>OZ038489.1:73908413-74023413 GCA_964036315.1 Acanthosepion esculentum | reverse complement strand
ATATATATATAGTCATTATGCATGTGTATACAGTTAATTATATGAAAAGTATGTTTATTCATTAGTTGTAAATAGAATAAATTAAAAATTTGTATGTGTACGAATATTTCTTTCCGTCACTGTATATATATATATATATATATATATATATATATATATATATCAACTACAGTTTATCGATCTATCTATCTATTTATCTATCTACGGAGTGCGATGTGTAGATTGCCGCCATTTTATATTTTTATTTTCCCGCATACGCGTTGTTTGTTTTTTGTTTCGACTGCAAATATAATAGGGTCAGTTGGGCACCGTCTCTGAGGAAAAGAACACCATGACGCAATGCACCCAACCAAGCACATGAAAGCGGCATACTGTACCGCTTGTCATTCGTGCCGGAAGCTCCAATACGAACTTTTCAGTTGTGCTTGGATGTCAATCTGAGGACAGTGCAGGGAATTCTGAAAGAATTGGATGAGTCTAATGGTGATTACGAAGGTGTTTGGAGTGATCACTAGTGATGGTGAAGTTATACCTCTATTCATCTTCCCACAGAGCCGCAGACTCAACACGGATGTCTACATCAAGTGCGTTGAGGAGGTAGTGCTGCCCTGGATGAAGAGGGTGGCTGCTGGAAGATTCTATGTCTGGCTACAGGACTCTACACCATGTCACACAAGTAGGAGAACTCAGCGATGGCTGTCAGACAATTTCTGCGGCCACATCACTCCCTACATTTTGCCACCTACCTCCCTAGACTGCAACCTCCTTGATTATTATGTGCTGATTGCAGTTGAGCGAGAGACCAACAAGAACTCCTTGTAACACCAAAATAAACTGAAGGCAAGGATTATGGCAGCATTCATCAACTTAAAAAAGAAGATCGTCCAGAAGAGTTGCAAGAGATTCCGAAGTCGTCTGGAGGCCATGGATGAAGCTAATAGTGATTCTATTGAATACATTTACTATTTTCAATATATTTTGGTATCATTTTTGTAAATGTACCTGTTAAAATGAAATGTCGGTGTTATTTTCGATTTTGCGCAATTTAGACGACAATTTATCCATCGCAAGCTCTATCTCTGTCTATCCTATCTCAGTCACCCCCTCTCTCCCTTCCTCTCTCTCTCTCTCTCTCTATATATATATATATATATATATATATATAGCGATTTTCCAAACGTAGCTTAGATGTGGCACAAGGCCGAAAGTATAGGGGCACCCAGTGAGGATCGAACTCCACTACTCATTCGTAATTGTGTTAGCGAGACAAACTTGCTAACCATTACACCCACTCGGGGTGCTCAAAGGTGTGTGTGTGCGTGTGCGTGTGCGTGTATATATATATATATATATATATCCACAGTCTCTCTACTTATCCATCTATCTATATATATATATATATCTATAGTTTAAATCTATCTCAATCTATCTATCTATCTATCTATATATATATATATATATATATATATATATATATATATATATGCCAACCTCAGTCCATTTATAACTTAGTCTATTCATATCTTTGCAACTGTTTATCTATACTCAATCTGTTTATACTCTATACCTACCTATCTATTATATATATCGCTCCGTCTATATTATCTATCTAAATCATATATTATTCTTTTCATAGTTATCTATCTATCTATCTCTATTAATTAACGAAGAAGCAGATGTATTTTAATGCGGGGATGTCGAAGTCAGATATATTCGCAAACTGTCGATTGGGAAGCAGTAAACTCAGGTGAACCTGATGCACTACGCATGCGCGTAAGCAAAGTAAGTGCACATCAAAGCAGCGGAATACCAAAAATTGAATAAAACAAAAGAAAACCATCTTTTCTAAGTCGTTTTGATTTATAACACAGAGTAAACCTTCGTTAGCATTAATATCAAGCATCGGGGTTATTTCCGAGTTGAGAATATGACGTCATCACTGGTTCTTCAGACGTCATTCTTTGATCGCGCTCACATTTTCTTTTCTAATGCATTATTCTTTAACTGAAATATCTACCTCTCCATATAATATAGACGTATTTATCTACATAATGCATTCTATCTATCTATCTATCTATCTATCTATCTATCTATCTATCTATCTATCTAGTTCTTTTCATATATATCTATCTCAGCCTCTTCATATACTAGCTCGCTCACTCTATTCACATGAATTTCCTATAAATCTGTTCATATATAATCTATTATATTTCTGTTCAAATTTATCGACCCATCTGATTGTGTTCATATGTGTATTTTATGCATCTCTCTCTCTCTTTCTCTCGCTCTCTCCATATATATATATATATATATATATATATATATATATATATATGACATAAATCCATTAATTTTTTAGAAATACATATATACATATATATATATATATATATATCAAGTATGTGATGCAGTTCAATTTACATTACATGAATCATTCATACAAAAAGCAGATAGTAAAGTTAATGATATAAATGGCAAGAATCACTCTCGCAAACAAAAGAATTCTCATATTACTATATTAGTACAAAAACGCACAATTCAAAATTTTTTTTAAAATTCAACCTCAGCGTTGCGACCGCACGCTCCACAAAAATGTTCACAATTAACAATAATACATTTTTAAAAAAAAACTATTTCGGAGTACATCTTAAATTTCGTTGCCCTGTTATTACCTGGATGTAAAAAAGACATATCTATTTCTATACCTGAGGATGATTGTATGAACACTCGAAAGCTTGTAGTAAAAAAAGACCTTATACAACTGGAATTTATAAACAGGGATCATAACATTCATCAACGGGTTCGAGGTTCATGTATTTTATAAAAAATTGTTTGCGAGAGTGATTCTTGTCATTTATATCCTTAACTTCACTATCTGCTTTTTGTATGAATGATTCATGTAATGTATATATATACAAGACTCTTCGGTAAATCGAATCGAGTTCTCTCAGTCACTGTGTGTTTATCTAAATATAAATACGCTTAAATTCACCTTCTTCTCTGCCGTGCGCCAACGGCTTCAGGGTAAAATTTCCGACTGACGCGAATTCAGCCGGTTTTCGATTCTAGCCAGAGGCAACCGGACGTCTAGCCACACTGATGAGCTGTGATACAGCGAAACAGTCTGTCTGTGGATGACAATATATATATATATGGCCTGAATGATTGCGTTCAAGCATGAAACATATTGTTGCCACTTGCTGATAACAGTGCTGTTAACCATTCAGCCACAGACAATAGTTATATAACAGTTGCCGAATGGGATGCAGGTTCGATTCCTGTCGGAGAACGCATATTTTCTACGAAATTTCTCGAACATTCAAACCGTTAAACGTAATTAATAACTGTTTAATTACAACAGAGCATTTGCTCAAAATGAGTTGTATCCATAAAAATGACGTATAAACAGAAAATATATTAAAATATTTGTCGGATTTAATCCATTTCATCTCATATGTTATCATTGTTTACGTTAGGTTACGTTTCGGATCAGAAATGATATATCGCGATAGATCGTCGAAGATGTGTGCTTATAAGCAATAATTTCGAATTTGCTAACCGGAAAGTTATCTCAGGCTGAATATATATATATATATATATATATATATATATATATATATATATATATATATATATATATCCCAGTCGAATCTATTACATTCACTTACGTGCTAATGCTATTGGGAAAGGTATTAATCCTCTTCTTCTCCCTCCAGCTATGGGTAAATAGCAGGATAGATTGGGTTCTATAGCTTCGGATGACAACTCTGAATTCAAAACCTGAGGAGGATCGTTTAGGGACCTTGTGGCACGTAGTGCACCAGGTTTCTGTATTCGGCCCTTCGAAAAGTGTGGTTGGTTCTGCATAAGGCCTTCATCACTATAATCAAATCATATGTGCTGGTGTCTGGCTGCCAGTTCCTAGGAACTGAACTGCTTGACCCTCATACGTCGAATACGACGTGAGAGTCCACCATATATATATATATATATATATATATATATATATATTATATATATACCTGTTGACCTAAGTTTGTCAATTCATATCTCTCTATGTATCAATCTACCTATTTCATTCTGTTCGTATTACTTACCTACCTATAATAATCAGTTATGTTTATAGGTCTGTCCATAGTAGCTGTATCATATGTGTGTGTGTGTGTCCATATTATCTATCTATCCTCTACCTCTCCCTCTCTCTCTCTCTCTCTCTCTCTCTATATATATATATATATATATATATATATATATATATATATATATATATATATATAAAATTTAACAATAGCTAGGAAAAAGCAAAATTTATATGCCATTTTAAAAAACTAAAAAAGAGAAACCGGTTTCGTCCCAGGACTTATCAAGTTTATTTTCTGGGATATAAAAAAAATACAAGCGTGTACATTAAATTAATATAACGAATGTAAGGGAGAAAATATGAATTCATATTTTTCCCGCCTTCCATTCGTTAAATAAACTTGATAAGTCCTGAGACGAAACCGGTTGTTCTTTATTAGCTTTTTTAAAAAATGCCATATAAATTTTGCCTTTTCCAATATATATATATATATATATATATATATATATATATATATATATATATATATATATATATATATATATATATATATATTTGGTAGTAGTTTATACTTATAACTATTCAGACCACAATCATTCAGTTATAGAAATATTTTTCTTGTCTTTCTATGGGATTGTGTCTACCGATTTGAATTTTGATCCCTGATATTAGTTGCCGAATTACAGCATTAAGCCAAATAAATGATTATTTCAATATGGCAGATTTGAAGAATTGGCCGTATATAGATCTCATCTCAAGTTCAGCTGTATGAGCTTTTCCTTTTTTTCTTTTTTTTCTTTTTTTCTTTTTTGTTACGTCTTTTCAACTTAAAGAGAAATGTTATCAAGTAACAAAACCACCGCTCAAATTTATATTCTATGTTCAACTTCCAATTATTTTAACTATTTTGAAGAGAAACTCCCTTCCACGAACCCAACCGCAAGCCAACAGACTCATAGCGGTTTTTACCTTTGCCCCTGTCACCATCTCATATCATTTGATTTCTTTGCTGACTTCGTTAATTTCAGCTCTGCTCGACACAAGAACCGAAACGTCATCAGCATAGTACAGGAGTACCTGGCCGAGGTGATAGCACAAGGTAAGGAAATTCCGCGAAGGACAGGATTTGTCTTCAACTTACGCAGGAAAGGTTCCAACGCAAGAACGTACAGCAATGGAGACAGCAGACAACCTTGACGAATGGATCGAGACAAAATGAAAGGTTGCGATCTTACCCAATTCACTTCTACCAGCGCACCGGATTAGGGATGGGAAGAAAGTAACGGCGGAGAATGTGCGAGTGAGGTAGTGGATGTCGAGGGAGTGGCCTTTTTAGGAAGAGTGTTTTTTTGCCTTTGGTTGTCCAGTTTACCTTTTAAAAGTTTGATTTTTTCTGTTTTTTCATATCCTAGGTCGAATTTCTTCTGTTTCTCCATGAAAGTCAATTTGGAGACCGAGGCGCCGCATTTAACGTTGATAGAGGGAATGGGAATGTTCGTGCCTTTTCTCCCGGGGGCTTCAGGGGACTGAGGACCCGCTGTCTGGTGCTTCCCTCTGGCCTTACCAGCAACCAACAATTCCCCCTCTCCCTTCTCCACAACTGCATTAGCAGCGGGCGAAGGCTCTTCCGGGAATAGGGGCTTAGAGCTAGACCCAACCGGGGGTTTTACGACACCGGTCCTGGAAGCTGACATGCTCATTACAGACGAGGCGGGATCTAAAGACGCAGTCAGAGGGGTAGTTTGGTTGACTTCCAGAGGCCTTCTTCTCTGGGCAGGAAGAGGAGAGGTGACCAGTCTCTCCACACTTACAACACACCGGTTTGTGGCCAGTCACAGTGATCGGCAACTTCAGGCTCCCTACTTCCATAGAGTTGGGGATGAAGAGAAAGGCTTTTCGATTTAACATAATATCGAAACTCCATCTCCCGTTCAGATTATCGCAGGAAGCACCCAGTATCTCGCCATACTGGATAAGAAAGCAGCTAGATGTTCCCCGATCTCGTATATCGCTACACGTCCTTCATCTACCTTCATACTCTGTCCGCAGTATAAAATCTTTTGTTACAAGATCTCGACTTACTGCCTCCATGCAATCTTCTGCTGTGAGTAGCAATACGTCTCACATGAAGAAACCAGGACTCTTTATAATTCTTTGTGGCTTAAACCCCAGGGACTCCAGTGATTTCATCACTGTGTCTTTCGTTTAAACGACAAATTTTGCGCGAACGCTTATCAACGACGAAGACCGACTTCTCACGATCTTATTTAATTTTTAGGGGTCTTTCAAGAGTCCACCTTCTACAACAAGGTGTGCGTAACTCTTGGCGCCCTTCAAGAACTCCGCTATATCAATTAATGCATTTGAGATGGGGGGTACAACAACAAGGCAGTACCCGGCCTCCGTATTATCCCTCTTATCATTATTGGCTTCCGTACTTTTAGTTGTTGAAACCTTTTTGGCTTCCTCATTTTTAATTTGGGGCTGGTTTTGTCTATTGACGGCCTCCTTGTTTATGGGACGAAGAGCTTTATCTTTTATGGTAATATCCAGCACGCAAATCCTCTCCGCCGGATCCGTGAAGACAAGAGCACACGCCGCGTCCAGAGACTTGCTCACCAGCCAGGAAAAACCCCTCGAGCGTCCATCAAAACATGCTGAAGAGAGGACGAACCTCTAAGACAGAATGTCCTCATGGTCGCGAGATAAAAAAAATGGGTCTCCTGTACACAACATACATACACTCCGAGGTGCTGAAGATCGCGATCGAGTCTCGCCCTTCGACACTCCGACCTCAGACCCCGGACATTCAGACTTGCTAACCAGAGTGCCATTATCAGACCTATTAGGGTTAGGACACTGGTTGGAACATGGTCTGGGTAAGGATGCCGACAGCCTCTCCCATTGACCCATGGCCCATCTCAGTTTTGATGGGACCGTCTTGGGAGTCCGCGTATATCCCAGGGAAATGTCAGTTTCATTGCTCTATAGAGGGAGGGGTGAATTAAAACTGGGACCCTTCCTGCACAAAATTGTTTTAAATGTTTTAGTTCCTTGCTCTGGGCTATAACAATCGATGGGGACATTTTGTATGCGGCGATAGCGTCAGGCATCGCCCAAGCCCGCTTGGCTCTAGTTCTTTATAACTGTAAGAATCCTTTGGGCATTCGGAAAGTTTTGGGGCCCTTCAATGTCTAAATCACCATACTGCCTAATTGACAGTAGGTATTTTAGATCTTTAATATGATTACCGTAATCCTTGGCTCTTTCGGCCTGTGCAGGAGAAATATGATGCCGGTGTTGTAAATATGCCTCTGAGCCTATTTTCTTTTATCTTTTAGTTCCTGAGTTGGACTCCTCTGTCTTTTGGAAGGAGGAGGGGGCATTTCAGTATTTTGAATGGAGGTAGGGCTGGGAGTATGTTGAGGGATGTAGGATGATCTTTGACTGGGGATGGGATCTCTACTGAGGGGAACAGAATTAGAAGGTGTTGGGAGAGAGGAAGGATATTTTTTAGGTGAAGGTGTGGACAGGGCAGAGGATGTTGAAGGAGTAGAATTTTTTGCTGGTCTAATTTTTCCTTCAACTCCTTTGTCTTTTCTGTTTTTTTCGTACCGCGGATCATATTTCTTTTGTTTTTCTTTGAAAGACTGTTGTAAAGCCGGGTCATCGCCCTCAATGTTGCCAGAGGGAGTGAGGCTGTTAGTGCCATTCGTCCTTGGGGCTTCATGGGACTGAGGACCCGCTGTCTGGCGTTTCCCTCCGGTCTTACCAGCAACCAGCCATTCCCCATCCCTCTTCTCCACAACTGCACAAGCAGCGGTCGAAGGCTCTTTGGGGAATGTGGCCTTAGATGTTGCGCCAACCGGAGGTTTAACCGTACCAGTCCTGGAAGCTGGCATGCCCATTACAGGCGAGGCGATAGGTAAAGACGCGGTCAGAGGGGGATTTTGGTCAACTGCAGCTTGACTTCCAGAAGCCTTCTTCTCTGGGCCGGAAGAGGAGAGGTGACCAGTCTCTCCACACTTCCAACATAGCGGTTTGCGGCCATCACAATGACCGGCAGCCTCAAGCTCCCTACTCCCAGACACTTGGGGATGGAGAGGAAGGCTTTTCGATCTAACAATATTTCGAAACGCCACTGCCCCCAGTTCAGGCTATCGCTGGAAGCACACAGTATCTCGCCATACTGGGATAGAAAAGCTGCGAGGTGTTCCCCGATAACCAGCGGAGGGACCACGTATATTGCGAAGCTGGTCCTTCTTCGGCCTTCGTACTCTGTGCGCAAAATCAAGTCTTTAGTTACGAGATCTCGGCTTGATGCAGCAACACAGTCTTCCGGCGTGGGTAACAATATATTCTACATGAAATAGCCGGCTCCCTTAACGATTCTGAGGAAACGCTTGTCCACGACGAAAACCGACACTATTCTTCTATCAATCTTCCTTTATTCTTGGAGGACTTCTAAGAGTCCACCTTCTACGACAAGTTGTGCGTAACTCTTAGCTCGCTCCAAGAACTCCGCAATATTGATTACACAACTAGGTGGGGACGTCCAACAAGAAGGCGATTCCCCGGCCTCTGCATTCTCACTTTACTTGTCTTTACTTTGGCCACACTCGGCTTCCATATTTTTTACGTTTTTGGCTCTTTTTGGACTCCGTAAACTCAGCAGTTTTTTTAGGGTATCCACAATGTCCTTATGTGATGGAATACTTGTTAAGAATGGGTACTCCTCAGTGTCATCTTTATCCGGCGGGTGTTTTTTAATCGAAAACAAATATTTTCTAACCGACCTCTTAAAATCAGCCATTACGGGTTTCTTTTTTTTTTTAATTAGAAAGGACGGAACTTTACTTGTTTTTTTTCTCCATTATTAAAGGAGGAAAGGGAGGGGAGGGGTGGTAGGAAAAAGAAATAAACGTTACGGAACAAAAAAACAAGGTTCATGTAAAAAAAATAGCAGCTAAATAAATAAGGTTCGCCTAGAGGCGAGACAAAAGTAAAAAGAATACACACAACAGTAGCAAGTACAAATATTATGCAAAAGACAGACGAGAAAGAAAGAAGAAATTAAAAATAAACGATAAAGACAAAGGTAAAACAAGTAACAGTCACAAAATAACTTTTAAAACGGAAAGAGGTTTACACGAGCAAAGAAAAAATACTGTAATACTGGTAAAAAAAAAATTAAACAAATTAAAAAAAAACGATAAGTTACCAAAATACGAAACTACGTAAAAAAGTAAACAAACATTTCAACATGGCCGCCGTTAAAATAACGTACTGCCAACGAAAAACGGACGAAACACGAACAAAGTCAGATTAAAAAATAAACGTGAAAAGTTAAACCAGAACGATTAACTAGAAAGCACGGACTTAAATGATGTTTGAAAAGAAAAACAAGAAAGAAATTAACACGTAATAAATAAAGAGAGAATGAAAAAGTAAGAAAAACTAAACACGTAGAAACAAAGAAATATTACGAGTTTGAGGAGGAGGGTTAGAAAAAATTAAAAAAAGAATAAAAAACAAAAATAATTAATAAAAGAAAAGAAACAAAAATGGATCAAATAAAATGAGGGGGTAGAAAAAACAGAAAAAATCAAACTTTGGCAAAAAGGTCTGTAAAATGAACGTAGAAAATGGAAAATAAAAAGGAACTTAGCGTCAGTAGTCTGTAACCCCCCCCCCCCAACAAGCAGGAACGTTAGTAACAGAAATGTGACTAGTTGCAAACACCAGCCGATCCTGTTCAGGAAGCAATCGGCTAGATGGGACGAACTCCTGTTTACATATGTGTTTTGGGCCCTCTAGAATCCAGTAGAGGTTTCTAGAGACTTCTAGAAAGTTCCATTCTATTATTACGAAATCTAACGGGTTTGGTGAATGGGAGCTTTTCAAATCGTAAAAAGGGCATCTAGTAGATACAGATGTAAGTCATCATTTTAAGTTAGATTTTGTATTTTATAGTATAAGCATAAAGAAATAGGACAAAATGGGGCCTCGTAACAGTACCTATTCCCTTTTAGTTATGGTTGGTTTCGTTATTACAGACCGATTTTTTAGTCATTTGTTTTGTAAAAAATTCTGTTTCCTATTTAGTAGATAATTTTGATTTAATCTTTTGTTGTCAACCATCTTACAACCATGTTCTTTTCAAAAAGAAATAATTTCTTTTCTATGTTCAACATCATAGTTTGATTTTGTGATTTCTTTCTACTTTTGTGTCCCAATAAAACGAATAGAAACGTGAGCTTTTACTTGCTTGCCAATGTTATATCAAATTTCCAAGTAAAATTTTTTGCATTTCTGATTATTTTTGGAAATACTTGAGGATTTATTTTGAGAGAAAGATATGCCTATAATGATACGGTATAAATTTCTTTCAATTTTACTTTTTTTTATTTCAGCGTTTCTATGGTGATCATTTTGGGTATGACACGGTAATAACTCAGACATGTAATCTTGTGCCGTAGAGATTAATTATTTGAAAATAAGGATCCCCATCCTTGAATCCCAACAAACATAAAGAAAATATCAATTAGCAAATCCTTCCTATCAGGTAGATTAATGAAGATTGTCTTTAATGTCTAGTCCTCCGAATCACATGGGAACAATACTGGCATCCTCTATGGTTCTCTCCTTGTTCCTGCCTTTTATTAATGATCTTCCAAACGCCATTCACAAATCTTTAGTAGATATATAGGTAGATGATCACAAGTTTTATGGTTCCGCTGCCAGAAATCTTGACCGGAGCCTTGCAGTTGATCTTTCTGCTCAACTAGCTTGTATCACTCAATACCACCAAAGTAAAGCTCATAACGACGTTTCTCCTGAAATAGAGTGCCTACGGCCATATCTCGCTGAAACACCTGGTCAGTTCCTGGATGGGTAACCGCATGGGAATACCAGGTGATGTAAACATCCATGTACGTCTGGTGTTATTCATAACGGGTCGGCATGAGAAATCGGAGAGCCAAGTTCCATTTCAAGTCGGGTTCTTTATAATCTCTTACGCGCAAATACCCGTGGGAAAGGTAGGAATCCACCTCTTCTCTCTCCAGCTATGAGTTAAATTATAGGAAAATCAGTATTATCTCCTCCACCTCCAAAAAAGACTTCTTACATCCCAAACTATTTGCTTTAAAAAGCTGGTAAGCTATAAAAACAAACAAATCAATCAAAAATCCTGAAATAGCTTTCACAAGGACGAAAGAATGGGGGGAACCCAGTGTGGATCGAACTCACTATTTATTTTTCATTGATCTAGCTGGATATGTTTGTTAACCATTGATCCACGTCGAAGTGCCCCCATCTAGCGACATATGAATCTCGGCAGGTTTTTATTCATACATATAGCGCCTCGAACAATGAAGACCTGGCGAAGCACATCCCTCTCCAGCCGATGTCTTCCAATTTGAAATCTCATCTTGGTCAGGAATAGGCAGCCATTTATACTTGTTATATTTTATTTTTGTTTTTGTTTCTTGTTTTTACTAAGAACTACTAACCACTAAGTTTTGTCGTGTCGAAAACCTAAAATCTAGATTCAAAAAGCTCTTCATATTTCAAGTAAGTATCTTGCGATTTAAAAACAAAAAAGAAAACCTTCAAACATAAATATTACTCACCTTAGAATTACCTTTACTTACGCATGACCGTCCAGCAAGCAGCGGTGAACACTTCATGACGTCAATGTTGCTGCCTGCATCAGTTTATGGTTCGAAAGTTTTTACACTTCATTTCACAGTTGTTAATCGCTTGAAAATCGTCATGTGTAGAATTCCGTGCCTTTACACAAACAACGCCAGAAATAGAAACCAAAAAGGCAAAGAAAGATGAAGGAAAAAGCCATATCCTTTTTGTCCAGGTAGTTTATGTTGTTAAGTAACAAGTCTGATAAAAGGAGTGTTTTACAATGGTTGCGTTACGTAAAATATTTTCTTGTTCTTACTTAAGGTTTTGTTTCGAAATTATGTAAAAAGGTTTCGATATTCAGTTTTCCATTTAAATGCTGTGTTGTCAGATAAATTATTTATTTATTTATTTTAATCCTATCATTCATCAAAATTTATAAAAAATAAGAAATAATATATTTTCCCTTTTGTGTTGCACTGCATCTCAGACCAGACACAAGATTTGTTGACAGGTTGCAGTTTCTTCTAGTCAAACGCCTGTGGCTTAAAAATTACCCTTCGACCAAAATCGTTACACACGAGTGAAAAAACAATTAAGCACTAAACCCGATTTTATTTTAGGGTTGTAAACTACTGCTATAAACGAGCAGAGTAGAGCTGTAGCGTAGGTGAGGAAGAAGGCGCAAAGCTCAGCGGCCGTCTTCACTGTTCATTCTACGAGGACCGCTTCGTCCCTTCTCTGTGCCTTTTCGCGGGATGGTTACTTTTATAGATAACAGTGTTCTTTGTCTTGTCATCTTCATCTAAAAATGTAATTTATCTTCCTTCTGTCACTTTCTCTCTGTCTCAGCCTCTTGCTTTGTGCTTTGAAGTTGACTTCACTTACTAATAACCATCGGTCAAAAGTATCCATTTTTGTGACAGGGTCCGTTGTTTTCAATTTAACAAGAACTCAGCTGACTCATAGTACTACAATTGTTCACGATTTCTTGCTAACGTCCCACTGGATTGCCAATGCCTTGACAATAGAAATCACCGGCTCTTGATACGAAGAATTCATTAAGCTACGTTTTGAATTCTGCGTTATGTTGAACGAAACGCCTTGGAAAGCTATCGAAAAGGTAATAATCTGAAGGCGCTAAATAAGGAGAATAAAGTCGTGGGGGAGGTAGAACTTCCCAACAAAGCCTTTGAATATCATTTTGTTCGAATTTCCGACGTGGGAGTGGCGAGAAAGGAGAAGCAGGCATCGAAAAATGTTCATTTTTGTCTACTTGGCACTCCATCGTCATATGTCTGAAAAGAGGTAAAATTCAATTGATAAATATTAGTTTAACAGACTATTATTTATAGGGGAAAGTGTATCTCTGCTCTGACTTCCTGTGGTTGACCTTAGGGGTCAGATACAAGATAAAATAAGGGAAGTCGATTTTTGGGAGCTGAACTAGTGTGGGAATGGTATACAGAGAAAGGTTTTTCAGGGAGTCGAGTCTTAACCGTCAAGCAATGTAGACGTTTATTTTCGTGTCTGGAAACGGCTTTCCAGTTGGGAAGAGCTCCCCCGCTGGATATTTAGAAGATGTATACGTTGACGTTATTAAACTAGCTAAGTTAAAATTCCCTGTGTTGAAGTTCTTTTATCTCTGAACCAAAACGACTAGCGATCACCGGCCGTGAAAGAAGAATGCAACATTATTATCGAATTGAAGCCGTCGCCGCGTGACCACACACTCCAAGGTTGGTGCATAATTATCAGGCAAGTTATTTGTTAATAAAAATTGCTGTTTTGTTTACTTTTTTAATAAAAATATTTTATTTTCAGACTATAAAAATGCATGTCGATAATCACACGCTCCGGAATAACCATTTAAAAATACTATTGTTGAATGTTATGTTTCTTTTTTCATAATAAATATTGTTTAAAAAACGCCTGATAATTATACACCAACCCAATATTTCAGGTCAGGATAATCCCATAAACTTCAAGATGGCTTTTAGAAATTTATCTTTGTTACTGAAGTAAAAGCAAAATCTTTTAAAGGTTTGCCCTTTCCATTGTCCGAGAGGAGTTGTCCTATGGGGGCAATTGTCCCGGGGGTAATTTTCCAGGAGTCAGTTTTCCTATAACCTTGCGTGTTAATTAAAATAACGTTGGAAACAACGAACGAATTTATCTGACGACCCAATAATTACATTGAACTTTATTCTGAGAAGGATTGTGAAAATGGCATAACGGTTTTCGGCGCGGAAAGTGGCTATCGACGAGCAGAGTTGAAATAGAGGCAGATTCTGTTGCATTCACTTTCGCACAAATGCCTTTGAAAAAGGCATGAATACATATCCCAGTTCCATTTGTGTGTTAAATAATAGACGAAACGGAGCTTTCTAGCTTTTCGATGAACTATCAGTCTAGAAAGAAAACTACCGCATATTATCGTGTATAAGTCTGTTTCATGTATAGTACGACCCCGTACATTTTTCTTTGTGAAAAATCTGTATTTTTTCTTATAGCTCGTTTAAAATGCGACCTCAGCTTCTCAGCAATACTCGTAGCCCTACCGTAGTCAAATATTGCAGTACTGACCATCACAATGTACATATTTTATAGCAAATAAATGAGAAAACCAATGAACTTTGACATGACAGTCGGTAAAATAGAGATTAAAGTGTGAGGAAGGAAAAACGCTGCTAGTGTAGACAAATAATCATGAAAAATTGAGACGTACCGTTGTATTAACATGTATTGTTGACAGCACTAATACATGCATTTTAACACTTAACACCTACAGAAATAAATTACCTGTGTATAGAGCTAGCACCTAATTTTTGCATAAAAACTTATCATAGAAATTCGTACAATACTCGAGTATAAACGGTAGTCTGAATTTAAAAAAAAAAAACTGTGGCGAAGTGACGGGAATTCAACCCACCATCTTTCCCAAGTAGTCATGGCGACTGGTAGATAGTAAAGAAATTTACGAAGAGCCATGATTGCTTAGCCATGTATAAAATTAAGAGAAATGGCATTTTAAAATGTCTCCCATCTTACTTAATTGTCTGTTGATTCATTTAGGCGTCAAATTCAATAAGAATAGACATTTACTGAGCTTAGTTTAATCTGCTACGAGACTGCAACATTGGGTTAATCTGTGATTAAAAATAAGCAGGAAAAGCGAATTTTGTGTTACACAAGCTTGTTAAAATTGATCAGCAACTGGCATTCTCTTTTTTTTTTTTCGTATAGGAAGTGTTTTAATAGAGGACGGAAAATGTGACACTGAAATCCGAAGGTAATGTGAGACAGCCAAAGATGCATTCCAAAAGCTAAGCAATGTATTAAGAAATAAAATTAAAAAAACTTCACTAGAAACAAGGAAAACACTACTAAACTGTTACGTGATATCTGCCCTCCTCTATGGCAGTGGGTGCTGGACAATCTCCTCAAATATAAAGAGACGAAACAGTAGAAATATGGTTCTGCAGAAGAATGCTGAGGATAACATGGACCGAAAACGTGAGCAACGACAAAGTCAATTAAAAAATGGAAAAGAAAAGGAAACTTATACTTAACATCAAGAAGAGACAGTTAAAATTTCTAGGGAACATAATAAGGAATGAGGGCTTGGAAAATCTGATACTCATGTGACAAAAAAAAAACAAGGCATAGCATACTTATTCAGCTTGAGTAAATGAATGGTGGAACAGTGTTTAGGAGAAATAGCAGAAAAGAACAGAGCTGCAATGGACAGAAAGTTGTGGAGAGACTTGATCGCTTACGTCCAGTGGGGATACGGCACATAAAGAAGAAGAAACCTTATATATGATAAAACAGATATTATAATGATGTAAAAAATGAACTTTTCCCTACGGTACTTAGACACTATGAATTTAAGTGCAGTACTTGATTGGCGGCTAGGTCTCATCATTTTACAGTTGAATTGGCTATATATAAACGTAAGTTTTATGCAAACATTTCCTTTTCTCGAACTCCTGATTTGTGAAACTCTCTTCCTCCGTCTTCTTGCTTCCGAGCCAACTTTGATCTTAAAAAAATTAAACGCAACGTCAATCGTTATCTTTATTCTAATTTCCTGTTCTTTTATTGTTCTCGTAAGAGGTTGATAAGACGTAAAACATTAATCAATGTTAGAATTTTCAACTGTGTTTTCAAAATGCTCAAGTAAAGCAGTTAAACCTTTTCACATATTCCTATGTTTTAATCATTCCACTTCATGTTAGGCAATAAAGCCACTAAGACACAAAGGGGTTACTGAGGGTGAAAGAATAAGAAATACAAAAACATAATAATGTTTTTGTTTTTCTTTTGGATGTGTAAGTACCACAACGCCGTCCAACTGTTTGAACTATGATACTCGAGTATATATGACTACGATACTCGAGTATATATGCCTATGATACTCGAGTATATATGACTATGATACTCGAGTATATATGCCTATTTTACTCGAGTATATATGCCTATGATACTCGAGTATATATGACTATGATACTCGAGTATATATGCCTATTTTACTCGAGTATATATGACTATGATACTCGAGTATATATGACTATGATACTCGAGTATATATGCCTATGATACTCGAGTATATATGACTATGATACTCGAGTATATATGCCTATTTTACTCGAGTATATATGACTATGATTCTCGAGTATATATGACTATGATACTCGAGTATATATGCCTATGATACTCGAGTATATATGACTATGATACTCGAGTATATATGACTATGATACTCGAGTATATATGACTATGATACTCGAGTATATATGCCTATGATACTCGAGTATATATGACTATGATACTCGAGTATATATGACTATGATACTCGAGTATATATGACTATGATACTCGAGTATATATGCCTATGATACTCGAGTATATATGACTATGATACTCGAGTATATATGACTATGATACTCGAGTATATATGACTATGATAATCGAGTATATATGACTATGATACTCGAGTATATATGCCTATGATACTCGAGTATATATGACTATGATACTCGAGTATATATGCCTATTTTACTCGAGTATATATGACTATGATTCTCGAGTATATATGACTATGATACTCGAGTATATATGACTATGATACTCGAGTATATATGCCTATGATACTCGAGTATATATGACTATGATACTCGAGTATATATGCCTATTTTACTCGAGTATATATGACTATGATTCTCGAGTATATATGACTATGATACTCGAGTATATATGACTATGATAATCGAGTATATATGACTATGATACTCGAGTATATATGACTATGATACTCGAGTATATATGACTATGATACTCGAGTATATATGACTATGATACTCGAGTATATATGACTATGATACTCGAGTATATATGACTATGATACTCGAGTATATATGACTATGATACTCGATTATATACGGTCTCTAGACAAGAACAACAATATTACGATACATACGTTCCATTGAGTTTAATCCCACTCTATTAATTTCAGCAAATGACCACGATATCTATAATCTAGTGATCACACATCAGGAGATTCTACGAAACTGGTCAAGTTGAGAACATTTCAGCACTTCCTATGGTAGCAGGTTTTGGCAAAACAGCGTATAACCTTGCAGGTGGGGTCCAGTTAAAAATACCTTCAGGTCCGGTAACCTAGTCCAAGTATCTAGATGTAACACACTCACTGCACGCGCACATAAACACATATTAGTGTGGTGTCCTCCCTCTAAAGAGTCTATCTTGGACTCTTCCGCCTACTATAAGATTAGTAGAAGAGAAGGCCTTGGGGAACAGTCGACAAGATTGTTCGTTTACTGTCGAACTCTCTGCCTTGAGCAGAGAGGAACCTGGATGAGGGTTTGCCGAAGGGCAAAGTTTCATCCGGGGAGGTAGACAAACCCTGAACCCGTTTATACGGGTTCTAAGGGAATATTTTTGGCCAAGCCTACGGTACATATATCCCTCGTGGGCGGGGAGAACTGTTAAATATAACAGTCGAATAGATCTGTTCCAGCTGTGCTAGTCAAACTCTCTGCCTTTCAGAAGTCATGAAAACCATAACTGGTGTAGCGTCAGAATAGTTATTATTATTTTATTTCCTTTGATTTCTGGTGTGTACACATTTCTTTCCAGGTCCCGCTAAGAGACCTAAGGTTAGAAATGGCATCATGACATTTTCCACTGACCAATTAAAAAAAAACACACACACATACTTTACATAAATAAAGCCTTTCGTAAAGTGTGGGCTGTACTCTACTCGTGAGAACATTTTTTTGTATTTCTTTAAGGCATGGGCTTCCAGGAATCCCTTCAATGAGTCTACTGGAATCTTTTTAAACCAATCCGAGGGCTCCAACTACAACAGGGATTGTTGATGTTCCCATGTGTCACATTTTGATATTTTTGAGATTTTTTAGATTATTATTATTATTATTATTATTATTATTATTATTATTATTATTATTATGCAGCAAAAATGACCCAAGGTTCTAAATGCATACACATTTATTTTTACCCATCTTAGATGCACTGGGTTGCTTCATTTTTTTTCTTTCCCTAATAATGGCCGCTTTTAAGATTCAATATTCTTTCGTTAATTAAAGAAAGAACAAAGGTATCATAAGAAACAAAAAAATTAAAAAATCTGACGTGTGCACTTAGGTAAAATGGGATCTCGACAATTATGGTGTGGGTAGAGAGAACGCATTTCCTTCAAATAATCACTTTGAAGTTTATCATATAGAGAGAAAAAAATTCTTGAATAAAATGGAAAACAAAAGGAAACATAAAATGAACAATAAACTAACGTAGCGATGATATAATATTAAAAGGGAAAAGAGATTTTTTTAAATTGCTTTTAACGTAAAAAAAAAAAACAATTCATATTTCTAGATATGGAAAACAGTAAAATATTTCTAACCAAAATTTGATTTAGGTTTGTCATTTCTGAATGAAGACAATTTCTTTGAAGAATGTTTTTATCACCATCTAATGTCGGAGTTGAAGTAAGGTCTGTACTTCCATCTGAATTTGGCTAATATCGGGTTAAAGATGGCGTCAACTGTAGCACCATGTACATTTTAACTGACAGTGGGTTAAAGTATTAGTGAAATGTAGCATCAAATACATTTACCTGATGTTGGAGGTTGGGTGAACTGCACCATTATCTACATTTACCAGATGTCGGGTTAGAGGTTGGAGCAACTGTACCACCAACTAGATCCATAGTTGCCAACGCATGGCGCAGGATCCATAGGAGACAATTTGATTTTTAAGGGGAGATTTCGAGAATGAGTTATTAAGTTGAGTCTGTATGAGTATGAGTGTGTGTATAAGTTAGTACATACAGTGCATATACAGTATACATATATAGAAATATTTGTTTATATGTATGTACATGTTAAATTGCGTATTTACAATACATACATATATATATATATATATATATATATATATATATATATATATATAAGAATATTACATCGAAAACATGTAAAAAAAAAATCGCTACACAATTGCAGTCGTGTTTCCATACGTATTAAGTGCATCTCATCAGGGGATTGTAAATTACTGGCGAGTGAACATTTCATTTAGATTCATGGAATCTAAATTTAGAATCTAAATAAATCGTTCACTCGCCAGTAATTTACAATCCCCTGATGAGATACACTTGATACGTATCGAAACACGATTGCAATTGTGTAGCGATTTTGATATGTTTTCGATGTAATATCCTAAAATAAATAACATTGCTTTACTTTGTATTGAGCCCTCTTTTAAATTAAATGTTACGAACATTGGAATTGTACTCCATTCGTCCTCATCTTACCTATATATATTACCTTTTAAGCTTCCTACGTGTGAACAGGATTTCACTTTTTGAATAATAAGAATTTATGTCATAGTGGGGGCCTCAGGACTTTAGAGATGCATTTTCCAGGTGGGAATTTAGAAATTGGGTCATCTTTAATGCCATCTACACTTACGAGATGCTGTTTAAAGATTGTGCCAACTGCAATACTACATTTATCAGATATAGTTTAGAGATTGGCTCAACTGTAATTCCATCTTGTTTAGAGATTGTGTCAATTGAATCTACATTTATTCAATATAGTTTAGAGATTGTTTCAACTCTAATACCATATGTATTTACCAGGTGACAATTTAGAGATTTGGCCAACTCTAATACCATGTGTATTTACCAGGTGACAAGTTAGAGATTGGGCCAACTGTAATACCATATGTATTTACCAGGTGACAATTTACAGATTGAGCCAACTGTAATACCATCTACATTTACCAGATTTCCTTTAGTGAGTATGTTAACTATAATACCATATATATCTACTAGGTGTCGTTTAGAGATTGTGTCAATTGTAATACCTTATGGATTTACTAGATGAGGATTTATAGACTGGGTCCACTGTAATACTATGTACATGCACCAGATGACGTTTACAGATTGGGTAAACAGTAATATCTGTCTATACTCGATGTAGTTTAGAGATTGGATCAGTTGTAACATTATCTGCATTGAACAGATGTTGCTTAGACATTGGGTCAACTCTAATAGCATACCTGATATCGTGTTAGTGTTTAAGTTTATCTGTGCCACTATCTTCATTTACCTGATGAAGGGTCAGTGGTTGTGTCAACAGCAATCTGTCAACTTTTGTGCCAGCTGTGTATGCAGCAAGATTATTAGCCCTTTCATAGTTGATAATCGTGTCATGAATAATGCAGAGAATTCGTGTAAGATGTTTATTGAGCAGTAAAGATAACAAGCTACAAGCTAAAGAATTTATTCATACAAAAAATTTATTCTTTTGGATAGGTTTTCAGTAAAAGAGCACGATGCCCTATGTTTTACGTATTATACTCCGGAAACAATATTTTAAATAAGGATAGATGTTATAAACTGAATTTCATGCGTTAGCTTGCTCATGTAAACATATCTTGAAAGTTTTTCGTTAATAGAAATCACCATATGTTTTCGCCCATATCAAACGCCATATTCAACAATGCTTCACGTTGAGTAGCTCTTGAACTTTGTATTAGGTGAACTCTAGTAAAACAAAGAAAAAAGAGAAACAAAAACCAGTGAAAACAACACATAATAAATATACTGACAAAACACGTTTAGGAAATTATATAGCAAAGAATGGAACTCCATTGTTTGATGTTGCTGACTTCTCATGTACAATCTTCAGTTGGGGTTTCTGAATGGATACAGTATTTACATGCCACCCAGAGATCGAAAAGAGGCGTGTTGTCGTTCAAGTGGTCGAAGTGTAAGAGAGTGATGCTTTTAAAAAAGCACGCTGTCTGTATTTCAAAGTCAGGGCCGGTACCCTCCACTCCAGACTGAAACAGTTTGTTTTTTTATGAACTATCAGTGGTTATATATTAGATTGTTCGAAAAATAATGTCCTATTTTAGAATCAACTTTTACTCTTGAATTTATGTATTAGGTTGGTGCAAAAATAATCTCGTTTTTGACGTTCAAGATCATGTCAAAAAACGACATTATTTTTGCACCAACCTAATATTTAAACAGTGTTTAAATCAGTCAAAATAGCAACCCTAGACATCTATAGTGGAGACATGAGAGTAGAGAAACACAGAGAGTAACTTATCTAATAAGTTTTTGTGAATGCCATATGGAGCAGGGCCAAACAGGGAGAGTAAATAGTCAATGGCAGCTCAAGGTACTGGCAACTCGGGCAATCTCCCGGGGCACCAACAAGGTCGAGGCGGACATGAAAGCCGAGGGTACCATGATGCGTTTGGGATCTTCCAAAACTAAAGCTTATAAAAACATACTTGCAGTCGTCCATGACTCAAGACAGATTAAATCTTTTGGATATTTTATCAACAGAAAATCATCTTGTAAAGAAGACAGGTGTAGAAAGTGATAAGAAAAGATTTGAATATCTAAAGGCTAGAAAAAAATGTAGGATAATGAATGTTTTCTTTAGCTTGTATTTAGTTGTATATTCTAATAAACTCCTTATTCTATATTTTTCAGTTTTTCTTCTTGTGAAAATAAAAAAAAGTATACTTGTAATGGGGGCGAAGTTCAGCTTACCCGAGTGCCAGCAACCCTAGGGACAAAACGTTGTAGAGAGCCATGATTGCCAAGATTCCAAAAGGACACGGTACGGTAAGAAAGATGGGGTTTTAGCGAAAGCCAAAGGAGGGTTTTGATTAAATAATGATGCTAGGAATTGGTATCAATGAAAGTCGATACAATAGGTTACAACTTTTTTATAAACGAAATTGTTTTTATAAAGATAAAAAATAATACTGCAAACTTCTGCATCAACCTAATAAGAAAAGCTTTTCATATTTTTTAGGTAGAAATATATGTATTTTTCCCTAAGTATAAAATATTTTACAGTCACCAGTCTGTAAACTACGAAAGATTTTCAATTATGAAAAAATTCCAAATTATTAGGTTCTTCGGTAAACAATGTCTGATTTTAGAATTATCATGTATTACTGAATTAATATATTCAAGCAGTGTTTAAATAAGTCGAAATAGGAACCCTGAACACCTACACATTTCTACCATCGAGTTACAAGGTCATTTATGCCTCTTGTACGATGTCACTCTGAAGGTTTTAGACACCAAGAAATCTTTGGATGCAGTTTCTACATCTTTTTTGAAACGGAATGTCTTTTGACTCAAAAATTGTCAAGATGCTTGGAAAGATGATAGTCAGTTGGCGATTGATTAGGAGAATGTGGTGGACATGTCAAAGTCTCGTATCCCAAGTCGTTGAGCTACTGCAGTGTCATCCTGGCAACATGTGGTTGAGCATTATCATGCAGTAGAATTGGACCTCGTCGACTAACCAATGCTGGTTTCATTTTTTTTTAACAGAATGCGCATTTCATCCAGTTACTGGGAGTAAATTCCGGCAGTGTTGCTCTGGTTAAATTCTAGAAAGCTGTAATGGATGACACCAATGACGGACCAGCAGACTGTCACCATGATCTTCTGTTGGTGCAATTTCGGTTTTTGAAAATATTTGCCTCCTTCGTCATGATCGAATCATTGTGTCTATCGTTTGTCATAATGGATCCATATTTCATCACAAGTCATTAGTCGATGGTAAATTTCGCAGACTCAGCATCGATTAAACTTCCAAACGTTGAACTCTTTGACTTTCACTGGATTCATGTGGAACCCATTTATTGAGTTTATTCATCTTGTCAATTCTCTTGAGGTGGCCAAATATTGTTAATGCTAATACTCATTATCTGAGACATTTCTCTGACAGCGAGACGTGGGCTTTGCTCGACTATTCTTTTCAGGTGTTGATTGTCAATTGTAGATCGACGCCCTCTACCATTTTGATCCTCAAGACACGTACCCCATTACGGAACTTCAGAATTCAACGGCATACTATCCGATCGCAAGTGAACCTTTCACCTCATGCTCTGTTAATGATGACATTAGTTTTGAGAAGCATTGCAACCAAAGTTGAATTCATCTACTTGATGTAAAAGATAACCTATTCATCCTATTCTTTGAATATCTTTACAAAGTCCGTGGGTGTGGTTGAGGTTTTGTCTATTTCAAAGAATTAATCAGGTAATGACCAAACAGGAGCTGGTTACTCTCTATAGCATTTGTAGTGAAAGAACTTACTTAACCTGGTGCATCGGTGTCGTTGCCGGCAGCTGAAGAGTGCGATATTTTTTTACTGTACTCTCTTTATGCGACAGTGATTCGCTGAGAACTAGGAGGGGAAACGAGACACGTCGTATTCCAACAGCATAATGTGAGTGAAGAGAAATGAGTAAACAGAGATTTGATGGTCTTTCCTTTTATACTAATTTGTTGGCAACGCCATCTAGCGATTGTTAGAAGTTCCCTGGCAGACAAAGTGGAGTAATTCCACAACCAGAACACACTAATAACAAACAGCATTATTGTTGGACATTAGTACAAGTTATCAATTATTGAAGTGGCATTACATTGGCCGTCAAAGCCTGGTGTATACTGAAAAGTCTTGAAGAGGTCTGCTTGGAATCCATTTAAAATGTTCTTGTAAAATGCTTGTCTTTTGGGAGGCATTGTTCAATAATTCATGGGTCCGTGGAAGATTCAGGAAGCTTAATGTGACCGATGATTTGGACAAGGAAGTTGCGGTGAGCAATAGAAAGATAAGAATGACCTGAACTTCACTGAATCCTTGTATGTGACATGAAATCTCCTTCAGAACCTGTAAAGGAAATTCTTCCATCTTTACCGCGCTTTCGTTCTCTTCCTCATCCCTTCCTTCTCCTTTTGCTCATTTTCTCTAGCAATATAACTGATATTTGATTCACGTCTTGGCAATTCTTCTCTCCTAAAACTCTATCTATCTATCTATCTATCTATCTATCTATCTATCTATCTATCACATACACAGACATTGTTTCTGTGAATCTCTCTCTCTCACACACACACACACATCACACACTAACTTGCTTCATTTGTCTTTCTCTCCCCTTCTCTCTCTCTCTCTCTCTCTCTCTCTCTCTCTCTCTCTCTATATATATATATATATATATATATATATATATATATCTTTATCCCTCACACCCACAGACATTGTTTCTGTGAATCTCTCTCTCACAGATATACTCACTTACTTGTTTCATTTCTCTCTCTGTCTCTGTCTCTGCCTGTCTGTCTGTCTCTCTCTCTAATATTTATTACAGTGTCTCTCTCCATCATCCGGCCAGAATTTCTACTTCATCTCAGATCTGATGTAGTAAAAATCTTTCTCTCTCACTCTCTTTTTCTGCCATTCACCTCGCTTCATTTGTCTCTCTCTCTCTCTCTCTCTTTCTCCCTCATATTTATTATACTGTCGCTATACATCATTCAGTCATCATTTCTGCTTCATCTCGATCTCAGATTTCATGCAGTAAAAATCACTCTCTCATTCTTTCTCTCATTCACTCGCTTCATATATGTTATGGGTTCCGGGATGAAATCCGATATCAATAAATAACAAACGTCAGTAATAGATAAGGAAAATAAATGTATTAACGTAATAATACAAACTGGTAATACGGGTTAGTAGATCCATGAATGCGGGTTAGTAGCAATAATATATATACAGTCTTGGTATTGAAGTATCGTGGTATGACTCCTTACTGAGTCTATGGGCTGTGACGGTGACTCTTGTGTTACCCTCCTCTAATACTACTCTGATACAAACTTGATACAGACTTCTCGACTGTCTTAACGTACTCCCGGGTATTCACTGGCGGTAGTATATGTATACCTCGGGAGAGTCCATCAGTGTGAAAAGGGGAGACCCCTTATCAATATGTCTTCCTCTCTCTCCCTCTTTCTCTCTCTCTCTCTCTCTCTCTCTCTCTCTCTCTTTCTCTTCCTCCCTAATATTTATTACAGAATCTCTATTCATTATCCGGTCAGAATTTCTGTTTCATCTTTATCTCTGATTTTATGTAGTAAAAATTCTCTCTCTCTTTCTCTCATTCACTCGCTTCATTTGTCTTCCCCCCTCTCTCTCTCCCCTCTCTTTCTCTCCCTCTCTCGCTCTCTCTCTCGCTCTCTCTCACACTCTCTTCCTAATATCCATTACAGTGTCACTATCCACCCTGTTCCGCACCTAAGCTATGCTTAGAAAATCAGAGCACTTCGATGTGGTGCCCTGAATTTCTCTAGTAGACGCAAGTTTGACTCGCTGGATCACTTACAATTCAGTAGTGAGTCCGATTCTCACTGTGCGCTCCACACATTCGGCCTTGTGCCACATCTAATTTTAATTTAAGAATCTACAAAATTATTGATCCTGATCTGACATCTCGGCTTCAGTCTCTTTCAAACACTCACAGAGGGTGAGAGACAAATTATTATATACCTGCATATATAAAGCAATATTCACAATTTTTCAGCTAGGCTTGGAATCCGTCAATTTCTTGAAAATTGGGATGGACGCGTAGTCTCCCCTTGAATTCGAAAGGCCACGAATTACACTAACGGTTATTTAAAGAGTCAAAGGCACGTGAAACATGTCTGACCAAGGAAAATAAAACAACATAAA
Source organism: Acanthosepion esculentum (assembly GCA_964036315.1). Classification (NCBI taxonomy): domain Eukaryota; kingdom Metazoa; phylum Mollusca; class Cephalopoda; order Sepiida; family Sepiidae; genus Acanthosepion; species Acanthosepion esculentum. Next base: position 73,997,592 of record OZ038489.1, on the reverse strand, counting down.
AAGTAATAATATCAATAATTTCTATTTTCTTTTTTATGTCTCATTCTCTGAAGAAGCTTTAATACAAGTGAAACTTGTTGGATTGATAAACGTTTCCTATGTGTTCTTTATTTTACACACACACACACACACACACACACACACACACACACACACACACACACACACATATATATATATATATATATATATATATATATATATATATATATATATATATATATATATTACAGGTAATCGATCCGTTGGTATATAATCCGGGTGGATCCTAGTAATATTAATTATTAAAACTGATCCACAGAGAGCTCGATGTATTTATTATAACAGAGTATATGTATTTTTTCGCAAAAAAAAAAAATTACCTCGACACGGGGATAGTCTATTTCAAGATGGTCTGTACGCAGCTATCATCAGCCCCTAAATAATTGCCTCGAAGCATTGTTTTAAATTTATTTTTTAATGTCAATCCCCCTCTGGTAGACGCTTTGTTATATATATATATATATATATATATATATATATATATATATATATATATATATATTGACTTTTATAAATCTACGTATATTTATAACATATATATATATATATATATATATGCATGTGTGTGTATGCGTGTTTTATAATATAAAATAAGTATTTGTATTTGTGCGTGTGTATTCATATATTTATAAATATCGTTTTACTTTGTGTCGAATCTTACAGAAGCTATTATACTATCAACATGAAATGAGAACATTTTTCCAGTAATTTTCCGTGCAGAATCTTTTAAAAAACAAAAATCCCTAAAACTCTTTTTATTTCTTATGAATATCCCCACTTGTCAGTGAAACCTTCAAAGACACACATATCCTTTTATCTTCTGCATATATAGCAAAATGTGATGATATTCAGGAAAATATATGCGTGTGTATCTGTCAATCTAGTAAATATGAGTCTCTTTCAGTCGCACCGTAGGCATATATATATATATATATATATACATATATATATATATATGCGTGTATGTGTGTGTGCGTGTGTGTGTGCGTGTGTGTGTGCACGCGCGCTTTCGTACACCTATATTTTTCCTAATGTGCAGCAACACGTACGTATACGCGTGTAGATAAGTTGGAATGAAGATTGATTATGTTGAAAAGCCGATTCCATCTTTTTGCTGTATATTTTGTTATTTATTCTTTAACGTTTTTTTTTAAATATTTTTCCAGGCTGTGTTGAGATCTTTTGGCATTTTCGATAAGATATTTTTTTATATTTCATTTCTACTACAAATTTTATGATCTTTTTTTTCTTGTAGTTAGCGATTTTCTCTGCTAAAAAAAAGCGTTGTCAACTTCAAGTTAAAAACGACATTACGTCACACAGGCAATCGCATGACGTATATTGAAACGTTTTATCACTGATACCTGGGAGGTCAGCAGCATTCTATCTCAAATACACATACAGTGTACGTGTGGGCGTACGGAAAAATACCTACAGGAAGCCTTCGTGTGATTGGTTGGGTCAAAAAGATGACGACATATTTGTCGTTAGCTGGTATTAGGCGGTTTTAATCTCATTCAGAATTGCTGATTTTGATTATAAAGCGATACTATGGACACCCACGTAGAAACGGAAGATATGGTTTTATCTCAACTTCAAGTGTTTCTGTTTGTTGGGCCAGCAGATAGTTCCTTTTGAAGTTCGTCCTTCTAAGCGGCATCTACTTTTAACTTTAAATGAAATTAAATGAAAGAAAAATTCAAGAAGTTATAGGAAGAAATAAATTAAGTTATAGGAAGACAAAAAGTGAGTACATATTTGTGGCCTTCTTATATGTTACATATCAGTCAAGAAACTAAGTGGCAACAAAACTAGAAATAGGGTAAATCCGAGTGTTGGCTTATATCAATTTATACTTTGGATCGGGTAGAGTTCTGGTCCGCCCATGGCGGGAGACAGGCGTGTCCGTGTCGCGGTTCCAAGGCCTTCATTTCGTATTTCGTCGAAATGAATAGATAGGCGAGGAGTTGGTAAGGCGCAATATATATATATATATATATATATATATATATATATATATATATATATATATATATATATATTGTTTTTTTTTAAGCGTATCACCCCAAGCAAGGCTGGAAGCCACTAACACGCAAGGGGTTAAAGAAGGGTTGGAGGAAGAGCAGATAGGAGTGGTAAAGGAGAGGATGTGGAGAAAGAGAAAGACAGTGGGTCGATCAAGGCAAGGGGGTTACAGAAGATGTGGAGCGAGAGCAGATAGGAATGAAAAATGAAAGGATGTGGAGAAGGGATAGATCAAGGCAACTGGAGATGTCGATTGACGCTACACTTAAACCGTTGGAGATTGTATTTGTCAGGGAAACAGTAATAGGGAAGGGAGTTCCATAGGCGAGATGTGCGAGACATGAAGCTATTATAATTTATTCGAAAATTCTGGTGTCAAGTGATGATATTGAATCCAACACCATCACTTGATACCAAGAACATCGACAAAGTAGGCTGGTAAAGACTCAAAAATAACTTCGAACAAGAAAAGATACTTTTTTTTTATCATTTTCACCCTAAGCAAGGTGATAAAGTCACTAAGACGCCGGGGACTACTGTGAGTGAAAGGAACCGAGAAAACGTTATTAAGGAGAGGGGACAATAAAAAGAACAGAATGCAAGTAGGCAGAAGATGACGACTGGCGTTGCATTTCAAATTTTGAAGATCGTAGTTGATAGAAAAGCAAGGTACCAGACGAGAATTCCATAAGCGGAATAGTGTGAGAGAAAGAAACCATTAGCATAGAACTTACGCTTATACATCACAATTTCAACAGTAAAATGATGAGACCTAGCTGCCAATCTAGTCAGTCAGTTATGTGCCATGGTGATACAGAGTAAGGCAATCATGTATCTTTCGATAAATGACTGACGAGGCAGATTTTTTCCTGCAGTAGTTTGCTGTTTCTTTCTTCGGTAAACCAGTTGTCATTCAAGGCACTAGAACCCGGTCTGTCCTACTATTTACCCATAGCTGGAGGGAGAAGAAGAGAATTTATAACTTTCCCAAGAGTATTAGCACGTAAGTGAATGCATTGGATTTGACTGGAATTCGAACTCGGCTCTCCAATTCCTCAAACCGAGCCGCTATCCATTACTCCATCATGCCTCCCAAATCTAGTACTACATTTAAACTCATGAAATCGAGATTCAAAAGAGGAGTGCCCATCGTAACAATTTCTATGAAAATATCTATAGAAAAGATACAGGGAAAATAGGTTACGGCGGTGGGGGAAAGTGATTGAAATCGTGATCGTAGGTCAGTATCTATACCATTGCAGATTCTTCTAGTGTCATGACCATCCACGCTGGATAGAACAAACAATTTTGATAGACATAAAAATTGAGAATAGAAGGGATCCTCAGATATATCGAAGCGTTGAAAATTATTTGCGCCCTCTTGGGTGTATTAGGTTAGTCATTTTAATGTCTGACTTTCAGTCAACTATTTACATTATTCGGACTATTGTCCTCATCTTTGTTGCCATATTTATCACAACGTTTCGGCCGCTGTACTCTCCGGCCTTCTTCAGGTAGTTGGAATGTCGAACTGAACACTTTATTTCGCTCACTGGGGTAGACTGTTCTAGTTTCACGTGCCATGTCTAATGGATGTCAGTTATCAGTTATCTCCTGTTAATTCCCCTCTCCAAGTTCTCCACCGCCTTAACCAGGTATTGAACTCACACTATTTGAGTCCTGTCACTGGATCTAACTAACGGCTTTATCCACTGTGACATGTGTTCTTGAGGACATCTATGTATGAAATTCTATTTATTATAAACCTAATATCTTCAGCAACCATTTTTACCAGTGCTCATATTGCAATTTTTGCTGTTATCATTGCATGTTTTTTCAGGGCTCATATTGCAATTTTCGTTGTTATCGCTTTTCTCTTGCACTCCTTATGACTGATTCCCATATTGTATTCATTTCTATGCTTGGTCGACTCAGGAGATTTTTATGGTGTAGCATATGTGCTGATTCCTTAAGTTTACAAATTTTCCAATGATGTTTTTTGTCTATGATTTCAAACTGAAGCCACAGAGGGTGGTAATCTTTTCTCTCCATAGCTACGTTCAGTCAAAAGTAGAACTATTTAACCATATTTTATAAATAAGATGTAATGAAAAATGAAATGTGAATAGAAGACAGTAACGCAAAATATTGTTGAGGGTAAACTGTACCAAAAGTCGGTCATCATTCAAAGAAGGTGATACTGCATATTTGTTGAGATTGGGAAAAAAATTTTTTCCAAATGAGTTCCTTCCAGAGAACCAAATTACTGATTCAAGCAAGTACTACTTACTACCAATTAGACAAAGTGAAGGCAATCGTTTAAAGCGATCGGATTTACTTAAAGGAAAAGACGTAATTTTCCACATATCGAATTATTTGTTAGGTCGACTGCTGGGAAAGTTGGTTCACTGTGTCGTGCAGGAGATATTTCTCGTCAGGATCCATTTTGCACAATTACAAATCTACCATTCGTCCGTACATTGAATACTGTTTCGATATCTGGGGATCATACTATATATCTCAAAATTATTGACAAAATTCAAAGGAGGGTCTGTAATGTATTCGATCCTGAGCAGGAAGCTCTATTCCAGTCAATTTCCCACAGAAGTGACGTGGATTCCATCTGTCTTTCATACAAATATTTTCATGGAAATTGTTCTGATGTGCTGTTCTCTTTGGTACCTCGCCCACATGAATTCATACGTGCTACTAGAATGGCAACTGGATCTACAGTTTTACTGTTAAACTAGCTAGATGAACCATAAGTTCTATTCTAATAATTTCGAATGAGGAACTCCCTTCCGATTCTTGCTTCCAGTCAACCTACAATCGACGTGATTAGGGAAGTTATTGATTATTAGAGTTTGTTTAATATTGATTAGTTTCTTATGGAATAATGTGCCCGATAAAGAGACTATTTTGGCCCGCTAAATCATGTTTTATAACAGCTATTTTGTATTTGTGAGGACAGACCCATTTGTAATTGAGTAGATATTACTTTCTGCTAGTGAGTTGTTTTTGTTTTTGTTTTTTTTATATATATATATATATAAAGAGAAGCGGTAAAGTTGTGGCTGTTGGCGTCGACTAAGATGTCCAGGAGCGTAACCGAGACGGTCTGGGGCGGTTACCAGACACAATAGTTGAATTTTTCTTATTTTAATCATATCAGCGCCACAGATTTTGACAAATATTGAATAATTTTGAGGCATCAATTTTATCATCGAGTGTAAAATGCCAGTTGCAAATATAACATTTACCCAAGTCGTAGTTTTATTAAATTTAAAAGATTTAAAACAGGGCAATTCTTTTTCGATTCACGCCGTTTAATTAACGGGCGTAAAATAACGATCTGATTGATTCATTTTCTACGGCTTATCAACAAACTGCAGGTTATTTAAAGCCAGGAAATATTTTTAGATTGTGAGAATCTTTTTAGAGAGAAGTTAACGATTTCAGTTAACTCTGCTTGTCGACCCTGCTTCTGGGCGGAGAATAACATAGACGAGTCTATACCGAAGGGAAGAGTCTCCTGTGGGGAGATAGATAGCTACCCGACCCTGTGTATAAAGGGTATACGGGCAATTTTTGCCCGAGCTTACGGGCTCGGAACGCCTCACGTAAAAAACAGCCTTGTGCCACATCCCGGCTCGTGGTGAGGTCTCAGGTAAATAACGAGAAATTTTTTAGGCATAATAATGGTTTACTGCTAAAAGTCTTATTAATTAACCCATAGCTGGGAGGAAAAGTGGTGAGTTCATACCTTTCCCAAGGGTATTTTCACATAAGTGAATATAATGAACACAACGGGAATTGAACTCGGCTCTCTGATTAACAATTCCGAGACATTATCCATACACCAAGCGCACATCCAAGCTTACAACACCTGGTATACTCAAGCGTTCACCCATCTAGGTACTGGCCGGGATCGACGTTGCTTAACTTCGGTGATCGAAGGGAACGTCTGTTTCAACGTTATGTGGATAGTACTTCTAAACTTCTATATTTTTCTTTCTAACTGTTCTTAAAAAGTATTGATGCATAACCAATAATTGATTGATTCATTCATTTTTTACGGATTATCAACTTTTTGCAGGTTATTTAAAGGCAGAAAATATTTTTAGATTGTAAGAATTTTGGTGGGTGGAGGGAGATAATAATGATTTAGTGATACAAGTCTTATTAATTAACATATAACTGCAAGGGATAACGAGGATTCATAGCTTCCCATGTCTATTTGCGAGTAAGTGAATATAACGAACACAACTGGAATTTGAACTCGGCTCTCCAATTAACAACTCCTAGCCATTATCCATTACAACACCCGCACATCCAAGCTTACAGCTCTTGGTATTCCCAAGTGGCTACCCATCTAGGTACTGACCAGGCCCGACGTTGGTTAACCTCGCTAGAGAACTGATGTCTCAACGTGATGTAGCTAAATAACGATCTGAATGTTGCGAAAAAAAAAGTAACGGAATTGAAGACGGCAGAATAAAACAGTCAAAATTTAATAATAATAAAAAAACATTTAAATTGTTGGAACAAGTGTTTTAAAAGAACATGTTTGAAGAATCGTTTCAGTCATTGATTGGAACAGTGTTCTTACAAGTCAATTATTCCGACATCATTTAGGACCGGATACACACCGAAGACGTAATAATGTCACGAATGAAACACTTTATATAAGGCTTTTTATATGTTGTAAAATATCCAAGTACAAGACTTCAATCTGAAAAAATACTCTTACTCTCGCCTGCATAGAATTCTTTTCTCTTCTGTAGTCATCTGATTTGGAAATTCGTACTAAATAGCAGTATATCGATCTTTAATACTCGCAGCATCAGACCTCGGTACGTAAGCGTTTCGAATAACAAAAGAACGAAGTTTTGGGGGTTTTTTTTTTTACTCTATACACTTCTCTCCGCGCTTCTTTCAAAAAAATTCTACCGGTCCCTAACCGAAGCGAGGATCTGACGTCAGAAGCAAATAGAAAACTAGAAAAACGCGGGACAAACAATCTATCAACCTTTCCTATTCTCTTGTTTTTTTCTTCTTCTTTTAATGCTATTGGTTCGTGGTCAAACAAAGCGCTTCTCGTTCGTTTCTTTATGTCCATTATAGAACCTGATTCAAAGTGTCTCGCTCAATAACAAAAGGAAAACAGGAGAAAAATGAGCGTTTTTTTACAGGAACACACCTCTCGAAGAAATAATCTTTTTTTTTCTTTTAAATTTTCTTTTCAAATTCCTAACGAATAAACACTCCAGATTGCGAATACTTAAAAAGAAAAAAAAAAGAATATTTTTTAAATTTTCTGAATTCTAATTCGCTATGTAAATTCATTATAAATTGCTCCCCCTATACAAGCTAAAAAAAACACTCATAACATGTGACAAAACATATACTTACTTAACTTACTAAATTTCAAATAATTTCATTTTAAATGAAGATATTAATATTTATATTATTTAAAGAATATTATCTTACATTTTTCAGTCTTGTTAAAATAATGTTTACTTTACATAAAAAATTTCAATTAATTTCAAAGCAGCCACGAAATAGAAATTTAAACCACATTCTTACTAACCTTTCCCCCTTTTTCTTATTATTTGTGTATGTTTCCTGTTTTGTATCCTGGAGAGCCGGGTCCAAACTATGGTCCTCAGGCACTATAGGAAAATTGTCATTTAATTGATAGCACTCTTCTTAGTATATGGGATGTTCCTAGTAGGGTGATCTTCTGGGCAACTTGTATTTTGATGTTACCTAGGACACTGTTAGTAAAATTGTCCATTCCTTTTCTCACGAGGCCAAGAGCTCCTATTACTATTGGTATAGTCTCAGTCTTCATTCCCCCACATCCTGTTAATCTCGACCTCCAGGTCCTTGTATTTGAACAATTTCTCGATAATTTTGATGGGGGTGTTTCTCTCAGATGGTACTGCTATGTCAATAAGCATACACTTCCTGAATTTCTTGTCTTTATGATAATATCAGGTCTGTTGACTTTTATTTCCCTGTCAGTTTGAATTGGCATGTCACAAAGGATAGTTGCATCGTTATTTTGAGTAACTGTCTGGTTGGTGTTCATGCCATCTCTCAGTGGTTTCGATTTTGTGCTTCTTGCACAATATCATCCAGTGCACATATGTCGCTATCTTGTTACGTCTGTGGGTATATTCATTTTTTGCTAGTTCCGAACATCCTGAGATAATATGGTCGACAGTTTCATCATATTTTCCGTAGATCCTGCATTTCGGGTTAGTGCCATCCTTGATTATGTAACAGTGATAAGATCTGGTTGCGAGGCTTTGGTCCTGAACGGCAATAAATAATAAGCCTTCTATCTCAGTTTTCAGCCCAGTGCTCCTCTGCCACTGATGTATTTTCTGATGGTCTACATCTACTTCTTTCGTTCTTTTTAAGTATTTGCCATGCAACGCCTTGTCCTCCAGTTTTTGGGGCCAAATTATTTTGCTTTCTGTTTTACTCGTTTGGCGTAAATGGTATTCGCTTTGTTTTTTGTTGGTAGGATTTAAGGTATATTATTTTTCTTGAATAGTGCAACTTCTTTGTTGATGGAGTGGATTTGGTGTTTTACTATTTGTACGAGAGGGTCATTGGTTTTTGTGAGGTAGGCTTCCAATCCGATTGTTGTAGTTTTTAGAGTTAGTTCAAGTTGGATTAGACCTCGGCCTCCTAAAGCTCATGGTACGTACAGTGTATCAACATCTGATTTCGGGTGGTGAATCCTCATTTGGGTAAGCATTTTTCTGGTCTTGGCGTTCAATCTTTTAATCTCATTCAACTTCCATTTAATATTGTTGGAGCTGTAAGTTAATACAGGTATAGCTTTCTTGTATCAAATGCACTCTCTTATAATATTCTTTTCGGATCTTCTTCATAATTGAATGTTGTATTCCGTCTTCTTCATTAAATCTTAAGTATTTCTATGTACCATCTTGGTCTAGTTCCGTAATCTTGTTGTTGATATCAAGGTCTAGTTTTCGTTAGTTTACCGCCTTTGAAGGCGACTTTGGCACATTTGTCGATTCCGAACTCCATCCTAATGTCTTCGCTGAAGATTTTGACAATGGTGTGTTTGTCTGCTGGTTGTCACCCTTGACAAACGTTTTAAGATCATCAGTATAGAATACGTGATTCAGTTTTTAATTCTGTGACTTGTATCCATAGCTACCGTTGTTCAATAAGCAGCTGAGTGGCGCTAATGCAAGGCAGAAGAGTAGTGGTGACAAGGAATCTCTTTGGAAGACACAGATTTTGATGTTGATTGGTCTCGATGTTAATGACCCGTACTCTGTACATTTTTAGACTCTTCTCTATCCATGAGTGTGGTACACTGTCGAACATCTTTCTGTAGTCGATTCATGCAGTCGATAAGTTTCATTTCTTTGTTTTCACCTCTCTCAATATTGTTTTATTGTTAATTAGTTGGCCCTTGCATGCGTAGCTTCCTCTTTTACTTCCTTTTGTTCTGCTGGGAGTAAACTGTTTTTCTCAAGGAAGTTGTGTGTCTTCTTGGTTATGATAGAAGTGAGGATCTTGTACATTGTTAGTAGGCAGGTGATGGGCCCAAAATTCTTTGGGTTCTACGTCTCTTCTGTTTTGGGGAGTAGGTATGTTATTCCCACGTGAGCCATTTGGGACATTTTTCTGGGTTTATGATTATGTTGTATGCTCGTGCGAAGTTTTGGTGGGTGCTAGATAGTTTTTTATACCAAAATTGGCTATTTGGTCTATTCCTGGGGCCTTCCAGTCTTTTGCAAATAGCAGTAGTTGATTCAGTAATATTGATATCCGTCCATTTTTGGCAATCTACATGTGTGTGTTGTTCCTGTTGTTGATCGATCCATGTAGCTCTTTTATTGCGCACGAGCAGCATGGCCCGGCGTTGCCAGTACTTGATTAAAAAATCGTACGACTTGAATCGCTATCACTTGACTTAAAATATTTTGCCCTTCCTTGCCTTTAAAGGAGTGGCCTTTGCCGTGCTGATGTTGCTACATGCCTTACTTATTGCCTATCTCACACTGCGAATTTTTTCTAATCTCTATACTAAACATTAAATCTGTTACGAAAAAAGAACTAAACAAAATGAACACAAAACGATCAGCTTTAAAAAAGGACTTGTAACTGGAAAAACCGAATGAAAAAAGAATGTTAACAACAAATACTTTTTCACACCCAACCCAGTTCTGCGGAATCAGAATCAACGTTGAGTTTAAGCAAGCGAATGAGCCAATCGGAATAAAGTGCCATGCAGATTTAAATTTTTCCCACTTGTGACGAATGCAGCTATCGATTTTTTTGCATGCTAGCTAACATTCGTGTCTGTCAGCTGTTGGCTCTCTCGCTGGCCAATAGAATCTTCCTGCCTGTTTGTGGCAGCCAGCTATAGGCTTTCAATCTGGCCAGTAGAAAATGGCCGCAAACAACAAGAAAACTGTAAACTGTACAACTGTAAATGTATATTGATAGACTCAGGTTTTAGTACAACATACACACGAAGAAAGAAAGAGAAATACTGGATTTTAAAATTAGATACATATAAACTAGGGTTAAACAAAGACTTGGGTATTTTAAATCTGTATAAATATTTCAATAGTTAAAAAATTTCTTTAGATATAGTTAAAAAACCCTTTTTAAACAACATCTAAAATACTATCGTTAGATTTACGTTAAAAAATTCAAACATAGTTGCATTCACATCACGTGACGTCCGCGTCTAACGACGGACGCTGTAAAGTGTAAACAAACTGCCAAATACAGTAATACAGTAATTCAATTCATTTCTGAGGAAGGACCGAGGTGGTTTGAAATATTAAATATATATAAAAACATATAAATAAATACTTTCGCAAAAAAATACCCAATTTTTTTCAGTTATTTTATCCATATATATATCTATATATATATATATACATATATATATATATATATATATATAGAGAGAGAGAGAGAGAGAGAGATTGAAAGAGCCGTTGGTTTTTGTTGGATTTTAAATCAGTCCACATCTCTATTAGCTCGTATACCGCATTGTGCTAATATTGCTTATCTGTACTTTATACACACTAGTAATGCATCTGACCACAATTTTGACTTAATAAATACCAGTCTGATCAGGACAGAAAAAATTAACTTAGAAGAAAATGCATTGAGCGTTCTCTAACAGACACACAAACACACTCACACACACACACACACACACACACACATATATATATATATATTTTTAAAAATTACAATTATAATAGCAATGCTTTAAAATACTTGTAATTCTTGAAAAACATTTACAAATGAAATATTAAAAGAACATAAGGAAATGTTATTCCTTTAAAAATTGATTCGTTTAATTTGCCTGAAGAATGTCACGAGACCGGAAACCCGTGTAGGAAAAATATAAAGAATAAAATATAATATATACACTAAAAACAAATCCACATTATAACCATAAACGTTTGCGGTTTCTCTCTTTTTTTAATATATACATTTTTCTCTCTGTGGAACCATTATAACCTTTTCACTATAAATATATATACAGTGGGGAGGAGAACAAATATTCGGACACAAACAACTTTTTAATTTATTGTATTTACAGCAAATGAATAAGCATACTTTTCATATAATTAACTGTACGCCAATGCATAATAACTAAATATGCAGAGAAAACAAAAAAAATAATATAATAGAAATATATCCCGTTTATCCATTTTAATGGACGAAAAAAATTCTTACAATGCAAATTTCTAGATTATTCAAGTGGAATATTCTAGAATGTTTCAATAATGTTCATTTTTAGCCTGAAAGTACAAACAGAACATTCCGCAAAATTGATATTCGTGCAAGAAGGTTATCATCATGACAAGAGGTAAAGAATTGACAAATTCGCAAAAAGACACTCATTGTTAAGCCCTGGAAATAAGGTAAAAATTGCAAAAGATCTCAGACAACCTGAATATTCCATTTACTACCATTAGTTTATTCATTGCAAGATATAAAAAACTCAAAACTATTGTAAATCAAAGAAAAACCGGTGTTCCACGGAAGATTTCTGCAAAATTTTCGAGGAAATTAATGCGTCAAATTAAACAAAATCCAATGTTTACTCGTCAAGAGTTGCAGGATGATTTGCTTTCATCGGGAATCTGTGTAACTAAACGAACAATAAGCAATGAAATTTATAAGAACAATCTAAAGTTACGCTCCCATCGGAAAACTCCACTGGTATTGAAAAGATACAGAGGTGTCAGGTTGAAATTCGTTTGTGAACATCAGGATAAGGAAAAATCATATTCGGAAAGAGTATTATGGACAGACTAAAAGAAAATTGAGTTGTTGGGACGTAATTCTAGAAATCATGTATGCAGGGAAGATGGTGATGCCTTCAAAACAAAAGAACACAGTTCCAACAGTGAAATTTGGTGGTGGCAGCATCATGGTTTGGAGATGTTTTTTTGCAAAAGGCACTGGCAACATATCAGTAACAGATGGTAGAATGAATGCCGTAGCATATCAAAATATTTTGGAAGCAAATTTAATGATTTCGGTTGAAAATCTTGAACTTCCGCCTGATTGGATTTTCGAACAAGATAATGAACGTAAACACACTGCAAAATCTACTAAGAAATGACTTGCCAAAAATATCCTGAAATAGCCAAGGCAGTCACCAGACTTAAACCCAATCGAGAATCTGTGGCGTTATTTGAAAGTTCATATCCAATCGAGAGTTCCAACAAACATCCCGGATATGAAGAGCATATGCGAAGAATAATGGAACAAAATATCAACTAAAATTTACAAATCCTTACTTAAGAACTACAAGAAATTGGTTGCTGCCGGAGTAAATAATAGCTATTCTATAAAGTATTAAATGAAGATTATGCATTCTTTTCGTATTGTACGAATACTTTTTTCACCCATTAGAATGTATAAATGGAATTTATTTCTATTAAATTATTTTTTTTTTATTTTATATTAAAATATATATTTTCAAGAGCTAAATTATGTCATTCGCTGACCGTATTGTTTCGCTGTATCACAGCTCCTCAATGCGACTAGACATCCGAATGCCTCAAGCCAGGATCGAAGCCCAACCGATTTGAGCTATCTTCATTCGACAGAGAGAAACAGCTAATTCTTGAGTATTATTATTATTATTATTATTTTTATTTCCTTTGATATCTGGCGTTTACACATTTCTTTCCAGGTCCCGCCCAGGGACCTAAGGTTAGAAATGGCATCATGACACTTTCCACTGCAAAAGTAAAATAAAAAATAATTACATAGATAAAGCCCTTCGTAAAGTGTGGGCTGTACTTGTCAGAACAATTTTTTGTATCTCTTTGAGGCATAGACTTCCAGGGATCCCTTCAATCAGCCTACTGGAATCTTTTCCAACCAGTCCAAGGGCTCCAACTACAACAGGAATTGTTGATGTTCCCATGTGTCACATTTTTGAGATTTCTATTTCAAGGTCCTTGTATTTTGACAGTTTTTCGAATATCTTCAAAGACACATTGCAGTCTGCAGGGACTGCCATATCAATATGGAGGCACTTATTTTGTTTGTGGTCTTTAATAACAATGTCTGGGCGGTTGGCTTTGATTGTTCTGTCAGTGTGTATTGTGTAGTCCCATAGAATTGTAACAGATGCTATCTCCGTAACCGGGTCAGGGTGGTGTTCGTACCAATTTCTTCCAGTTTCCTTCCCATAGGAGTTGCAAATTTTCCAGTGCAGATATTGGCCCACTCTGTCATGCCGGGTTTTATATTCGGTGGGTGCCAATATCGTGCAACCTGATATAAGATGATCAATGGTTTCTGGATATTTGTCACAGAATCTGCATCTTGGGCTAACATCATTATTATTATTATTATTATTATTATTATTATTATTATTATTATTAACGTTATATTTAATAGATATAGGTGTTTGAGTCGACACCCCTGCTTTGTAAACCGCTTTAATCTATTTTTACCGCTGGCCTGTGCGTTCGACAATCTCAAAAAATAATATGCCTTCCTGTAGTGTTCAAATATGGGTCTCCTTTGTAGATGAACCCAGCATTAAGTAAAAAAAAAGGTCATTTCTAAGGAATTAATTAATGTTATTTATAATCTGATATTATTTCTTATTACTTTAAACGTAATATTTAGTGGATACATAGGATTGAGTAGGCACCCGTCCTTTTTAAAAAGTGTAAATATCCCCCTACCGGTTTGTGCATTCGAGAGTCATAATAAAGAAAATATGTCTTTCGACAGCCTTCGAATCTGCGTCACCGTTGTAGAGGAAACAAGCGCCAAGCCCAGCGTGCTTTTGGACCTTTCTTCGCTACAGAGAACCTCATAGATTCCATGTCCCCATTCTTTTAGTTTTGTGGTTCTCTGAAGCCGAGGCTTAAAGCACGCCGGATCAAGTGGTGGTTTCTCCTACAAAGGAGGTTCGATTCCTGCCAGAGAGTACATTTATCTTTGTTTAGATTTCTTGGATACGCAGTTCGACAGATGTACTATATACTGTTTAAAAATTACGTAAATAAAAATGGAGGATTTAACTATCGATATTTGAATTAATTTATTTCGTTTAAGTGTACTACTAGATTGGCCACTAGGTCTTATCTTTTCACCTTTGATCTAGTTAGATGCAACCGTAAGTTCTATTCTAAAAATTTCTTCATTCGCATTTCTCACCTCTGGAACTCTTTGCCACCTACAATCTTAAAAAATTAAAATGCAACTGTTAGGAATAATCAAGAATGGTGTCCCCTTGTTTTGTTACTCTCCTCTTTGAGACAGCTATTTCCGTTTACTGGGACTATAAAAGGACACTATACGCGAACCATGTATTCTCAATTGAATAACGCTTTCTTAAAACCTACACCTGCGTACTTTTGTCATTACAGCAACTTCAATCGTTATTTACTGCCTTCCTGAAACCCGCTCTTATATTGTCCTTTCAACTCATTAATGGTAGGGAAACATTTATTGAACGAGCAGACAGTACTTTCGGTTGATATTTCTAAAATCTTTCTCTTAAAACATTTTTTTTCAGGAAAACAGGTTTATCGTGTCCGGTAGCTGTTATCGCTCTTTCTAGTACTGATCGAGTTTTCCTTCCTAACCTTTTATTTAAGGTAGTGTGAAATGTTAACATTTTAATTATCTCATTATTTTCTCTTAGTCTTCTCGTTCTCTTTCATTTCTAGTAGCCTCTTGCTCATTATCTGTTTGGTTGGGGTAAAATGATTTTAAAAAATGGTTTATAAGTTTTCTCCTAATTTGTTATTTACAAACAAATGAAGAAACTTCGGTATCAACCCTGATTTGGAGATTTGCATTTGCTGTGTCGGAAAAGAAAATTGCTTTTCGCTTCCATAGACCCCCCCCCCACTATTTTGAACCCCCAAAGTTTATCTTTATCTCTCAACCACCCGCTTGTGAAATTACGATCAAAGATTGTCCTGTGTGTAATGCAAATATTTAATACCAGCAGGCTAACGAGTGTGCAAGTCATAAAGTGTCGGTCATATCTCGTTAAAACGTCATTATTTGTTTAAAATGGACGAATCAGAACTGTGTGCAACTAATTTAAAAGCTGTTAAATGGGATTATGCGTAGCGACTAGAATCAGATGAATTTTTGTTTTATTAGGAATCGAATAACATGACAGTAAGGGAATGTTCTCATGCACCAAAAGGGCGATTTCTTTTAAAGAAGTAAACTACTTACACGATAGGCAAAAAGTTTGAGGCCACTCTGCATGTCTTTAAAAACACCTTAAAAAGAAAGATTTTTGTATATTTTTTTATTGTTTCTTTAAGTAAAAGAGAAAATTTCCGTAACTACAATGTATTTGCTTTTATTCTTCAGTCTTTCTCCAGATTCGTCTGTCCTGGGTATGGCGATAAACTACAGTACCGTGCAAAAGTAAGTGAACCCCTAAGATAATATTTTAAATAATTATCACTTTTTCCAGATGATCAACAAATCTTAATCAAACTATATATTCATTAAGAAAAGCTTTTATTAAATTAATTACAACCACAATTTTTTTTATCAAACTGGAATAAAAATATGAATTAAAAATTAAAATGTGCAAAAATAAGTAAACCCTTGCATTTAATATTTGATAACTACTCCCTTTAAGGTTACAATGGCAACCTTTTTTTCTATAATTTTAAGAAGTTTCTGGCAGTAGTGAGTATCAATTTTTGACCAAAATTCCCACAATTACTCTATTTTACCAGGGTTTCTTGCATGTACTTCCTTCTTTCATTTGAATCACAGATTTTCAATTGGGTTTCATATAAGGACTTTGACTAGGCCATTCAAAGACTTGAAATACCTTTTTACAAACACATTCTTTTGTGGATTTGCTTTGATGCTTCAAATCGTTGTCATGTTGGATGTTCCAGTACCGACCTAAACCCAACTTTTGAACTGAAGACAAAATACTTTTGTTCAAAATTGCTTGGTATCGTGCAGAGTCCATATAGTGCTGTCAATGTGTACTATTTTGCCTGTTCCAGATGCAACAAAGCATCCCCAAATGATAATGGTGTAGCCGCCATGTTTAATGGTTGGTATCAAATTCTCTTCAAAAGCTGTATTAGGAGCTCGCCAGATATACCACCTATTATTCCTACAAAAATATCTATTTTGATTTCATTTGACCCCAAAACCTTCTACCAGAATGTTTGTAGTTTATTAATATCGGCTTTGTCATAGTTGAGGCGAGGGTGCTTGTGCTTTTTTATAAACAGTGGCTTTTTCTAGGCATTCTGCCGTGAAGATCGGCATTGTTCAGATTTTGTCACACTGTAGATGTATGCCCATTGATTCCAACATTGACCAGTGAGCATTGGATAACCGCAAAAGTCACAGCAGGACTTTCATGTTCTTGCCAAACTAGATATCTACTTGCTCTTGCAGTTATTTTTCGCGGATGGTCACTTCTTGATTGTGATGCCGTCATACCAAAGGTTTTCCATTTATAAATATTTTGTTACGTGTGCTCTCCAAATTATTTTGATAACTTTTTGTCGCCTTCTCAATTCAATTATACAACTTTTTAAAAATTCAGGAAATTCTTTTGATTTTTGCATATATATATATTTAATTTATTCTCTAACTGCACACTTTTGATTACACAATGAGTTATAGTGTTTGACTGCAGTACACACAGCTTACCAAAAGCATGAACACGTGTCATTTTGATATTTACATGTGCACAAAATATTATTTGCACTGACAACCATGTAAAACAAACACAGAGTGTAAAAGTAGGGTTTATTTATTGTTGCACATCTTCTTTTTTAATTTTTATTTAATATTTTATTTAATATTTTCAGCTTCCAGCTTAATAAAAAGTTTTGTAAGTGGTTGTAATTCATTCAATAAAGGCTTTTCTCAATGAATTAGTTTAAGATTTGTTGGATATGTGGAAAAAAGTGACAAAAAGGCAAGGTCTTTGATTGGGACGTTTTGAGAAGCGTGGAACCACCTCTTAATTGCTGTTTTTCCCAGGTCCACCCTGACCCGGGGTGGTGGCACCTGTTAGAGTCCTCGCTATGGCTATAGTATACTCCCAAACTGGAGTCAAAACATCATGAAAGTATAAAAATACTTTTTTGTAGTAAATTTACCAGCAATACCTTATTGGAAAAGGAAGAGTATAATTACCAGCAATACATTTTTGAAAAAAAATACCAACGCTCCCAATAAAATTGAATTTCGGCATTAAATGACCCATAAGGAGTTGATGTGCCGTTAAACAAAACAAACAAAACCAATCCAAGTTTCTCTTACAACCAAAAAGGTCAAATTTGGATTCGTCTGTCCACAATAGATTTTGCTAAATTATGAATAATTTTTAGGATAAACATATATTGTTTTCACCAATAACTCCTCTGTAGACTTTTTGAGATCACCAATATTTTTAACTAACTTAGATGTTAATACAGGTTCTAAATATTATCTCAGCACTGACTAATATTGCAAACAAAATATATATAGCTGTCTCTGTTTGAAGAAAAGAGTTTGTGCCATTACGACATTTTTTTAAAATTTGATGCAATTTTCAAAATCAAAGCGACTAAGCATTATAAGGAAGACACAAATTGGAATTTTATTAAAAGAAGGCTACTCCCAAAGACAAATTGCCAAGTTGAAGATTTCTAGACATCGGGTACAAAGGCAGTTAGAAAGTGGCACAAATGTTTATAGAAAAAAAGTGGAGCATAAAAATTGACAACTGCTGCTGACGATAAGCACTTGATTATTGAGAGCAAAAAATCGAAGGAAGTTGACAGCTGAACTTAATTCATCTCGATAAGCACTAATGCCGCTCTCAACTATGAAAAATCGACTTAGATCAGCGGGGCTCAGGGAGTACATGATTATCCAGAAACCCCATTTACGGAAGGCAGACAAGCAGAAAAGACTTATGGGCAAAAAGTATAAGAACTGAACATTGAAAGAGTGGCAAAATTAATTGTGGATGGACAAGTCCGAATTTGAAATTTTGGGTAGTAGGAGTAGAGTGTAGGACAGAAGAAAGACAGAAGGACTGAATATTGAATATGTGGTTCCAAGAGTTAATCATGGTATTGGCTCTGTTATGGTGGGAGGATGTTTTGGGGAGAGGGAGCTGGAGATTTGATTCAAATTAATTTTAAAAAGTGAAAATTATCTCAAGTAAAAAAAAGGAACAAAACTTTGGAAATTATGACTTGACCGCTTCAATCGCCTAACCTCTCTTCCATTGACTTAGTATGGGATGAATTAGATAGGAGATTTTGAAGAGAATACCCAAAGCGTGAGAGTGAGCTTTTTTCAGTGCTTAAATATTGGTTGGGAAGACCTGCCATCTACTTTTAACTGTTCGAAAGATTACCAAGAATTTGAAAAAGCAGTAGTTAAGGCAAGTGATGTTTTTATATGGACGATACGTTTTTTTAAGTGCTTATTTTTGTCAAAGTAAAAGCAAATACATTGTAGTTACTGAAATTGTATCTTTTACTTTAAAAGATGCAAAATATCTCATTTTAAAGTGTTTTTTTTTAAGAAATACAGGATTACCCCACAGTTTTTGCCTGTAGTTACATTTTTTATGAGTTCACAAAGAAATAGCACCATCAGTGTGATTCTAAAGGGGCTTAATTTGATACGCCATTTTTACATGTTTTTTCTTTATTTTTTATGTAAACAAACTGATCGCTATTGTAATGACAGAGAATATTTTGATGCAAATATTTTTGTGAAATTAAACCATAATTTTCTACAACTGGTGTTATGCTAAAAAAAACAGTTGCAAGAATTGTCAGCTAAACACACATCCCAAGATGCGATCTACAAATTGGAGAGACCAAAATCAACCAGAAAATCTTTCTCATCAGAATCCCTCTTGCACATTTATAAATCTATCATTCGTGCGTACATTGACTATTGCTGACATATCTGGTCTGATGATCCCGCTGTACATCTCGTGATCCTTCACAAAATAAAAGAAGGATCTGTAAAGTAATCGCTCCTCACGAGGCATTTCGTCTTCAGTCACTTTCTTACCTACGTAATGTTGTTCCCTTACGTCTTTTCTACAAATATTTTCATGGCAACTGCTCTGATGAGTTTTTTTTTTTTTTCACAATGTCCCGACCACATGAATTCAAGCGTGCTACTACATTGGCAATTAGGTCTCAGACTTTTACAGATGAACTAGCTAGATGAAACCGACACTTCTACTCTAACAGTTTATTTATTCTACTCTAACAGTTTAATTTATCGCACCTTCCACCCGTGGAACTTCCTCCCGTTATCATGCTTCCCGTCTAACTATAATCTTTACAAATGAAAATCGCCATCTTCTGTCTTCTTGAATCTTGTTTTTTTTTTGTCCTTTCGTCAATCCTCCCAATTAACAGTTTTCTCATTCTCTTTCCCTTTCACACCCTGCCCCCCCCCCCCCCGGCGTTCTAGTGATATTGTCACCTTGCTTGGGGTGAAATGATTTTAAAAAAATGTCCTCATCGCAAAAAAAAAAAGATTTATTGCCATAGCAGACTAAATAGAAAGAATAGCAACAAAGTGAATGAAGGTCTAAAAGATTCCTACTAAACCTGTTAAAGAATATGCTTGTGCGCACTCTAGTAAGCGGAGGTAATTAGTATGCTTTGGAAAAATTCAATTTATTATGACCTAACAACAGAGCGACCAAGAAATACTGAAAACTAGACGAGATATCCGTAGACAAGGTGAGCGGAACGAGAACATTCTACCCCTGTAGATTTCGCTATCAGTCCTTTTCTCGCCGCCGTAACGTAGCGTCCCTGTGCCTTTTCTATAAATACTTTAATGGTAATTGTTTTGATGAACTCTCATCTACGTTACCAAGCTTCTATGAATTTAAGCACAGTACTAGATCCAACCATTTTATAGTGAAAATGTCTAGCTATAACCGTACGTTTTATGCTAACAGTTTCTTTTCTCGCACTCTTCGCTTGAGGAACTCTCTTCCAGTTCCTTGCTTTCCAGTCAAGTTTGATCTTCCAGAATTTAAAATTCAATGTTAATCTTTATCTTCCGTCTTCTTAATTTTTGTTCTTTTATTCTTCTCTCTCCTTAATAATGTTTTTTTTTTTTTTTTTGCTTCTCCTTTTCTATCCCACTCGGTAATCTCCTGCGTCTTAGTGGATTTGTTGCCTTGCTTGTGGTAAACTTATTGAATAAAGGTTTCGGTTCGAAATTCCTGGCAGCTTACCGGGATCGGCAAGCCCAAGCGTATTTAATGTATGTAGTTAGTTCGTTAAGAGTCCTAGTATTCTGACCCTGTGCTAGACAAAGTTAAGCTTATTTACATATCAAGAAGGCCATGTCTTTTTCTCACGTTCTTAAATTCCTAAGTAGGTGAGTGCTTCATTGCAGTATATCGGCGTGTAAATAAGTGCAGATGTCGGCGTCAGGATATGCAATATTACACCATTTAAGACATAGGTTTCATGGTGTAAAAATCGCTTGTTTACAGTTTGTCAGCTGTTTCAAATGACAAGTAATACGTTAACTGCTGCTGTTACGTTAGTTAACGGAATGTTTACTGGATTTATTATAAAATTCTTTGATTCTGATGTAAACTATTTTTTTTATTCAAACACCAATTTCTGTTTAGACTATATGTGTATGCATAATATAGAACTGGAAAGAAAGCAGTGATGGCATATACACTAAATCCATCAAAAAATTTCAGGATGATAAATTGCTTGATATGCTGCTAGTAAAAGTGGCCGTGCTAGACAATTTTTCTCGCTAGATTCTATCTTTTGCATTTATAAATCTACCAACCGTCCCTGCATTGAATAACGCTGTCACATCTGATCTGGTGTTTCTGTTATGGATTTAGAGAGTCTAGATTAAAATACAAAGAAGAATCTGCAATGTCATTGGTCCTGCTCTGGTATCTCGGCTTCAGTCACTTTCCCACCGCTGTAACGTAGCTTCCCTGTGCCTTTTCTGTAAATACTTTCATGGTAATTGTTCTTATGAACTCTCCTCTATGGTACCGAGACTCTATGAATTTATGCGCAGTACTAGATTAACGGTAAGATTTCATCATTTTAAAGTGAAAATGGCTAGATGTAACCGTAAGTTCTATGTTAAAATTTTCCTTTCTCACACGCCTCGCTTGTGGAAGTCTCTTCGGGCTTCAATACTCTAATTGCAATGTCATTCGTTATCGTCTGTCTACTTAATTCCCGTTCTCTTATTGTTCTCTCTCCTTAATAGTGTTTTCGTTCTCATATTCTCTCACCCTCACTAAAATCTCTCGTCTTAATGACTTCACTTCCTTGCTTGTGGTGAAATGATTAAAAATTAATATGTGAAACTAAAAAGTACATCGACGTATAGATTAGTTATAACAAATTTAGTATAACAGGCAAGAAAATTGAATATATATATGGCGCTAAACAATCCCAAAATACTGTACAAAATAACAGAAACCACATCATTTGAAGACGTTCGATAGCAGCAACAACCAAAATGGATAGCATATGTAACTAAAAGAGAAACTAATGATATAATCAAGATGTTGGAATTCCACAGTACTTCAAACAATAAGTTAAGAAGGAAACCGCATTAATAATTAAAAAAGCGATAGCAGTTAATGGACATGAGACACCTATTTTCCTGAATATTTAAAAAAAGATTTCAACCGAAGGTCACACTGGATGCTCGCTCAATGAATACCGAATTTTCCTAATAAGGAAACAGCTAAAATTACCATTATCATTAGAGATGAGAAAATACTACACTTTGATCTCAGGCTGATGGCCATATAATGAAGAAAAACGTAACTCATGTAGTACTGGCTGCTAGGTCAATAAATACCCGAATGTTTCCTCATAAGAAAATGACTAATTACTATTACCATGAGAGTTCGAGAGAACAGATACTTCACTTTGATCTCAGTCCGATGACCAGAGAATAAAGAAAAGTGTAATTCGAGTAGCATTGGCTGCTCGGTCAATAAATGCTGAAAGTTTCCCATATGGAAAACTGAACTCCTGCAAGCATTTTAATATATTCTTGATAATTCTGCCCATAAAACTAAGGGTTTCAGATTTTAATCTTTGTTGAAACGGTATGTATATTTACCAATGAGATATCTTTCCCATCAAAATGTTTTTAATTTTTTTTAAGACAGTTCACCACAAGCAAGGCAGGAGTGCCACTAGCACGCAAGGGGGTTGAGAACAAAAGTAAAGAGGCGTGTTTGTGGAAAAGATACAGAGAAGGACGGGGAACAAGCTCAGAGTGTCACATGTCGATTGGAAGCAAGTAAGGGGAAGGAAGTTCCACAGACGGAAGTGCGCGAGAAGAAGCTCTTTGAGAAAAAGAGGCGGTTACATTTAACCATTTTGACAGTGAAAGGGTGGGAGCGAGATACCAGCCTGATAGCTCGTTTAAATTCATGCAGTCCGGGAACCAGCGAAAGTAGCTCGACGGAGAAGTTACCGTGAAAATACTTGTAGAAGAGGCAGAGGGAGGCTACGGCACGTCTGTGGGATAGCGATTGTAGACTAGAGGCCAGCTCAGGACCTATCATCTTGCATATTCGTCTTGGGACATGCAACGGGAGCACCAGACCATATATGACAGCAATATTCCATGCAAGGACGGATGGTTGATTTATAGATCTGAAGGATGAACTCAGATGTGACAAACTTTCGGCACGACACCGATGGCCAACGTTCCTTGCGGTAGAGGAAGCTATTGAGTCAATGTATTTATTCCACCTTATGTCAGTGGACAGCGTGAGACCAAGCAGGTGTAACGAGGCGCTCTCAGGGAGTTGGGAATCAGCCATTCTGATGGGAGACAGGAAGGGTTCTCTGCGGTGGGTAAAGGAGAGCAATTTCGTTTAAAGTTAACAAGCCATACGATACAAAAAGAAAGCAAGTACAAAAGGCAATAGTGGGGAGGTGGAGAAATACCTTGTTCTTGTATTGTAGGCATAAAAATTATAGGCGCCTCCAAAATTGATAATGGCGTCAAAGATAAATATTGAAATTTGTAATTGTGTTGTATCCTTTCAGTTTAAACGTAATTACTTTCGGAACAACCTAATATAACCGTTAATATCACTATTCCGATTTTTAAAGAAATATCTCGAAACTATCATACGCTAATAGAGGCAAAGAAAGAAAGATGAAAAACGGGAAAAAAAGAACAGAAGAAATAGGAAGAAACAAGATAGGGTGTGGAAGAAGTATTAAGTGCCAACTTATTACTTACTAAAATTGATTTTATATTTTTCTTTTAATATGTTACCTGAACATAATATCATTTAATATGCACTACTTTATACCCTTAATTTTCTAATTTTAAGAGTAGATTTTTCCTTTTCATTTGATCTTCCTCTATTATTGGTTTTTATATAAAATATTCTATGAAATATTATTTCCTTGTAGATGGTAATAGTTTAATCTATGTTGTTTTAAATGAAGAATATTAAATGATATATTTACTAATAAGAAAATAATTAAATCAATATAAATTTTTTAATATTATTTAAATTTTTTATTATTTGTAAAAAAAAATTATTATTAAATTATTTTATTATTATTTTTTAATATTTTAATATGTCATTAATTCTGCAATTATCTCAATTTAATATAAATATATAATTATTTCACCTAATACTGAATTAAACAGTTAAGTGCCATGCGTGATACACGCTTAGGCGATCATGTATTTTTCGATACATGACTGACGAGGCAGATTTTTCCCGCAATATACATATATATATATATATATATATATATATATATATATATATATATATATATATATAGAGAGAGAGAGAGAGAGAGAGAGAGAGAGATAGATAGATAGATAGATAGATAGATAGATAGATAGATAGATAGATAGATATTGCCATGTGTATCAATACACACACAATATTAGATTTTATTATGCAAGTCTGTTTTCGCTATAAAATTTGTAATAGGCAACCGAAGTTGGGAAAGGATATATTCATACGAGCAAAATAAAAAAGCTTCAGCTTATGATGCCTTTTAAAGAGCGTTTAAAATAATATTGATAATAATTTATTTCGAGGAATGCCAAGTTTTATTATGTAAACAATTTAAGTGCAACATAAATTCTATTTAAACATAAATCCAAAAGATATAGGCTGCTGAATTATTTATTCTTTAACAGAACGTCTCAAATAAGTTAATAAAGTGTTTCTTTATTTTCATACTGTATGTTAGTATTGGCTCATTGAAATTCGATATCTTCATCAGTCATTTGGTATTGATTGTCTTAAAACTATTTCAGATTTAGCATTCATTAGAGCAATTTGTATTGCTTGTCAGAGATCTTCTTTTCTTGAATATTGTTTCCCATTCTTATATACATATATATATATGCATATAAGAACGGGAAACAATTAATACCACAAAAGATTTCCGTCGGCAAAAATAGAAACTGGCCTATAGTAAATAATATTAAAAATACACCAATGTATACCATTGTTATATATATATATATATATATATATATATATATATATATATATATATATATATATATATATATATGTATGTATATATATATATATATATATATATATATATATATATATATATATATATATATATATATATATATATATATATGCAAGTTTCATTAAAAACGACAGACAAGGTACTACGGTTAAGTTTTTTATTTAATTTTTCTTGTGTACGAACAGGAGTTTTCTTTGCTGAATGGCTAAAGATATAGCCGAAAGCGCTCGGAAAAATAAAACATTTGGACAGTTCTTACACACCCTTTGTCCAGCAAAGAAAACTCTTGTTCGTACACAAGAAAAATTAAATAAAAAACTTAACCGTAGTACCTTGTCTGTCGTTTTTAATGAAACTTGCATAAAAGAAGGATTGCTGCCTAAATATACAACTATATATATATATATATATATATATATATATATATATATATATATATATAACAATGGTCTACATTAGTGTATTTTTACTATTATTTACTATGGGCCAGTTCCTATTTTTGGCGACGGAAATCTTTTGTGGAAATCGTATTATATATATATACCCTTATGCAAACTACCATTAGTAAAATTGTTTCAATCCCAGTGCGCACGTGTTATAATACCTTTAAACTGTACGAGATGCTGAAATTCTGTTCTATAAACATAACATGTGAACCTATGTTCAGTTCAAATTCCAGACTATTATCATCACAAAACCTACACTAGCTATCTCTTGATCTTCTTCTTTGAAAATAAGCAAGCATGATCGAAATTACATGGAAGATCATGCATAATTTAGACGAGTTTTTTCACAAGTTTGCACCAGACATAAAATGACTTATTCGAGAAACTCGCCAAAGAAAATTAACAGACATTCCTGACTCGATGTAGTCAATAAAACACGTTTAAATTATACTATTATATATATATATATATATATATATATATATATATATATATATATATATATACAATTTTTTTGTAATTCTCTTCGTCACCTCTTTTAGTTTTTTAGTTAGCCTGCTCGTTACTTACACCCAACCAATACCTAATAAATAATGGAATATTCCGCTGTAAAACGCGTGAAGACGGAAAAGACATATCAGAGACTCTACGTGGTTTCAGTGAGAAAATGAAAGAAAGAAAGAGAAGATAGACATGTTTAACGCCAGAAAAAGTGGTCAATTTAAAATAAATCTTTTTATTTGGTACCCCCTTGTTAAAATAACGACCAGTATTCATACTATGGTAATTTTTTAAGCGCCACACAAGGCCGAAAGTATGGGGGCACCACGTGAGGATCGAGATCACTACCCAGTCATAATTGTTCTAGCGAGACAAGCTTGCTAACCATTACTCCAAACCGAGGTGCCCCAGCATTCAGATTTATGATTGTTATTGCGATATTAAGCTGAAATATTTAAATATGCGATAGGGGGATTTTTACGGATATTTTACTGTCGTAGAACTAGCCATGAGTTTAAACAATCATTAACTTAAGAATTAAGATTCATCGGAATATTCAAATAGGAAAACTAGAATTTTCAAGGATATTGCTAGCATGGTAAATAACAATTAAAGTTCATAATAAATTCATGCATCAACAAAAGTATTAAAAACACAGATTTCGGAAGAAACAAAGAAAAGGGTGCTTAATTGCTGTAGGTCTGTTACTAAGAAAGTTTGTTCACTGTGTCCTGCTAGACAATTTTTCTCGCTAGAATCTATCTAAGACATTTATAAGTTTACCCTTCGTTCATGCATTGAATATTGCGGTCACATCTGGTCATGTGCTTCTTCTATATATTTAGAAATACTTGATAAAATCCAAAGAAGAATTTGTAATGTTATTGTTCCTGACCTGGTATCTCGACTTCAATTACTTTCCCACCACCGAAATATAGCTTCCATGTGTCTGTTTTATAAATATTTTCATGGTAATTTTTCGGATGAGCTCTTCGCTATGGTTTTTGGTTTCTTGTAAATAGTTTTTTTTTTCATATTGTAAATGCTCATTGGAGCTAGATATAAAATTCTTTATTCCTCCCCATACACACACACAAACAATGAATTGTACATATGGGGACTAGTTAGGACTTTCATAGAGACAATGAGGTATTATGGTGGATGTAGTAAGAAAGGTAAGTAAGAATGCGTTGTTTTGGTGTTACGGATATTGTAGTATGTTTGGGTCAGTATTTGTGGCTAGCTAAGTTTAAAGTTAAAACAGAAGAAAACCTTCTTTTCCCCCATTCCCCATTTTGGGCCTTGTGCCACATTTTCTGCATTGAAGCAGAAATAAATATCGCTCTTCGCTATGGTACATAGATTTTATGAATTTAAGCGCAATACTAGATTAACAGCAAGCTCTAATCAATTCACAGTTGAATTGGCTAGAAGCAACCGTAAGTTCTATGCCAACAGTTCCTTTTCTCGCTGGTGTAACTCTCGTCTAGCTTCATGCTTTCCAACCCACTTTCATCCTCAAATATTTAAATGCAATTCCAATCGCTATCTACTGTCCTCTCGATTATTCTTCTATTGATCTGTCTCCTTAATATTTTTTCATATTCTCTTACACTCGCTAACACTTTGCGTCTTAGTGACTGTACTGCCTTGGATGGGATGATATGATATATATATATATATATATATATATATATATATATATATATATATATATATATATATAGTTAAATTCCCAGATCAACTCTGTGGACAAGACATATTTGTATAAAATGACAATTGGAAAAATCTTAGATCTTGCCGACGCGTTTCGTCTTCCGACTTTTTTTTTGCCTTGAAAAAGTCGGAAGACGAAACGCGTCGGCAAGATCTAAGATTTTTCCAATTGTCATTTTATACATATATATATATATATATATATATATATATATATATATATATATATATATATATATATATATATATCAGACTCAATGAATTACTTAATTATATATACATATATATATATATATATATATATATATATATATATATATATTTCTTTTAAACATGTTGTGTTGAATGTTAAAGACAACATCGTCCTGCATATTTTCTTTTGAATTTTCTCATATTTTCTAATGAGACTTTTTATTTGAAAATGATATCGAAATAAATATTGTCCGTACGATAACCTAGTACTTTCGAACATCATTGTTCATCTTCAGGGGCAAAATATTTTTAGTCAAAATTTTTTAAAAACATTTGCCAATTGTCTTGTAGCGTAATCATGTTGCTACATTTTTTACAAACTAACTAAACGTTAAAATCCTTTTAATTTCAAAAGACGCGATGATGCTATCACGTGCATGGCGAAGATTTTTATCATGTGACAGCGTGAAAAAGATTTTTATTATACAAGCCAAAAGATCGAAGAATACGTTATAAAATTTAAATATATTATAAACATTGTAGGATGTTACCAGAAATATTGTAATCTATACGATTAATAAGAGGTCTTTTGCTTTTAATATGTAATGCTTCTAAGATTTTAAGGCGTCTAATGTCTGTATGTTTATCTATAATTTTAGTATTATCTATAAGTATTTTACGTATATCAGATTGCATAAGGGAAACAGTATGTGACATAATGTGTTGTTTAATATATATATATATATTAGGAGATTAACCGTATCCGCTACCTTGGTTTCAACCTTTCGGTATGCCAAAAAATCTTTTTGAATGTGAGATCGGAAATTATGACTCGTTGCATACACACTAAAAAGTTCCTTTTGAGTTCGCATGAACTAAAATGAAAAAAAGTATGTACATCTCATTTAACCGCCCCCCACCAATACATTTCCAATACTCTTAGTTTTTTCCTCCTACCCTTCCATCACACTTCACATCGTGCGTTTGTTTATTTATTTTTAAATTATAAGCGTTCATTAATTAAAAAAAAAACAACAAAGCGTCAAGAAATCGACCAGAATCGCCCGAAAATACTGAGAATTTGAAACTAAGGCAGCGGAATCGGCTCATCTCATAATTTTTATACCTAAAAGCTCCACATGTTAAAATTTTATTTTTTATATGTGTTGAGAACTTTTTAATAGTACTGTTTTCTAGTCTAATTCAAATTTGACTATTAACTTTATTATTATTAATAATATATATCCAGGTAAAACGAGAACATATGGAGTATAATTCCACTGTCCGTTACAATAAATTATATATATATATATGTGTGTGTGTATGTGTGTGACGAATTACTTTCCACTCTGCTACTCCTTTCCAACAGACGAGACGTCACAAGCCTCTCGCTGTTCTGTCGCTGGAACACTAGATATATTGCTGCCACGGGAGCATAGTGTGTGTCTGTTGTCAGTTACGAATTCAGAATTGTTATAGACCAGTCTGTCCTACTATTCACGGAACATTGAATTCATAGTGTTCCTTTTCCTAGACTTGGTGACACCTAAAACAAGAGAGGCCAGTTTGTATTTAACCCATAGCTTGTGAAAGATGAATACATGCCTTTTACAATGGTATTAATTCGACGTAAAAAAAACCCCAAAAAAACTGGCTCCTGTAGAATTTGAACTTGGCACGTCGTTTCTAATTTCCGCGCCGATAACGGCTAAAGTACCTCCGCATCAAAAGGTAACTCCTATAATGACAGTAAATGTAAGTGAGAAGAAACGACAACATCAACTGCAAGAGGACGGAATGAATGGTTGTCATAAAAAATATCTAAATATTTTAATGCCTGGGTAGTGCTTTAACAGAGGACGGATAATGTGACACCGAAATCCGAAAGCGTATTGGAATAGCGAAAATGCCTTTCAAAAGCTAAGCAAAGTATTTAGAAACATGAAAATATTTTTAGAAACAAATAAAAGAAAGAGTGCTAAACTGTTCAATAACAGATGAGGAAAAGACTTGAAGCAACAGAAATGTGGTTCTACAGAAAGATGGTGAGAATGCTATATACTAACCAGTGAGTAACGATGAATTTTAAAGGAAAAAAGAAAGAAAAAAAGACACTTATACTTAGAATCAGAAAGAAACCGTTAAAATTTCTAGGGCTGATAATGAGGAAAGAAGGCTTGTGAAATTCGGTTGTTTCAATGGTTATTGGAACAGGAATTAGGAGGAATCATATAAAGACAAACCTAAGTGCTATAAAGCTGTGGAGAGCTATGAACGTCGACGTCCTGAAGAGTCACTGTACATAAAAGAAGAATATTTATAATGAATTAGTGTCATAAATTATACAACGACAACAGTGATATTAACGGACACCAAATGTTGTATCCGAGGTGATGAGTTCAAATCAGTTGTCTTAAGCCTAAGTATGTTTATGACTTAATCCAAGTTGATAGGCTCGGAGAAAAGATTAGATACTGACTTAGTAACTCGACTACAAGTAAAAGTTGGAGCGTGCGTACGTGCAAACAAACACGCTCGAAGAGTACAATCTGGTGCTGACCTCAAGTCGACAGAATATGAGCCAGGAAAGGTAATCTTTCTGTAATCAATTTGATTGCGTCAATCGTGACGTGGAGGTTAGCCCTTATTTAGCGCAGATTGTAGAGGCGAAGACAGTTAAAGAGCCTTTAAAAATAAAATGATGAAGCATTTCGCTTTTAATACAAAACTCTAAGGAAGGCAGTCATCTTGGCTGGCAGATATTTTATCTTAGATAAGCTAATGGCTCTCCCGATGTCGGAAGAGATTTGCAAAAACAAAAACAAAAAAAAACAACCATTTTCAGCATAGTGCTGTGAACGGAATCTCTTTCATTTTCCAACATATTTAAAGATATGTAAAAGATATAAAACGCACATATAAACGCCCTCAAAATTAAACTGCTTTCAATTAATAAACTGAGAGACCATTCTCTGCCTCCCATCAGCATGGCTGATGCTAACCTCCAGGAAAGTGAACCGTTGCATCTTTTCAGGATAACGTTCTCAGCTGACATGAAGTAGATGACGACATTGAAAACATTTCTAGGTCAACTGCTCAGAAAGTTGATTCACTGTGTCGTGCAAGACAATTTTTTCTCTCCAGAATCTATCTTTCATATCTATAGGTCTACCATTCATCCGTGCTTAGAATATTGCTGCTACATATGGTCTGGTGTGCCTGCTACTGATCTAGAGTTCCTTGAGAAAATCCAAAGAGAATCAGCGATATTATTGGCCCTGATCTGGCGTTTCGGCTTCAGTCACTTTCCCACTGCCGTAAGGTTGCATTCCTATGTCTTTTTTATAAATATTTTCATGGTAATTCTTCGGACAATCTTTTCGCTATGGTACATAGACTTTTTAAAAATTTAAGTGAAGTACTAGACTGGCGTCGAGATCTCATCAATTTACAGATGAGTTGGCTAGATGCAACCGTAAATTCTATGCTAACAGTTTCTTTTCCTGCATTTTAGCTTAGGGGACCCCCTTCCGGCTCCATGCTTTCCAGTCAACTTTAATCTTTAAATATTTCAATGCAATGTCAATCGCTATCTACTGTCCTCCTGATTACTCTTAGTTTGTCCCCACTCGTTAGTAATGTTTCTGTTTCTAATTCTTCCACACCTAGTAACCCCTTGTATCTTAGTTGCTTTACTGCTTTGCATAGGGTGAACTCGATTAAAGAAATGCACACAGTTCGCTAAATAGATAGATATTAGATCATTGCAAAAGTTCTTGCCCGATTTTAAAATTAAAAACGAAATTTTACATACAAAATATATTTATTAGTTAAGTATAGTCTCCACTGTCTTTAAGAACAGTCGCCCATCTTTCTACAAGCATGTTGGTGCAATTTTCGTAGAAACTTCGTGTTTTAAATGACTTAAAAGAAAAACAAGCAAGCAAAAAAAAGTAAGCTTGAAGAAACCAGTCTGCTCTGTTATTTAGCCCATAGCTTGTGGAGAGAAGAGATGGGGGTCATACTTCCCAAGTATAACTGCGCGAAAGAGAATGGAACAAAATTCGACTGGAATTCAAACTTGGCTCTCCGATTTCTCGTTCCGAGCTGTGTTACAAATTCAGCTCTCGGAAAAAATTATGAAATACATTTTAAATTATGAATTAATAAAAACCAGAACAGAAAAAAATTACATCCGGTGATTATATCGGAGCTTTAAATGTAGAAATGCGAACCTTTTTACAACAAGCCCTACGTTTAATTCCCCTAGTAATTCATTAACAGCCCAACATACAAATTTCAAATTGGAGATACCAAAATCAAACAAGTGCAATTTAAATAAATAGGAAATGTTTTAACAGAGGGAGGAAAGTGCGACACTGAAATCCGAAGGCACATTGGGATAGAGAAAGATGCATTCCAAAAGCTAAACAGAGTATTAAGAGACAGGAAAACTTCGTTAGAAACAAAGAAAAGAGTACTGAACTGTTACGTAATATCAGTCCTCCTATATAACAGAGAATGCTGGACAATCGCCTCACAGATGAAGAAGAGACTTGAAGCAACAGAAATGTGGTTCTACAGAAGGATGGTGAGGATACCACGGATCGAACATGCGACTAACGACGAAGTTTTAGAGAAAACGGAAACAAAAAGGACACTTATACTTAAAATCAGGAAGAGACAGTTGAAATTTCTATGGCACATAATGAGGAAAAATGGTTTGGAAAATCTGATACCCACAGGCAAGAAGGACAGAGGAAAACAACGTGTAACCTACTTAGTGAGTTTGAATAAATAGTTGACTGAACAAGGTTTAGGAGAGATAGCCTAAAGACAAAATCCGCAAAAGGCGGGAAATTGTGGAGAGCCATGATCGCCTACGTCCTGAAGCACACAGAAGAAGAAAGAAAAAAAAGGAAGAACAATCCAAATGGAGCACATACATTTCTTACCGCGCGCTTTATGTTATGACGTCTAAACCGTCCACGCCGCTTCCAATCCCGTTTTAAGTTATCTCTACCTGCAGTTTCCATGGTTACCTCAAATGATTAAACCCATACCAAACTCCTTCTACTTCCCACTCCAAATGGTCCATCGTCTGTAAACAATTTAATTTCCCGCCGTATTGGAAACACTCGGAGCGTCTTCAAAAACAACCTGAGTTTCTCAACACGATAGAGGCTGAGTGTGGGAAATAGCTGTCGACATCGAGCCGTGATTCAATTTCAACTCTGGGAAAATAATTACGAAATACATTTTAAATTATGAATTAATAAAAACCAGAAGAGAAAGAAATTATTACATCCGCAGATTATATCTGAGCTTTAAATATAGAAACGTGAACATTTGTTCCGGATTTGTATCTTCGTGCTGCAGATTGCCTTCTTCTAAGCAGCACATAGGTGATCACAGCTCCCCACAGCTTCCTATCTTTTGTAGCTCTTAATAAAGTTTGTCTTTTCACCACCCCTCTCGATCGGTGTTCTGGCATGCTTTTACACAAGCTTGTTAGGTATGTTACACGTTATTTCTCCCTGTTCCTCTTGGCTTCAAGACGACGGGTCTTTTTCTTTAATTGCTTATTAAGGGCGTTATGACGAAAAAAGAGCGCAAGAGACTAGGACGGAATTTGAACGCCGCTCGCCGATTCTGCTTTTCGAGCTGATAGCCCTTTTTGCAAACCACACATCCATTAGCGGCTGTAATTTGAAAGACATCTACAACGAACAATGATTGATTAGTTTTTTACGGCTTATCAACCCTTTGCAGAAAACCAGAAAATATTTTGGAACTGTAAGAATATTTCAAAGATAATAATTATTTACTGATACAAGTCCTATTACTTAACCCATACCTGGGGAGCATAGGTATATTCATACCTTTTCCAAGAGTATTTGAGCGTATTTGAATATAACGAACCCGACTGGAATTGGTTTGGTTTGGTTCGTTTTACGGCATATCAACTTCAATGGGTTATTTAATACCGACAAGATTTTTAGGACAGGTTCGTATGGATAGAATATGTATGTCTGTTTTTTATTTTTCAAAAATGTATTGCGGGTAATATTCATAATATAAAAATGCATGTTTATTACTTTCATAGTGTTTTGACGACAGTTTGAAGGTTAACTGTTTGCCCGTAGCTGAGTTCCTAACAAGTGCTACCACCGTAGGTCAGTGAAGACCTCAAAACAACAGAAATTAAGGGATAGTCCCACGTTCTTCAAAACCTCCCGATCAGAGGTTTTGTTGCCGGATGTAGTTTATCGTCATCCCCAGGAAAGATTGGAATTGGAACACGGCTCTCCGATTTCGAATTCCGAGCCGTTATCCCTTACACCACCCACACATCCAAACTTACACCTGATATTCCCAATCGATCACCCATGTCAGATTTGACAAGGCCCGACTTTGCTTAACTTTGGTGATCACACGAGAATCGGTCTTTGGGCGTCACATGGTCGTAAGCTTGCAAGGTACAATGAAACGCTATTGTGAATTGCTGCAATATTCAGTTATAACGTTCTGCGCACTTTTTCCCCTATTCAAGTGTCGTATCAGCAGTGTCGCAAACCCGCAGTTGGTGACTACGTGGGACAGCGGATTTGCTAATATGGGAAAATGGAAGAAAGAACGAATAATTAATTCATCTTTTATAAATGCGTGAAACGCTTTTTTTTTCAGTGTGTCTTCATCTTAAATCTGTAAAACAAAACAGCAAATCACATACCGCTATATAACGAATGCGCTATCAATATTTTATTACAATCAAATTCTGTTTATAACATAAACGGTAATATTTGATTTGTTTAAGTATTTTAAAAAAATTTAAAGCCTATTCAAATGAGGACAGATGAAGAAGAGACTTAATGCAGCAGAAATATGGTTCTGTAGAAGGATACTGAGAATACCATAGACTGAACAACGGTGAAAATAAAACTGAACAGTTACGTAATATCAGTCGTCCTATATAGCAATTAATACTGGACAATCTCGTCACAGATGAAGAAGAGACTTAAAGCAGCAGAAATGTCGTTATACAGAATGATGCTGAGAATACTATTAACCGAACCTGCGAAGTTTTAGAGAAAATGGAAACAAAGTGGACACTTATACTTAACATCAGAAAGAGATATTTGAAAATTCAAATGCACAAAACGAGAAACGAGGGCTTGAGAAAACTGACACTTGCAGGGCATATGGAAAGCAAGAGAACCAGAGGAAATGAGCGCATAACTTACCAAACAATCTTGTGTAAATGATTGGCAGAACACGGCTTAGGGGAGGTAGCAAAAAGGCAAATTTTATTAACAGATACAAACGACAGGAAATTATGGAGAGCTATGATCGACCACGTCCTGAGGAGACATAGCACTCAGAAAATCGAAGGGCTCCAGACTGGCTCTGACTAAAAGTCTGATATTGAAATCTGATTGGCTGAAAAATCAACTGTTGAATGTTTTTAACTATATACGCCAATACAAGCAACAGTTGTATTTAAACTAAATAGAGGATTATCTTTCCCATATTAATACAAGTATTCTACCGATTTTCCGGTAATTTGAACTTCCGCTAGACAGTACATATTTCACTCAAACGCGAACCAAGGAATAGTGCATTTTGTAAAGGCTAAGTATCGATCACTTTTCATGACAGTAATGTTAGAGGGACATTCTAGCAAGTCTGTTGAGATATTTATCAAAGAATAGAGAGAATATTTAAGTTTTTAACACGTTGACTGTTTCAATTAGGAAATCTAACATCAAATGCCAACTTTATAGTATACAACTTAGACAATAAAATGATTTTAATAGTTGAGTTATAGCTCCAACTGATATCCTAACATTTCTTTCCCATTAAATGTATCACAGCGAATAAACTCGTTACAGGCGTCCGCGGATGGAAATAATTCGTTGTCGGCGTCATAATAAAAACTGCCACACACGAGTTATCAAGTTGTTGGCATGCAAACTGCATATTTAATTTTCTTTTTTTTTTTTTTTTTTAGCTTTTCACCCCAAGCAAGGCGGGAGTGCCACTAGCCCGCAAGGGGTTACAGAGAGTGGAAGCAAGACTAAAGAGGTGTGATAGAGGAAAGGATGAAGAGAAGGATGAGGAATTAAATCAAGGTATCAGAAGATGTCGGCTGACATGACATTTGAATATTTGAAGACTATAACTGTCAGGGAAGCAAGTAAGAGGAAGGGGGTTCCACAGACGGGAAGTGCGAGACATGAATCTATTGGAGTAGAAGAGACGGCTACATTTAACCGTTTCGACAGTGAAAGGGTGTGACTGAGATGCCGACCTAGTAACACACTTAAATTCATGCAGTTTAGAAACCAGCGAAAGTAGCAGTTACCGTATTTGTAGAAAAGACAGAAGAGAGGGAGGCGACTACACGTCTGTGAGAGAGCGACTGTAAACCAGATGCCAGATCAGAGCCAACCACATTGCATATCCGTCTCTGGATTTTGTCGAAGACCTTAAGACGAACAGCGGGGGCTCCAGACCATATATGACAGCAGTATTCCATGTAAGGGCGAATGGCTGATTTATAGATTTGAATAATGGACTCGGACGAGAAAAACTTTCTGGCGCGACACAGAGAACCAACATTCCTTGCGGTAGATCAAGCTATTGATTCAATGTAATTGTTCCATCTCAGGTCAGCGGACAGTGTGAGACCAACCAGTCGCAAAGAGGTGCTCTTCTAATTAAAGGCAAGGAGGGTTCTCTGTGGTAGGTAATAGAGAGCAGTTTTATTTTTGAGGCATTAAAGTTAACCAGCCATTTCCTGCCCCAGTCAACAACCGATTGGAGGTCTTTTTCGAGAGCAACAGCCCGGTTAATTTTCTCAGCGATACCAGATTTGCTATTTAGGCTGGAGTAAATAGTAGTGTCGTCTGCATAGATGCCTACTTGGGAACTGATGACATCGGGAAGATCGTTAATGAATATAAGAAACAGTGTAGGATCCAGGATGGAATCTTAGGGAACGCCTGCGTTCGTGAGAAGGGAACTGGAAGAAAACCTTCATTACACGGTTTGACAGGAATGATTGTATTAAGTCAAATAATCGTACTGAAATCCCGTATCACTGAAGCTTACGAAGGAGGCCGGCATGCCAAACTCTATCAATCGCTTTAGAGATATCTAGAGCCACGGCACGAGCTTTTCCGTTATTGTGAAGTGCTTGGTAAACAAATTCAGTTATGGCCGTGAGCACATTAGCTGTAGATCGGACAAATCTGAAACCATATTGCTTGTCAGAAAGCAGATCATGGGATGTAAGGTAGTTAACCACTTCGGACTTATTCCACGACGATACTTGAGAAATGAAGCAATGCGTCATGAAATCGGTTCAATCTTTTTGAATAACTCTGTACTTAAACTATTCGAACGATTGGTCTCATCTTGATTATTATAGATGTTATTATATTGTTTCACAGTGTTGATGCTGGGCTGGGATGGCAAGCAACTGGTTAGGATACCTCGTGGGCGAATAATTCTGACATTGATGGATTGCATTTGTCTAAGTTTAAGATATAAAAACAAAACGGCACAAAGTCGGCAGAGAATTGCAAGAATTTTGAAGCGTCGACACGCTTTCGGCACCGAGATTCCATACACAGGCCAGGGTCGCACGTGGCGGAATGCTAAGCCAGCTAGTTAACATGCGTTTCCCCGAAGTTCTTCCTCCGCTACCTTCTAGAATCGATGCTACCACATCTGTCCCACTCATATAATAAAAATGAATAAGAAAAACAAAACTGTTAATACAATCTATGAAACGGCGTTGGGGGTGTAAGACGCTGAAGCCACTGGCGACACAAAATGGAGAAATAGGCACAAAGTTTAGGTCGAATGTTCCCTGGATGTCTTAAAGTGTCCATTGTTTGGCTGATATGGGATATCTATTATTCAGTCATTTTTCCATCTGATGTCAGTCGTGAGTTCAATTCCTGGACCAGGTAGTGAAACAATGTACACTGGTTCAGCGGAAATGTACAAGAAGTGATTATTCATCTGTACGTTGGGTATTAAAATCAGAGGAAAAGGGTATTTTCAATGGTCATGAATCAATTCAGTCCATACTGAAATACAGAATAGGGCTGGTGTTCCTGCTGTCTACCTCGAGATTCTTGACAAAATTCAAAGAAGGATCGGTAACATAATCAATCCTGAACTTGCATCACGACTCCAGTCACTTTCTCACCGAAGTTACTTCCCTCTGTCTTTTCTACAAATATTTTCATGGCAACTGCTCTGATGAGCTTCCGCCCCCGCTGTCCCAACTACATGAATTTAAGCGTGCTACAAGATTGGCAACTAAGTCACAGTGTTTTACTGTTGAACTAGCCAAATGCAAATGCAACTTCTAATCTAAGAGTTTATTTTCTCGCACTTCCTATCTATAGAAGTCCTTTCCGTTTTCTTGCTTCCCTGATAATTACATTCTTCAAAAATTTAAATGCAACGTCAATCGCTATCTTCTATCTTTTTGAACCCTGTTCCCTTTTTTGTCCTTTCCTCGACCCTGTTCCTTCTTTGTCCTTTCCTCAACCCTGTTCCTTTTTTGTACTTTCCTCAACCCTGTTCCCTTTTTTGTCCTTTCCTCGACCCTGTTCCTTCTTTGTCCTTTCCTCAACCCTGTTCCTTTTTTGTACTTTCCTCAACCCTGTTCCCTTTTTTGTCCTTTCCTCGACCCTGTTCCTTCTTTGTCCTTTCCTCAACCCTGTTCCTTTTTTGTACTTTCCTCAACCCTGTTCCCTTTTTTGTCCTTTCCTCAACCATGTTTCTTTTTTGTCCTTTCCTCAATCATGTTCCTTCTTTGTCCTTTCCTCAACCATGTTCCTTCTTTGTCCTTTCCTCACCCCTCTCCATTCTCAGTCTTCTCATTCTATTTCACTCCCTGTAGCCCTATGCGTTCTAGTGTCATTGTCACCTCAATACAAGTGTGAAACTTAAAACTTTATATACTCCCTGTCGACGAATAATCACATTACTTAAGATTTAATTTATTGTATGTCTTTACATGATGGTGATATGCACACCCTAAACCGTAGTGAAGGCACTTCATCAGAGAGAAGACAAAAATGCAATGCTAAACGTTTAAAATTAATTTTTAATAATGAAAAATCTTTCTTGAAGCTTTTATTTTTATTTTAATTTCAAGCTGATAGATTAATTTTAATATTCCTGATAATCAATATATTATGCTGTATTTCAAAACTTATTTAAATTGATTGGAAGGAGTTTTCGTTTTGAAATTTCTACTTTTTTTTAAATTAGCGCCATTTTTAGCAAATTATTATAAAAATGCAAATCTCTATATTAAAAAATCTTCCAAAAATAAAATATACATTTCTGAAACTCTATTTAAGGAATATTAGCTGATTTAAGGTTTAACTATTATTTACTTTAAGTTTAAAATATCACAGAAATTCAATTTTTTTAACATGACGGTAGCTTGTTTATTTATGTTGACAGCTCCGTGATAGCTCGATGGCAGTCAAATTTTTTATCAAATGTTTGTTTTACAATGCTTTTAACCTTAAAAATAATTGAGTAATATAACGTGAGTGCCTTTTAAGTACTAGATAATCTTAAAAAAATTAAGTGTATTCTCCGTAATCTGATGTTTTACAGAATCTTTAGAGAATTTGGGCTCTAGATTTACTATAGTTATCGCTCTTATTTTCTGATAATATTGTATATGGGCCACCGTATCTATAAAATTCGGCACGTTTATACACATACAAAAACAATTCAAAATCCTTTTAAAAATATTCGCTGTCGTCAAATTGTAATAAGCCTTACGATATATGATTAGTAAATATAGTTTTACTTAATAACAATATTTGCTAAGAGATACACAAATGAAACTGGATTTTAAAATATTTTAAAATATTATAAGTATTTCTAATTAAAATTGTAAAAAAAAGAAAACAAATATTGAAAAAATTCATTTTTCATCGAATTTTATAAGACAATATTGTCCTTAATATATATTATTCAGAAAAGCAATTAAATCTTCTCTAATTAAGTAACGCCTTTGTTTTGTTGCATTTTTTATTTTACGATTCAGAGCAGATTTTTGGTAAGACGGGTTCCGATTTTACAAAAAAAAAAAGAAAATTCATGATTTAAATTCTCTAAAGAGTTCTGCTTTTAACTAATATAGTCACTAAAAATTATCACGCTGAATTTCTCGAGTTTTCAAAAAAAATTAAGTGGTATGAAATGTTAAAAAAAATAGATTTTCTAAAATAAATTACTTCAGTCCTGAATAAGTCTTAAAAACTTCATTAGACTATTATTTGATTTTTGCTAGAATTTCCAAATTAATGTGTCTGTCACAGCAAAAAGATACGAAAATATGCTTTGCTAATTTATAATACATCCGCTGACGCAAGAAAAACAAAATTTTTAATAAGAAATTTCGAATATTTTGAAAAAGATTAAAAAATTTAATGAAATATTCAAAAAATATTTTGATCTTTCCTCTTAATAATATAAAGATTTTGATTATAAAAGTGTTTTCATTAAGTTTGGAGCATTTTTTCATTACAGTATGCTCATTTTTTTAGCTATTTTATGGAGGTACCTATATAAAACCAAATGGATAGATAAACTCATTAACTATCTCAATGGACATGTATCTCGGAGAATGAAATTCCGATATAAAACCAACTTTTTTTACCTCAAGAGAATGCCTAAAATCTAGCTGAATACTGCATCATCCGTCACGCGAGTTACTAATGCGCCCCTCCCTCAGTGATACGCCAGGCCGAAATATAAAAATCTGTTCCTGGTAAAGAAATATCTAGTCAGCTAACAACAACTAAAATGTCGATTAAAAAATCAAAACTTAGAAAATACTTCAAATGGAAAGTAGGACAAATCAACGTCCAATCAGGATCAGATGATTTCAGGGTGTACTTCCTTGTTGTAGAAGACTGCAAATATCCAA
This sequence comes from Acanthosepion esculentum, assembly GCA_964036315.1. Lineage (NCBI taxonomy): Eukaryota > Metazoa > Mollusca > Cephalopoda > Sepiida > Sepiidae > Acanthosepion > Acanthosepion esculentum. The sequence continues at coordinate 73,956,601 of OZ038489.1, read as the reverse complement.
ACGTTGAAGTTGTCTGTATGGGAAAACGATATATAAATGTAATATACATAAACGAAATGTAAAGGAATATATAGGAGAAAGCAAGGAATGTAAATAAATGAACATAAAAGGGATATTTTACAAAACAATACACTCAATGCATTAGTTGCTTAGTGTAATGCGTGACCATAACTTTTATTCAGAAAATACAGGGTGACCCAAAAAAATGGGAACTTTTTAACAATCCAATAAAACCAAGATTGATGGAAGAAAAATATTTAATTCATAGTAATTGAAACCTTAAATCATGCCATTTAAGAAACAATGATGGAATTTTCAATTTTTTAAAATTACGTCCTGTAGATGGCGTCCTCCTGTACGAATGCATTCTTGAAATCTGCTGTTGAGATTCCTCATTGACTGCTGCAACATCTCAGCTGGGATACTGTGAATTTCATTCTCGTTACTAAAATGGCGAAATGCTTACTTGCTCAAGGTCACTGTGTTGCCACTTGCTCATGTCTGGCAATATGCACTTAAAAAATTCCCGTTTTTTGGGTCACCCCATACTACTTTAATGAAAAAGGATAGTAATTTTCTAAGAAAATGTAGAGAAAGTGCTTTAGTCGTTAGATCATCCACAGAAAAGTTACGTTCAGGTTCTTACAAAATTTCGGCTTTCCTGGCAGATCTATTATCACAATGCGGAATATTTAATAACAAAAGGGATAAAAACATACACATCAAGAAAAAGAAACTAAATGAAATCGTCTAGACTATATACCGAAAACATATATTTTTAAAAAAGCAAGAAATTTAAATATGAATTTACAAATGATCACCTTCCTATCTTCTTCAGGCGAATGTGTAGTTGTATCAACGAAAACACCACTTTTGTCCAATGAAGTCCCAAAGGACAAAATGCGTCACACGAAAACTTTTTTCTACTTCAAAATTGTCAAAAGTTTTCCTAAAAATGTCTGTATGCAAATGTATGTATGTAGTGACTCTACTGAATACAACCACTTACTTAGACCAAAGATTAAAATGAATTTGAGCAAATAAAACATCCAGGTCTTAGCGAGGACCATACTTGTCCAAACCTGACGCTACAAAATCATAAACAAAGAAATCTACCAAATAACAGAAATTATATCACTTTATGACATTCAACAACAGCAGCAGCAAATAAAATGGATAGCACATGTAACTTGAAGAGAAAATACTAACATAATCAAGATGTTGAACTTCCACACTACTTCAAACAAAATGTTAGGAAGAAAACCCTCATCAATACTGGAAAGAGCGATAACAGTTACTGAACTTGAAAAAAACTATTTTCTTTGAAAATTGTTTCAAGAGAAAAAATTTATAAATTTCAAGCGACAGTAGCACTGGCTGTTTGGTCAATGGATGCCGAATGTTTCCATATGAGGAAACGGCTAATATTACCAGTACAATATATAGCTGGCCACTCGTATTCTACTAGGGAGGCTAGCCAATCCGTCAGGTGCATTTGTGTGTATTCAACCTGTTGTTTATACTGCAACTATGCTGAAAAGACCTTAGTTACAGTTTCTGGGAAATAGCGTGTTATGTAGCGTGATCAACAATTTGAAAAAGGCCAGCACGCTTGAGCCCTCGGACAGGATTACTTGTGAGGCTTGTTCAAGCACTTTCCAAAGGTGCCGCACGGTGGGATCAAGCCCTCCAGTCCGATAATATCAGGAAGTTTCCTTCCTGACAAATCGAACCTGGGTCTCATGGTCAGAATGCGAACATTCTAACCACTCGGCCATGTGCCGAAAACCATTACAGTAGTATGTATATATATATATAAATATATTGCGAGTTTTTTCTAACAGAAGAGTGCTATTAAACGTCCGTATAATGTAAATGCATTGCTAATGAATTTAGTATCGTAATGCATGAGAACTAATAAAACTCTGTAATGCATTGAAAATTATTTTACAATTTCTCTCTTTCCTCCTCTCTCCCTCTCTATCCTATTCGCGCTACACACACACACATACAATACACACACACACACACACACACACACACACACACATATATATATATATATATATATATATATATATATATATATATATATATACACATAAATATAAAAGTGAACATTGAAGTCAACACTCAGAGGCAGCAGGCTGTTTTATGCTAGGCGCATTCACCAGGCTGCCTGACGATTGCGCCTAGCATGAAACAGCCTGTCGCCTCTGAGTATTGACATCAGTGTTCACTTTTATATTTATGTTTACATACGCTCTATCTCTAATATTGAGCACTTTATCCCATAAATATAGCACACCTTAAAACTATATTTCTTAATATATATATGTGTGTGTGTGTGTGTGTGTGTGTGTGTGTGTGTGTGTGTGTGTGTGTGTGTGTGTGTTTGTGTTTCTAACAAGTACTGTGTCTGCGAAACTTGAACCCAGAAGATAAGTCTTTTGAACTTAGATAGATAGATAGATAGATAGATAGGTAGGTAGGTAGGTAGGTTTCTCTCTAGTCTATATTATCACTCCATATTTACCTACGCTATTGGTCACGTGGAAAGTCAACTATTTGTTTGATTCACTCGACCGAGGGACCAATCCCAAGCGAAACGTCAAAACAATTTTATTGCTTCATTGAAACCAGAATAGGCTAATGAAAAACTGTATGAATGTCTCCGACCAGTTTTAAGAGACAGGTCATTGTAACTTAAGAGCGATTTCATGTGTTCGTAAACCAAGTAGAATTCTTGTCATGTCATCTAGTAGATACTGTTGGGTGACTGGCTTTTCTCCAACAATAATCAAAGCAGTCACAAGTTGTTAATTAAGTTTCGAAATATCAAAACGCGCACCTCTACTTTTACGACTAAATCGCTAAACCAATCAGAATTTTACGACTAAATCGCTAACCAATCAGAATTTTAATCCAGACCCCGAGGGAATCAAGCGAATATTTTTTTTACATCTTTTGAGAATGCCCTTAGAAACAACAACAACAACAACAAAAAGTGCTGAACTGCTATGTAATATCTAAGCTCCCATTAGCGGAACTTGTGAGCAACGAGGACGTTTTAAAGAGAATAGAAACTTCTTTTTTAATCATTGCACCCCAAGCAAGGTAATAATGTCGCTAAGACGCAGGGGGTTACTGGGAACAATAAAAAACAGAAAGGGCAATAATAAAAATGATTCAAGGAGACAGAAGATGACGATTGACCTTGTATTTAAATTCGTGAAGATAGTAGTTGACAGGAGAACAGGAATCCAGAAGAAAGCTCCACAAGCGAGAAGTGTGGGAGAGTGTGAGTATAGCGCTTGCGGTTACAACTAGCAATATCAGCATTCAAACTATGAGACTTAAGTACCAACTAGTATATGTATACATGCGAGTGTGTGTTTATATATGAGGACATACAAAAGAGTCAAAAGCTATTGTATAACAAAGTAATGGTAGGTGGCGCCACCATATCTTAACATCTTGCAAATACCCAGAGCTATATCAGCTATATCTGACATCTGGTTTGGTTTGGTTTGGTTTATTTTGTTTTACTACATATCAACCTCAATGCGTTATTTAATGCCGACAAGAGTTTTAGAATAGATTCGTATGACTAGAATATGTAGTCTTTGTAAGAAATCAGTTTGTAGGCAATCAGGTTTCATTGACGTATTTTTATAAAGGGTGTTTGTAGAGAGTCAGGTTTCGTTAATGCATACTTTCCAGATATACAGTTTGTCGAAAAACTGACTTTATTGACATTCTTGTTTGCTTTTTTTTGTTATAGGCCGACTGTTTTTAAGAAATAATATAATGTCATCTATTTTTGCTTTTTCGAAGAGTTCTTACATGTTGTTTATATTATAGTATTTTGTCTTGAGAGAGCAAGGTCTCTGATATCTGGAGAGTCAATGTCTAGATTTGAGGGTATTTTTCTTTAGCAATACAACACATTATACATGTTGAATCTACACAATGGCATTGATTTTGAATTATTAACACAAAAAGAAACATTCAAAATCTGTTTTGAATTAAAAGGACCGATAAGAATTGAATTTCCTACTAATATTTCATTAAGAAAAGTTCATTGCCTTTTTCCCTGACAATTTTTCATTTGTCTGTTTTATCTTATTGAAGTTCGAAAAATCTCTGAAGTAAAAAAAAGGCATATTTATTTTAATCTTCAGGCGAGACATCAGTGCTGAAAATTTATGTAAATCTTAAGATTTGAGGAGGAGCTACACAAAAACTTGTAGACAAGATTGACTTAAAACGTTAAGTTTAGTATATATTCCAGGCTCTAGATTGAAATCAAAAGTACGTGGTGCCGTCGTACTTTGACTTCATGAGAATAATAGAACCAATGCCAGACATTTGGTGTGAATATTGTAACATCTGGTGAGTCAGTGTGAACACCAGCTTGGCTTCTCATCGCAAGGCAATGTGAATTCCCAGAGTTCGAACAGGGCTTAATAGTAAATGCCAGACTGATGGAAAATTCCATTCCTAAAATTGTGAGGACATTTCGCAACATTCCTCGCTCCGCGGTGTCAAATGTGTACCGAAAATGACTGAGGATGGGCATTACCACCTAACGTGATCGTAACCAGAGGCGCCTAGTTTGAACTGTCTGTAGTAAAAGACAAGCAACACTTGTTGAGATCATATTAGCATTCAATGCAAGTGCGTATCAGATGCTTATGCAGCATGTCAGTTTAACGTTTTTTGGTTTCCAAGGGACATACTGTAGGAACATAACAACCACCGTGGTGCTCCTGTTAATACTACGGCCCTGAACACAGCAACTTGCCTAGGCTCGTGATGGCAAATATTTGGACTGTGGTTGTCTGGCAACGTTTGACCGAGTTCGATAAGTGACAGTTCCAGTTATTTTGAGTTGATGGTAGGCTTCGGGTGTGAATTAAGATGCCACGAGACTATGAACCTTAGTTGGAGGTTGACGGTGGTGTGAAGCGAGATCACATGGTATGTGTTGGGTTCGTCTAAACGCTTCATTAAGTAGTGACGGATACATTGCAACGCATCGTGACAATTCGCAACCGTTCATAGACTCCGAGCATCGGGCCCAGGTAAACCAGAATTGGTTTGATGAGCATTCTGTATACTTCCAACGAATGGTGTGACCACATTAGCCTGACATGAGCCAAATCAAGCATTTATTGGAATGGACGGAGAGATCTATCGGCACGTAAGATCGAGATGCCAAGTCAGGATCGATTACATTACAGATCCTCCTTTGGATTTTATCAACACCCTCGAGATTAATAGCAGGAACACCAGACCAGATCTTTTAGAGACAAACCTTTGTTTTAGGAAAGCCAATGCAAAGAAATGCAGGGGCGGGGGATCAACAAAGATGCATTATTGTGTATTCATTATTAACATGGTTCTGAAAGAGAATAAAAATAAAATTAGAAAAACAATTATAAAGTTACCAACAAAATTAGAAATTAATACAGTTCTAACACATATTAAACATGGTGAACAGAAATAAAATTGAAACAACCTTTTTAGTTTGCTTTCTTTCACCATATGATCAGTTTTAGACTCACTGGAGTGACAAGGTGTAATTGATTTCTATTTTTTCCTCAGATTAGGTCATTTGCAGTTGTGTGCAGTAATATGAATCTGTTTTCGGGATGTATGATGAAATTTGTTTGGCCTCGAAAAATATTTCGTCATCCGTGATTGCATCAGATTTTCATCACGCCCAGACACTACTGTCTCGACTGTCGATTAGTTGTCCTACGACCATTGTCTGCGATGGACGTTACTCCAAGGAAGCGTACGAAAATTATAACGCTGCATCGACACACTGGCAAGTCTTACCAGTGAGCAAATCAATGTACTATAGACTAGCTCGGAAACTCACCAGATTTAAATCTAATCAAGAATCTGTAGTCAATCTGCAAAGAAAGACTTTGTGGAATGAACATACGAAGTACTAACATGTGCACTTGAGTTATGTTTCATTGGAAAAATGCGAAAAAAAAGTAAATAATAACGGAATTATTCGTTTTAATTCAATTAATTTTCACTACTTACCTTTCTGTGTGTGTGTGTGTGTGTGTGTGTGTGTGTGTGTGTGTGTGTGTGTGTGTGTGTGTGTGTGTGTGTGTGTGTGTGTGTGTGTGTGTGTGTGTGTGTGAAACAATTCTGTACATAAATATTACATTTAACGCCTGCCAATCGCGGGATAACTCGTGGTTGACAGTTTTTATTATAACGTCGACTACGAGTTATCTCGTACTGATTGCGAGTTATCTCGTGCTTGACATTTTTTGATACCATTTCATCTGTGGGCGAGTTTATTCGCAGTGATACTTTTAGTGTTAAAAAAAAATGTTTAGACTTTAGTTGAAGCTATAAATCAGTTGGCTATTAGAAAGTTGGCTTTTTATATCAGATTTCGTATTTGACCTCTGGCGGTCAACGTGTTAACGAAGACACACTATTCTTTCACTCTTTCCGATCTAATTCTGCTACACACTTTATTCATCAGAATTCGCCTGATAAGCTTCGTTATGTGGTTCATTAATCGGATTGTTCGCATTCATTTGCAAATGGTTTCTTAGACAGAGCTATGAATATGGAACTTTTAAGAGCTTCCGGTATGTCGCTACTGTTGTATATTTGATAGATTATTTCTGCAATTTCACTATGCTGAAATCGTCTAAGACTGAAAGTATTTCTATTACAATTTCATCTGGTTATTATTCATTTTTCAAATTATTCATAAGAATTTTTTTATTGTGTCTACTTTAGCGTAAGCTAGGTTTATTCATAGTTTAAGGAGACATTAGGTGTCGGATATCCTTGTTTTGATCACTTCTTTTTCGTATATGACTGAGGTTTTCATCAAGCCCTCATCGGTTGTTTTCTGGAATATCATCAGACCTTGTTCTGCGAGTGTGCACGTCACATCCAGTGCTGGTGAGGCAACCCAAGTTCATCGCTTATCTTTCCTGATTAAATGATAACTATAATTTATTAATGTCTATGCTAAGTCTACTGGTCGAGTTATATGAGTAGGGTATGCATCCGGATTCCTTCTCTCCAGTTCTTTTTTTCAAACCAACTTTATATAACGATTATAATAGCCCTTATAACAAAATTCTAGGACTTAGTTTTAATTTTAAAAACGTATTTTGGAAGGTGCGTCGAAATCCCTTTAGCAGCGAGTTGTGGGAGAGGGCTTCCTATCTTTTTTTTAATATCTGGTTATTATGTGATATGGGCTATTTTTTTCTTTCGTCTTTCTCTGATACAGTTACTAGTCGTTGTTTTTTATCGCAAAAAGAAGAAAAACACGTAAAAATAAAAATGGCAATGTTACTTCGTCAAATAAAGTCGGACAACATAAGACCTACTCCACTACGACTACTAGGTGTAAATATGAAACAAAATAAAAGACAAAAATAGAGAAAAATTAGTAAGGGTGGTGTCAAACAAATGAATTCTTTTATTTTACTGGTGTGTGTGCGTGCGTGCGTGCGTGCGTGCGTGCGTGTGTGTGTGTGTGAAACAGAGATTAACACCAGGGTGTGTGTGCGAGTGTGAAAAAATGATTAACACCAGTGTGTGTGTGTGTGTGTGTAACAGAGATTAACACCAGTGAAAGTACAAATACGAATTGTTGGCAATGTTCCAAACTGGAAGTGTATGATGATTGACCTCGCTATAGTATGATAGCACTAATAAGCCATAATTTCTTCTTTTTTGACTTTTTGTTTTTTTGCTTTTTTGGGGGGAGGGGGGTTCAGAAGAGCAATTTTATAAATTGCCTTGGTAAAGGTTGTCTATAGAAATAGTATTTTTTAATTTCCTTTTTTCTTCATTCTTTTTCTTTTTTTTTCTTTCTTTATTTTTTGCTGTCACTGCCTGGGCATTAATGCCGTTATGATAGAATTGTTCACCTACATGTTAACTCATTCAGAGCGTGGGTGATTATGGTTTTCCTTCACACCTTCCTGTTTTGTGTTTTTTTTTTTTTTTTTTTCTTTCTTTTGAATCTTTTTCTCTTTGTAATACGTGTTCCTCCGTCCATTTACAGAAATTGTTGCGCGTGTTATTTGGTGTTTTCCTTGTTTTGGATGTGTCTTGTGAGTGTTAAATTCACTAGACCTTCTTTTCTCATTACACATGACCAACTTCCCAGCTGTCTCATTCTAATTATTAAGAGTAGTTTCTTTGTAAATCCTATTTTCCGTAGAACTTTCATGCTCTGTCCAAGATATTCTCAACAATCGTCGTTAATACTTTAAATATACAACGGGACTCTCATCCAGCTTTGCATCAACCGGCCAATGACTACCCCATGTTACGTCCCTATTCTTGCTCATGAACTGGAAAAAGCCTTTTGAATGCTCATAAGGAAAAGAAAGGTGAAAACAAACATCAAGTCGAGAAAAAAGGACTCGTATCCTGTTTTTCAGTATCTTTAGCTGTTTCACTTAGGAATGGAATTCACTAATGGATAGCGGCTCGGATTGAGGAATCCGACAGTCGAATCCATTACGTGTTAATACCCTTGATAAAGGTATGAACCCTCTTCTTCTCCCCCACCCCAGACAGACCGGATTCTATAGCCATGGATGGCAACAAGTCTACAGCAGAAAGAAATGGTAACCTACTGCAGGAAAAAAATCTGCTTCATCAGTCATATATCGAAAGATGCGTAATCGCCTAAGCGTGTATCACGCATGGCACATGACTGAGCTGTTTCACTTACTCGGTCTGGGTGGAGAGTTAGACAAGTTCAGATTAACAGATCAGCTCTTCCCTTCCCCTCGACACTTTCTCCTACCAACTATCTCAACATCACGACGTGTGGCTGGTGATATGAACGGATGGCATCGGATCTACTTGATGGAGAGTTTCCTTCCCGCCAAGTCCCAACTGTGATTGTGGTCAGAAATTCTCATTGCCTATTTTTGTTGTCACTTGATCAAAAAATAATGTTCGTTTATTTATTTATTTATTCATTTATTATTTTATTACTTTTCGGTCAAGTGGGTGATGCTTAGTAAACCCGACGTCAAAGAATTCATTCACCGGCCATAAAACGCGAAACACTTGAGACAGAGTTACAATCGAGAATCACGCACTTTTATGTGGGAGTCCCAATCACAGTGTTACCAAACATCTCTGTTACTTCACGATTTCATAACGGAAACAAAGTATTAAAAGATAGGACAATTTTGTTAGAAACAAAGAAAATAGTACTGAACTGTTGTGTAATATCAGTCCTCCAATATGGGAATTAATACTGGACAATCTCCTCACAGATGAAGAAGAGACTTGACGCAACAGTAACGTCGTTCTACAGAAGGATGCTGAGAATATTATGAATCGAACATGCGAAGTTTTAGAGAAAATTGAAACAAAAAGGACGCTTATACTTAACATCAGAAAGAGAGAGTTGAAATTTCTAGGACACATAATGAGGAAAAGGGCTTGAAAAATTTGATACTCACATGACAGATTGAAGGCAAGAGAGACAGAAGAAAGCAATGATTACTCTACCTAGTGAGCTTGTGTAAATGGATATAAGAAAAAAGGATTAGGAGAGATAATAAAAGACAAAACTTACGTAGAGCTACAAAGACAGGAAATTGTGGAGAGCCATGATCGCCAACGATCTGAAGGGATATGGCACACAGAAGAAGAATTAACCTATATTTTTGTGGTGTCAGTTTAAACTGGTGCTTTCTTCTTCCGCCTTGTCGAGCCTGGTCAATACCTAGATGGCTGAGTGCTTGAAAATTTCAGGTGCTGTAAGCTTGGATGTGCGGGTGGTGTACTGAATAATGGGACGGAATTGTTAATCGGGAAGCCGAGTTCCAATTCCAGTCGAGATCGTTTTATTCACTTACGCACCATACCCTTGGAAAAGGTAGGAACCCACTTCTTCTTCCTACCCCACTCATGGGTTAAGTAAGTAAGACTTGTATCGCTAAAATCATTATTATTTCCCTCTGCTAAAAAAAATGAAAATAAAAAAATTAAATAAAGTAAAATTGTGTACAAAATATTTAGATTTCAGCATTAAATAACACATAGAGGTGTTGATATGCCGTTAAACAAAAACAACCTTTCTTCTATCGTCACCATTTTGTTCCGGGAATTTTCTAATATATTTCACTAAAATTTATACTTTTCAAAACCATAGATTATCGTACTGTATACAAGCGTGTGGGGAAAAAAGCTTGAGTAAATTGATGGCAGAACAGGATTTAGAAGAGATAACAAAACGACGGAATTTATTAAGAACTACAAAGGATAGGAGATTGTTGTCAAAAGTCCTAAAATTCCACTGCACGTAGAAGAGTAGTGTCCAAATTTCAATGTTATATAAGATATTAGACATTATATAACACTCGACCAGTCTTTACTTTGTTTCCCATGTAACCTTTCGTTCTTTGTCGCGCAAAAGAGGCCTCGAATCGTGTCTGGACATAACTGTCAACACGAGGTTTTTCTCCGGGTTTTCTCCATTAGCAGCTGAATATCTTGACATCTCTGCAACTGGTCAAGATACAGGTCTTTGTAAGACGTGCTGTGGCTTCTCTCTGACTTTTCTACAAATATTTTCATGGCAACTGATCTGACGAGCTACTTTGACTGGTACCCCATCTGCATGAATTTAAGCGTGCTACTAGGTTGGCATCTCTGTCCCACCGTTTTACTGTCAAAACAGTTAAATATAACCGCCTCTTCTACTCAAACAACTTCTTCTCTCGCACTTCCCGAAAATGGAACTACCTTCCTCCTACTTGCTTCCCTGATAGATATCATCTTCAAATATTCACATGTAATGTCAATCGACATCTGATGCCTTGATCCTGACCTCCGTTCTTCTCTATATCCTTTCTTCAAACACCCCTCTTTACTCATGCTCTCACTCTCTATAACCCCTTGCGTGCTAGTGACACTGCCGCCTTGCTTGGGGTGAAATGCTTTAAAAATTATTAAATTTTTTCCACACGCTTGTATACAGTACGATAATCTATGGTTTTGAAAATTATAAATTTCATTGAAATATATTAGAAAATTCCCAGATTTTCATCTGAAATAAAAAAACAAAAAAAACAAATGTGAACAAAATAGTGACGATAGAAGAAAATGTTGCCTGTTTGTTTTTGTTTAACGGCATATCAACACCTCTATGGGTTATTTAATGCCGAAATTTTACTTTATTTTATTTATTTATTTATTTATTTTATTTTTATTTTAGTTTTTTTGGTAAGAGGGAAATAATAATGATTTTAGTGATACATGTTTTACTAATTAACCCATAACTGGGGTGGGAAGAAGAGGTGGGTTCATACCTTTTCCAAGGGTATTGCATCACCCACAATACCTGGCATTTTCAAGCACTCACCCATCTAGACTCGACTAGACGGAAGAAGGAGGTGTCAGTTTAAGCTGACACCACAAGAATAAGGGGTAATTATTCTTCTATGTGCCATATCCCTTCAGATCGTTGGCGATCATGGCTCTCCACAATTTCCTGTCTTTGTAGCTCTACATAAATTTTGTCTTTCTATTATCTCTCCTAATCTTTTTTCTTATATCTATTTACACAAGCTCACTAGGTAGGTTAATCATTGCTTTCTTCTGTCTCTCTTGCCTTCAATCTGTCGTGTGAGTATCAAATTTTTCAAGCCCTCTTTCCTCGTAATATGTCCTAGAAACTTCGACTGTCTCTTTCTGAAGTTAAATATAAGTGTCCTTTTTGTCTCCGTTGTCTCCAAAACTTTGTCGTTGCTCACATATCCGGTTCATGGTATTCTCAGCATCCTCCTGCAAAACCACATTTCTGTTGTTTCAAGACCCTTCCTCATCTGTCCAGCATTCACTGCTTATAAGAGGACTGATATTATGTAACAGTTCAGGACACTTTTCTAATGAAATTTTCCTGTTTCTTAATACCTTGCCTCACTTTTGAAAGGCATCTTTCGCTATCCCAATGCACCTTCTGATTCAGTGTCGCACTATCCATCCTCTGTTAAAACACATACAAGAGATTTAAATTGTTGTACTTTTTCGTTTCGGTATATCCAGTTTGTAATTTGCATTTTGATCTGAAATATTAATTTTGTCATGTCTGGTTAATGTGATTAATATCTGTCATTGAATTAAGTGCATTGACTAAAAGATGCTGGAAAATTTCCTCACAAATAGAAATGAGGCTAAGAACGACATGGCATGGTTCTACCGACAGATGATAAGAATACAGTGCAAAGAAAATGTGAGCAACGAGGAAGATTTAAGAAAAGTAGCAACTAAAGGGAAATGTATATCTACAATCAGAACGAGACAATTGAATTTTCAAGGAGGCGTACTAAGGAAAGAAGGTCCATAGAATTTAATACTTGCAGGACATAGCAAACCCAAGCGAAACAGGGAAAACTGCGTGTAACCTACTTTCCGAGTCTGTGAACGGATGTCGAACAAGAACGAAGAGAAAATGGGACACTTGGCACAGTGGATAAAGGCGTTGGTTAGATCCAGTGACAGTACCCAAAGAGTTGTGAGTTCAATACTTGGTTAAGGCAGTGGAGAACTTGGAGACGTGAATTAAGAGGAGATAACTGATGTCCATTAGACATTGCACGTGGAACTAGAACAGTCTACCACAGCGAGCGTAATAAAAGGTTCAGTTCGACGTTCCAACCACCTGAAGAAGGCCGGAGTGTACAACGGCCTAAACGTTGTGATAAATATGGCAACAAAGATGAGGACAATAGTCCGAATAAGGTAAATAGTGTAGCTTCTCGGAAGTTTCCATTAAAATAGTGGGTATTTTAGCAAAAACATGTAATTCTTAATACGAAATCATTTATTATAGATTATATTGAATTTTTATTTCCGAAAAGAGACTTTTCTTTGTCAAATGAAAAAAATGAATATTAAATGACACTTCAAAGGAAGGATCTGCAATGTAATCGATCCTGACTTAGCCTCTCGACTTCAGTCTCTTTCTCTTGCAGCGTGGCTTCTCTCTGTCTTTTCTACAAGTATTTCCCTGGCTACTGCTCTGACGAGCTTTTTTCCTTGGTTCCCCGATTTCATGAATTTAATCGTGCTACTAGATGGGCATCTAGATTCCACCCGTCTACTGTTAAAATAGCTAAATGCAACTATCACATTACTTCAGGAGTTTCTTTTCTCACACTTCCCGCCTGTAGATCTCCCTTCCGTTTCCCTGATAAATACGATCTTCAAAAATTTAAATGCAATGTCAATCGCCATCTTCTATCTTCTCGGATCCCGTTCATCTTTTGTTCGTTCCTCAATCCTCGCGATACTCAGTCTTTTCTCTTACTTTCACGCCCTGTACCCCCCCACCTTGTGTTACTAGGGGCATTCCCGCCTTGCTTGGGGTAAAATTACCCCACCCCACCAAGAAAACTCAAGAATGAATAAGTTACAATCTCTACGATCACGTGACGTCTAGCATATGGGAACCCAGCTCCCCAAACCTGAATCGGTTGGATTACGATGTATGGGGGGGGGGGTAGCCGAGAGGGGAGTCACTCATCATCCTCATAACACTCATTACCATTCATCCGTGCCTTGAATATTGTTGCCATATCTGGTCTGGTGCTCTTGCTATTCATCTCGAGATTTTTGACAAAATACAAAGAAAGACCTGTAATTTAATCGATCCTGATTAGGCATCTTGACTTCAGTCACTTCCTCGCCGAGCTCGAAGTGACATACATTTTCATGGCAACTGCTCTGATGTGCTTTTTCCCCTGGTGCCCCGACATGAATTTAAACGTGCCACTAGATTGGCATCTAGGTCCCACCCGTTTGCTGTTGAAATAGCTAAATGCAACTACCACATCTGCTTCAACAGTTTCTTTTCTCAGACCCCCCGCCTGTGGAACTCCCTTCCCTTTACTTGTTTCCCTGATAAATACAATCTTCAAAAATTTAAATACAACGTCAATCGGCGTCTTCTATCTTCTTGAATCCCGTTCACTCCCTGTAAGTCCCTGCGTATTAGCGGCATTCCTGCCTTGCTTGGGGTGAATAGATTTTTAAAAAATAACAATATAAAATACTTTGTTTTTATATGTCTATGACGCTACCATTAATCGTGTATATGCGTTAGCGACAGCTTGTTTCGGATTCATTCCTTTGCTATTCCATATATTGTACTCAGCCCAAAGAATTATCAATACTGCTACGGGAAAGAAAAAGCCAAATGAATTGACTACGTCGCATTTTTTTTTCAATGCGTCTACGTCGCAACCAAATGTGACACGATATCAGTTTAAAATGGGTCTAATGGAAACACTGTATCAAAATTGCTCAAAACCTCTTGGCAATTAACCTTTTGATGATGCCTCAGGCAGAGGGTTATGACCCCAGCCTCTTCCAGAAGAAAGGGCACTGCCTGGGGGATGACCCCTTGGGGGCTTAATATTATTTTCAACTTCCCCGATAAAAGTGAACTTCGGATCTTTTCTGTTAATTTACCATAATGTAAAGTTGCTTAGTAAATATTAATTCACCCCAAGAAATTATAAATTTTAAATCAAAGTTTGTTTGCTTTTTTATTAATTTTTTGGCACTCTTTTGAAATTTTAAATCAAAATGTGTTTAATTTGCCTCGCATTTCGGCAGTGAGATTGATATTCGAGGTACTTACAAAGAATTTTTACAATTTAAAGAAAAAAGAAAAAACAATCTGTTTTTTTGGTTAGTTATTGGGGTGAGCGTGAACGTAGACCCCATACTTAGAAATAAAGCATCCGAGTCGCCCACATTTCGCAAAGGTCAACCCAACCGGAGTGCAATGCAAGGGCCTCGCTTTGAGAAAATATAGTGTGAATTTTAGTTAATATAAATTCTTTTTTTATTTTGAGGTGAACTAACAGAAGAGATTTCCAAACTTCTATGACTACCTTGTAGAATCGTCCGTATTTTTCCACTCAACCCGTTTAAAGGTGGAATTTTCCATAAGAACTAGTTTCGACCAATCAACACCACACATTGCGAAACTCGGCTTATTATTGGTCGAGACGCCCCAAGGATATTTTTGCCGCCAATGCGCTGGGAGCCGATCCAATCTTCGCAGAGTAAATAAAAGGACAAGTCTCAGTCCAATTCACCACTCAGCAATTCACTCTCAGAGAGATTTCTACAGAGATCCACGCGTGTCTACATCTTGACTTAAAGGACTTTTCGCGCGTCAACACCTGACTCAACCTTCAACCTCTTTCTCTCTCTCTCTCTGAAATCTTTGTACAATTTCTAAAAAAAGTGTTATCTACACTACTAAACAGAAACTGCTACTTAAGCATTAATATAAAAAGATACAGTCCAAGGTGAATAACTCTGCCAAAACAAAAACATACAAAATTCAGCAAAAAAATCTCGCAACTACATTACTTTAAAATTTATCTCTCGATAAATTTTCCTTAAATTTTTATGTGAACACTTTTCCTAAACAAAGGAACATTCATGAACTTTGAGTTCATAAAATACTTAATTCAACTTTTCTTCAGACATTCAGTTATTTCAACTGAAACACAACTTTTTCCAAAATTGTATTGTAATTTATTTGTACATAAATATTCAATGTTTGTTTCTAATTGAATTCACGACTACCTTTGTTTCTTTGTTCAATATTGCCTTTGAGATTTATTTCATTTGTATTGTCTACGCTAAAATTGTTGTGATTAATATGAAGAACATGCTTTTCACGTTTATTATCACAAACCTAAAACCCTTCTGATTACACACTAATTCATAGCAATCCCAACAACCTACTGTTCTCGATTGCATTATTAATTCTACAGGGTGGTTCGAACATTTTGTCACACCTACATAATATAATTTTCTATTTCAACGCTTGTAGGGCATTATCAAAGAGAGAGTTTAACATGAACGATACCACAATACGCATCAGTTGAAGGACGTCGTTCTGAAAGCCTTTGCAACAGTCAACAAAGCACAGCTTCGTAAAATATCACCCAGGACATGGTTCCGCATTGTTTTGTGCCGCAAAAATGATGTTGTTCATACAGACGTTCCCGATGTGTAACAGCGTCAATGAAAGTGAATTAACTGAATCCAGCACATGTGCTTTGTATTGCTATACTACTTGTTCTTCTATTGTACTCATTACTGTTTTCGGTAGGGGGTGACAAGACTTTCGGACGACCCTGTACTTAGACAACAAAGAAACAGCTTTTGATTGAATTATTAGTACAAGTAATGTGTAATTTTTTCTTTCCTTCTTTTACAGTTAGAATTTCTGTTCAGTCATATCCTTCCGGTGTAAGTTTAAACTAAGGCCTTCTTTTTCCCCCATATATGAAACAAATTATTTATAACTTATAATTTTGCAAAGTGCAAAGGTTTCACTGAAATATGTTGGACATTTTCCAAGTTTTCAACTGAAATAAAGAAAATAAGAACTGCTTGCCAAATATGGAAAAAGAAGGCGTTTGTTTAAAATGATGTTAGGATAATAATTTTAATAAAAGAAGAGATAATTAAATAATAATTTAATTATAATTAATTATAATTAAATTATTATTTAATTATATCATGCTCAGTTAGTCAGCCAATGAAAAGTAGTTGGAAACTACAGTACAAAATCTGTCCTCCACGATGGCAGTGAATGCTAAACAATCTCCTCACAGATGAAAAAGAGACGTGAAGCAACAGAAATGTGAGGAGGAGGAGGATGTGAATACCATGGACTGAACTTCTGTACAACGACGAAGTTCTAGAGAAAATGGAAACAAGAAAGACACTTATACTTAACAGAAAAGAGACAGTTGAAATTTCTAGGTCTATGTGCCCTAAAAAATTCAACTGTCTCTTCAACTGAGAAAAGAAGGTTTGGAAAATTTGACACTAACAGAACATATGGATGGCAAGAGGGGCAGAGCAGGACCTACCTGACGAGCTTGGGTAAATGGATGACAGGACAGGTTTTATAACAAAACAACACCATTTACTAAGAGCTGAGTCCTGGGTATAACGATAAACTACATCCGGCAACAAGGCTGCTGATCGGGAGATTTTAAGTTTTGAGGAGCGTGAAACGACTACTTAATCGACGTTGTTCCCAGGTTCCCAGGTTCCCATTGAACATGCCCTAATGGATAAAAGCGTTGGTTGATATAATCCAGTAACTTGACCCAAAGTAGAGTGAGTTCAATACCTGGCCACAGGCGGAAGTGAACATAAATTTATAGAGTTGAGTTACTAAAATTACGAATTAATTGAGATATCCAGAAAAGGATTAGCACGTGGAACTAGAACAATCTACCCCATGGACTAAATAAAGGGTTCGGTTCGAAGTTCCAACGTCTATCACCTGAAGAAGACCCGAGCGTACAACAGCCGAAACGTCGTGAATATGACAATAAAGATAAGAACAACAGTCCGAACAATGTAAATATTGGGTTGGTACATAAGCATCAGGCGTTTTTTAAATAATATTTATTATGAAAAAAAGAAACATAACAATTCAACAATAACATTTTTAAATGATTATTCTGGGGCGTGATTATCAACACGCATTTTTATAACCTGAAAATAAAATATTTTTAAGAAAATTATAAATAAAACAGCTATTTTTATGAACAATTAACTAGCCTACAAAAATGCCTGATAATTATGCACCAGCACAATAATATTTTTTTTCTATTTGAATATAGATAATGTTGATAACGAAATCACGAAAAGTGCGTAAGATTATCTAATGTATTTTGTTATTTACTAAGACTTACATAGAGCAACAACTGGGAGTCATACGCCAAGGATCGAACTCCTTACGACGGTTTATGAGATTAACATACTAACATGAAATATTACTTAATGGCAGGGACCAAACCGGTATATTTCGACATAAATATGACATCGACTAGTTCTTCGGTATGACTGCAAAGTCAATTGGTAAAGCACAAGGAAACCTGCAAATTGAACAGGAAATGCCTTGATTGTGCTATGTCAGCCTGTTTGGAAAATTGTGAACGTTCTTTATCTGAGGGCGATGACATCGGCGTATCCGGCGTCGAAGGAAGTGTGTTGCGGTTTTCTGCACTCTTGTAAAAGAGTCTCTTCAGGAAATGAAAATACGCACCCATCATGTCTTTGCACGCGCGGTTATGTGTCAGTATATACATGAATTTATTTATATGCACGTACACAATAACATACTTGTATGCCTATACACATATATGCTAGCAGGCAACCCCTCCCACAAACATATGTATGTGTGTATGTTGTTGTTTTAGGTTTGGTGTTTTCTTATAGTGGAAGAGTCCTCCATATTGGGGCTACAGTATTTGTTGTTATAAACAGTGCGGACCTAGAAATCTACACTAATAGTCATCATGTAGAGTTGCTTTCTGTGCCTGCACTGATTATATTACTAAAGAATATATATGCGTCTATATTTCTGAGATAAAGTATTATGTACACTATTTACATTATTCGTACTATTGCCCTCGTCTTTGTTGCCATATTTATCACTACGTTTGGTTGGAATATCGAACTGAACCCTTTATTTCGCTAGCTGGAGGAGACTGATGTCTAATGGATGTCAGTTATCTCCTGTTAATTCACCTCTCCAAGTTTTCCACTGCCTTAACCAGGTATTGAACTCACACTCTTTGCGTCGTGTCACTGGATCTAACCAACGCCTTTATCCACTGTGCCATGTGCGCTGTTGGTTAGATATGAACTTCGTACAGTTTATCAAAAATTTCGAGCACAATAGTCAACACCCTTTTCAATAATTGCAAAAATACAATAAAAAATACAGAATATTCAGTTCTTTTTTATCTAACTTGATTCAAGATTATATATATATATATATATATATATATATATATATATATATATATATATATATATATATATATATATATATATATATATATATATATATATATATATATAGAGAGAGAGAGAGAGAGAGAGAGAGAGAGAGAGAGAGAGAAAATTTGAAATGCACACAAATAACATATCTTTAATACGATACCAGTTTTTATTTATGTATGTGCGCTTGCTCGCGCATTCGGATATTTCGGCCAAATGGAAAGTCCAAGGAATCCACAAGGTCTCTAGTACTCACATAGACTGTGTGATGCTTAACTCGGAGCTCATTCGAGGTCACCATTGGGTTTTTAAATAGGCTAGTATGGCACTTCAAACTAAGTGAAATCATTTCTAGGATAAAATGAACCATGATAATAGGTCTGCTATGAAGTACAAAAAAACATATTTGACCTCACAGGCGAACGAGCGGATAAAACCAAATTCAACCTTCGAGGTCATTGGAGGTCATTAGAGGCGTAATTAGTTTATCGACTTTTTATCTTTATTGCCGTCAAACAATGACATTCTTGGAAATAAATTTCTTAACTTCGAAAGAAAAAGGTGACAGGGTAGCTGGTATTGACGACCTTCAAGGTCACTGGAACTTTCCAGAAATCAACTTAGGATTAGAAAAGCTCTCTTTCAAAGAAAAGAAGATAAGGGATATATATATATATATATATATATATATATATATATATATATATATATATATATATATATATATATATATATATATAAAGAAGTAATGGATCCGACAGATTTTATCACTTTATATGTTATTTATAGTGGTTACCCACATTTGAGTAAACGCCCGTTTAATTTAAACAGTATATTTATTTTTATCTACCGGCCTAAATATTCGAGAAATGTTATTAAAGTAAAACATGAGGCCTCTGACAGAATTCGAAAACACGTCGGATCCAATGCCAGTTTCTCTTGCATAGTGGGGTGCAGGTTCGAATCCTGCCGGAGGGCGCATGTTTTTCTGTAATAATATTTCTCGAAGTTTAAGATAAGACAGACTGAAGACCAGCCTTCCCACACCCACTGCACCTTTTGGACTTCTGCCATAAATTTGTATTATTCAAAATAAATATTTCTTTCCTCTATGGTACCTAGACTATGAATTTAAGTGCATTACCAGATTGGCAGCAAGCCTTTATCATTTCACATTTGAAATGGCTACATGTAACTGTAAGTTATATGCTAACATTTCTTATTCCGTACTTCTCGCTTGTGGAACTCTCTTCCGTTTACTTAGTTTCAAGTCAACTTTGATCTACAAACACTCAAATGCAATATCAATCGTTATTTTCTCCCTTCTTAATTTTTTATTTTTTTATTGCCCTCTCTCCTTGATAGTAGTTTTTCTCATATTCTCTAACACTCAGTAACCTCTTGCATCTTAATGGCTTTATTGCCTTACTTGGAGGTGAAATGAATAAAAAAAGATGAAAGCAATAGAAATTATTGCAAGTAATATTAAAGTCAAAACAGTAAAAAGTTAACAAAATCAAAGAAAATCCTATGAATTTTATATAATATCGAGATGACGAAGTTGTAAAATAATAATTTATTTCTCTATAATATACTGTGTTAATTTAATATATCTGTTTTATGTATATATAAATAAAACTTTAAGCTACCTTCCGTTTATTTGCATAATAAATGCTATCTTATGTTTATTTGCGTAATAAAACGTAAAAAAGTTATTGTTAATTTTTTTAAATAATGATTGATGTTATAACATCGTACGATATAATGCTCATATAAATATATCTTGCAATTTGTACCAACGTCGGTTGTTTAATAGTATTTTCTCATGAAAACATTAACGTATAATAAAATCAGGCATAGTTTATTATCGACATAACTATTTCTGATTTTATTGCAAATTGAAAACTTATATACAGTTCACTAATGGTGAGATCGGTTGTTTCCATACAGGAAACATTCGATATTCATTGACCGAACGGTTAACGTTGCTCTCCGTTTAAATTTATAAAACCTCTCTTTAAACAGTTTTTCAGAATAATACTAGATTGAGTCAAAACTTTTTTCGTATTTAAATAATTAAATTAAACAAATTACATACGAAAAGGTTTGTTTATCAAAATATTTCCCTTCACATTCGATTGTCTGTTTCCATCGATGTAGAATGTTACACAAACTTTTTTTCAGCCAGCGCCCCCTTCGGGCACAAACGTTTTTGTCAACGTCCGCTACCCCGTCAAATTAAATTTTGAATATTATACTGGGTCCGTCTTTCATAACAATTTTAATATTGTTTTCAGTTCTATTATAAATGCCAATTATTAAAATGCTAAAAACATACTTTTATTTAATAGCTTATCTCAATGTTTTCAATGCAATGGTTGACCTTGGTGGTTATTACTTTTTAATCATTGATCTGAGAAACTATTGTATATGGTGTTATGAATAATCAAGAGTGGTCTCCCCTCGTTTTGTTACTCTCCTCTCTGAGAGAGCTATTTCTGTTTACTGGGGATATAAAAGGTTCGATCTGACGACGCTATTTAACAACATAAGTCGAGTTATCACTTTAATATTTTGCATTTGTAGCCTCTTACGGTGTTGAACAGAATTACCCCAAGTGCAACCTATCCTTTGCTCAATTTTCTTATCTCATACAAAATCTGATCCATACACCACGAGTTTTTAAGTCTTCCGAATTTATTAATTCCACATTCGGTAATTTTCTGATAGATTATGGCAGGTTGATTTTTCAATTCTTTATAGAAACATCAACATTGCACTCGGTGAGAAAACTGTGGTTTGATGTAATAAGTGCTGACACCGAAAATTAGATTCATAACTTTTGCCAATTTTTAAGCATTTAGTTTTAAAGATCGTCTGAAATAAATGTACAGATATACCTAATTTCCGCAGGTGTTTACTTGCAAATCGAATTCAGCCTTTTACTACTTCAAGAAGTCAAAATAAAGTTCATATTTTTCGAATTTGATACATTGAATGGAAAAATATATTCAGACCAGAATTCTAATTATGAATCACAAATAAAATATATTTTTTTACTTTTGTTAGGTCATAATTAATAAAAACAAAAAATAGATTAATGTGTATATAACACCATAATAGCGCTGGGTAGAAATTAAAATACAAAATGTTTAAAATTTGTATTGTTTATTGAAAATAGAACTAAAACTACTGTACTATATTACATCGTAATATAGCTAAATTGTTCAGTATAATTTCCCTTTGAAGTAAATGAATTTCTTATTTGATGTTACAATAATTTAGTAATGATGTGTTTGTGCCTTGCTTGTCCACATACATTTTGTGAAGCTTCAGTAAATAATTTCTGCTCTTTGTACACCTTGCGAATGTGCAGGTAAATTCGACAACTCCAACGTCGTTCCATTCATTAGAAGCTCTTGCAGTTCATTATTTGAAAAACCTTCTGCAAGTGCAGGTTCACAATTTCTAATTTGTGAGAGGTTAATCAAATTTGACCAGTGTGTTGCTTCAGAATTAATGAATAATTTTTTTTTAATTCAGCTAATCTTTGATGGCTCGCTACTTCTGAAACAAAAAATATTTACATAATTAAGTATTAATAAACGTTTACTTTTTTATGGCCTCTTATCACACCCCCAATTCATCTGACTTCAACATCGAGAAAATATTTTCTTGAAGCAAAGCGAGGTCATTGTGCTGAAAAATTGTATTTCGGTCGTCTGTTGCTTTACTTTCTGGATCATGCTGAAGACATACAGTTGCTGGTTATGAAATTTATCATCCCGTTTAATTCTAAACCCAAATAATTGCATATATTTCAATTATAAATTTTATAAGGCTGTACTGTAAGGCTTTCACTGATCACCGGAATTAAATTCCAACGATTCAGTTATTGTGATTTTCTAAGCGTAGCTGAGATGTGGCACAACCCGAAAAGTAGGATGCAGCCAGTGAGGATCGAACTCACTACTTAGTCGTAATTTGTTTTAACAAGACAAGCTTATTAACCATTACGCCACAGGCTAAACTTATTCTTTAAACTAGTTTCCTCAAAAAACAGTAACAATTTGGAAAAAAATATTTTGTGTCATTATTTATCTTGGTAAAACCCAACTTTCAAATTGAGTGCAATACTGTTGTATGGTGAAATGGATAAGTCGATACAAGGTGGGATGTGGCACAAGGCCGGTTTCTAACGTGTGGCATTCCGAGACCGTAGTCTCGGGAATAAATTCCCTGTAGACACCGCATACTCAAGGTCGAGTTTTTCTACCTCCCCAGACGAGACTCTGCCCTCCGGCATAAACTCGTCTGGTTTCCTCTCTGCCAAGAGGCAACGATAAGACGGACCCGAGCCTGGCAGCGAACTATCAGCTCAGTTCTGTCAAACTTCGGTATTTACCCGAAGCCTACTCACTAGGCGGCATGTGGCACAGGGCCGATTTTTAACGTGAGGCATTCAGGGCACGTACGCTCGAGCAGAAATTCCCCGTAGACCCCCGCATACACGGGGTCTGGTTTATCTACCTCTCCAGACGATACTATGCTTTCCTGCGTCTGAGTTCCTCTCTCCCCAGAGGCAGGATGATCGAAAAGAAGTTCTGTCCAACTTCGCAATTTACCCAAAGCTTCCTCACAAAGCAAGATATGGCACAAGGCCAATTTTTAATTCAGGACGCTCCGAGCCCGTATGCTCGGACAGAAATTCCCCACAGACAACATATACACGGTGTCGGGTAGCTGTCTACCCCCAGACAAGGCTATGCCGAAGGGCATAGTCTCGTCTGGGTTCCTCTCTGTCCGGAGGCAGGGAGGTCGACAAGAAATTTTGTTCAACTTCCACTCTCTCAGTTTTTACTGGGAGAGTGGAAGTTGAACAAAATTTTTCTATTTATTTTTTTTTTTTTTTTCTTGTTCTATTTATCTTTTTAGATCAGTCCATCTTGGGATAGGGGGGTGCTCCGGTACTCCTCAACAAATAACATGGTTCCAAAATCGATCTGCCTTAATGTGGCATGACTGCTCTCATTTCAATTTCCAGATCATAGTTTCTCTTTTAGACAGGTTTATCTTAAGTTCAACTTCTTGGAACACTTGGTAAAGAATATTGAAATTTTCTTCAAGATTATTGTTATGCTAGCTATGAAGTCCTATTTTGCCGCACCCCCAACTGCCTCATCGTCAGTACACTGTCCTCTGGAGGGGGGAAAACAACCTTGTTTTCTGTTTATTATAACATTCAAGGCCGAAGTTTTAGCAAAGTTTAAAAAGACATGTCAAAACAAGTATTTAACTACAAACAACATTATGCAGCTTTTCCAGCGGGAGATTTATGATACAAATCTTTTAATATAAGACTGATACCACTTAAGAGTGTCAAATGGTTTATTTATTAATCGGAACGGTAATTGAAACGTACATTAGTTATTTAAAAAGGCATAAATTGGTCAACGTCCAAGCAGGATCGAACTCAATACACAATAGTAATGGTGAGAAGGTGTGGAACCGAGGTAGGGAAAGAGCAACACCGGCAAATAACATGCGAAATATATATGAGAAAGATTACCGTGTGCGTATATATATATATATATATATATATATATATATATATATATATATATATATATATATATATATATATATATATATATATATATATATATATATATATATATATCGCACATGTAGTGCTGGTGTTTATAAAACAGTGCTCAATGTAATATAAAAACCTATTAAGTATATATTAATAAATATAAATATTATTCCTCACCGCTAGCTCGACACATATAGTGCTAGCGGTGAGGGATTATATATATATATATATATATATATATATATATATATATATATATATATATATATACAAGTTTAGGATTGGTATATACGGAGTGAGATCCAATAACCAACAATAAATATTCTTTAAAGAGTGCTCAATACAGAGTAGAGCGGATATAATTATTTATTTGAATATTACAACATAAATATGTTATAAAATCACGACAAAAGTAGCCATTTTGTTTCAACACTTCTAGTATCTTATCAAGTGAAGTGAAGTGTTGAAACAAAATGGCTACTTTTGTCGTGATTTTATAACATATTTATGTTGTAATATTCAAATAAATAATTATATATATATATATATATATATATATATATATATATATATATATATATATATATATGCATGTTTCATTAGAAATTAGAAACGACAGACAAGGTACTAGGGTTAAGATTTTTATTTATTTTTTTAACGTTTGAACAAGAGCTTTCTTTTCTGGACAAATAGTGTGTAAAAACTGTCCAAATGTTTTATAGTTCCGAGCGTTTTCGGCTATACTTTTAGCCATTATCAAGGATGATTCGATTTTTCAGCTTAATTGAGTGTGTGCATTATGTGTATGTTTTAGTGTGTTGTAGGGATGTTTTAATTTCCGAATGCGGTTAGCACATTGTGCCCTTGTTCGTAGTTGATATTGTTAAATTGCCACATCTAACCTAAGTTTGACCTTATCAATAAGACAACTAGGATTGAAATTCTACACCAGTCACTATCCCAACTTGCTACGTGTGGAGATATAGCAGTTCACCCAGACCTGAGAGACCTACGCAAAGCCGAAGACTTGAAGAACCTTTCCCTTGGCAACAACCATAGTAATATCTTAACATCAAAACTAAAAAAGGCCATGAAAGAGCTAAAACAACAACCCCGACATCGTCATCAGAGGAGCCGATAAAGCTAACACATACGTAATTTAGGATAAAGCCGATTACCACCAAAAATTACAAAATATTGTCGATGATCGGACTGAATTCACCAAACTGAAAAGAAATCCCACCAAGAGTTTAAAAAGGTCTGTCATCTAATAACAGCTCACAACGCGGAAGTCGGTTCCCTGAAAATTCAAAAAATAGTTGATTACCTACCGGGATATTTATATGGAAGTATAAAATCCCATAAACCTGGATACCCGATACGACCAATTATTTCCCAACACCTATCTACGAGCTATCAAAATACTTGAACAACATCATCGCGCTCGTGACTATAAAACATTTGGGCAGTTTTTACACACTATTTGTCCAGAAAAGAAAGCTCTTGTTCGAACAAAAGAAAAATTAAATAAAAAGCTTAACCCTAGTACCTAGTCTGTCGAAGGATTGCTGCCTAAATATACAACTATATATATATATATATATATATATATATATATATATATATATATATATATATATATATATATATATACGCACGTGTTTCTGGTTTCGCGACCTTCTTCAAGCAAAGAGTAGATATTTCCACATATTATAAAAATGAATATTTTGCGTGGTAGTGATTCAAATGTCTTTCTTGGACTGGTGATAAGATTTTATATATATATATATATATATATATATATATATATATATATATATATATATTGCATATAGTTTTGTTAATATTTCGTTCTGGTACGACGTCATAGAAATGCATTATGAATTTACGATTTCCGTCTGATATTTTATGACAATTATCGTCGCATAGCAATCTTCTATGTCAGCATAACAGAATCGACTACTATACTTGGTCATTATGTGTGTGTGTGTGTGGGGGGGGGTTATGAACTAGTTAGTTCTGGTTTAAATTTGTTTACAGAGTTGTTCCATTTCCTCGTTAAAATTATTCCCGAAAGCCGATATCTCTTCAATTTTGTATCATGCTATTTTTGACACTTTAATAACGGCAATCATGTGGAAGTGTTAACACTTTTTCAATCACCCTATATATGTCTCTTCATAAGGAGCGTGTCACGTATTTACGTTGTTTTATGAATGCGTGTATTCTAGCAGTAGCAGTCGGCAGACGGGAAAGGCTGTATTGTTACTATTGCTAAAGCTTTCTTTACAAAATTCCGTTCGTATGTGTCAAGTGTGCTTAATTTACTTTAAAATTGCTAGGCTTTGTAAGAAGTTACTCGAATAAAATATGTGAAACGGTTGAGTAATTAATCATATGCAATGTCTGGGAATTCAGCTTGTCCACAACAACGAACAATCGACGTGGGTCAAAGGTTTACTGAAAAAACTTAAAAATGAATATTAACTTAATACCATGAATATTCATAAAAAATAGATAGGCTCGAAGAAGCTAAAAGTTAGCTCACTAAACTCAGAAGTTTATTGGTTAATAGATATTTTTCCAATTTTTAAATATGTATTTTTAGAAGGGAAAATATTGCTGATCATTTTTGTTGCAACCTACATAAGGTTACTGAATGAGGAATAACCAAAATGGAGGTTGGAAATGAAATGTTAATCTTTACAACATCAACTCGCCAGCGGCGTGAAGTAGGTAAACCACTACTAGTGATGGACTACTTAGACAGCATATTACCCCCACTTACAATAGTGTCCAACATATTTATGAAGATTGGGACATACCCTTTAGTGTTCATAGGTAAGGTATATAACAATA
The DNA here is from genome assembly GCA_964036315.1 of Acanthosepion esculentum. NCBI lineage: Eukaryota > Metazoa > Mollusca > Cephalopoda > Sepiida > Sepiidae > Acanthosepion > Acanthosepion esculentum. The sequence continues at coordinate 73,929,270 of OZ038489.1, read as the reverse complement.
TTTTACAGTGATCCCAAGACGACAAACATGTTTTTCGATTTTTCAAAACCTTCATCACGTTTTAAATAACGTCGCTGATTGGTTAATATGTGCGAATGCGGCAATTCAAATCTGGAGCCTATGTTGTGCACAAAAATGAGTCAATTTTGATCTTTAGTAATATTACTTAAATCTATTGAATTTTCCTACAATTTTTTAACGGGGTTATACAAATATATATATATATATATATATGTGTGTGTGTGTGTGTGTGTGTGTGTGTGTGTGTGTGTGTGTGTGTGTGTGTGTGTGAAGTATATTCAGGCGGCAGCTTAAATTCAACCAACAAAGTTTGTCTATTTATTTTTTATTGCATTTTCCCAATTTTTGAATAATATGCAGATCCAAATCAAAATTGTGAATAAACTGTCCAAAGTTCTTTATTTTGTTTTGTTTTTGTTCGAGTATTTTCGACCGTTTCAGTCATTATCAAGAACAGAATGTTGACAGTAGGACAAAGAAGACATTACTTCCCGGCTACATCCTGGCATTTTCTTTTTTTTTAACTCTGTACTTCAAATTAATTTCTAGTATATCAGTCAATTAAGTGCCATACGTGATACACTTTTGGGCGATCATGTCTCTTTCGGTTCATGACTGACTAGGCAGATGATTTTCCCGCAGTAGGTTTCCCTTTCCTTCTGCGATAAACTGGTTACCAACCCATTCTGTCCTGCTATTCAACGCATAGCTGGAGGGGGAAGAGATGGATTCATATCTTTCCCAGTGGTATTTGCGCGTAAGTTAATATTACGAAACCGACTGGAATTCGAACTCGGCTCTCTGATTTCTCATTACATCACAACACACATCCAAATATTCAAATATATACGTATCGAAAAATATCTAGAATTATTGCCAGTTACCTTATATACTTGTTCAATGTATACAGTAAACAATGAAATTATTCGTACACCCATCATTTTTTTATGTTTTTATCCATTTCTCATAATCTAATGCCCGCATGGTGCTAGTTTTTTTATGTGTTAATAAGTACAATAAAAGGAATATAAAACTCAATTTTCAGAACAATTGGTGAAATACAACAAATTTGATATGCGAATTATATAAAATTCGAAAAGACAAAATTATTCGTACAGTATGAAAAATAGAAAAAATAGAGCAATTTTCACAATAATAATCGTCAATAGCATGGCCTCTCATCTTTATAACTTGCTGCAATAGTTTTTTTCTGGGATTTTCTTTCATTCTTCAATTGTTACATGTTCTAATGCTTGAAGTTTTTTTGCTGACCGACGATTTATTCTAACTTTCAATTTTTGCCATATATTTTCAACTGGATTCAAGTCAGGACTCATTGAAGGCCATGTCAGAACTGTAATCTTTTTCGGAAGCCAGGCAGTCACTGATTTAGACGTATGTTTGGGATAATTATCTTGCTGGAAAGTAAATGGCCGACCTAGATGAAGATTTTGCGCTGATAGTTGTAGATTTTCATCCAGAATTTTTATATAGCCAGATTTCATTATTACTTTTATTGCAGTTAATTGTCGAGCCTCCATTGAGCTAAAACAACCCCAAAACATCATCGAGCCGCCTCCCTGTTTTAATGTTGCCACTGTGTTCTTTGAAAGGAAAGCCTCACCTTTCTTATGCCAAATCTTCTGTTCATCATTATGTCCAAAAAGCTCAATTCTTGTTCTGTCACTCCATAATTCCCAAAAGCAATTTTCTTTATCCAAGAACGTTTTTAGCGAAGTTAAACCGAGCAAAATTGGGACATGGTTTGTTCGTCGTAGTCGGTTTCCATACAACCCATTTCTATTTAAACAACGTTGTATTATGCGAGTACTTACGCTGATATCTATCGTATCCAAACTTCTGGTGATGTCTTTCGAAACAACTCTTCGGTTTATATTAACCTTGCGACACAGTTTTCGTGCAGTTCTTGGTGAAATTCTCTGTCATGCGAAACTGTTTAAACTTCTTTATAACGGTCTGTGCCGTAGATTTACGGATAGCTAACCGGTTTGTAATAGAGTTGTAACTATTTCCCGACTTGGGAAAGTTAATAATTCTCTGTCTCAAGTTAACGCTAAGCTATTTTGTCTTCTCCATCGTGTTGTCAATGTAAGAATGACAATGGTGACACTCTATGCAACACGTAATGTTCTTTACTGGATTTATGACAAATATTCTACTGAATAAATAGTCTAGACAGCTTCACCGATAAAAATAATAATGTGAATTACTTATACTTACACGAGTCAATCAATTTAAAACGATATTTTCTAATGTACGAATAATTTTGTCTTTTCCAATTTTGCATAATTCGCCTGACAAATTTGTCGTATTTAACCTATTGTTCTGAAAATTGATATTTATATTCCTTTTATTGTGTTTATTAACATATAAAAAACTGGCATCATACTGGTATTAGATTATGAGAGATGGATAAAAATATTTAAAATTAATAGGTGTACGAATAATTTCGTCGTTGACTGTATAACTGTTTCAGATGCATGTTATTTCTGTTGCCGTAGAAACATGGAAGTTTTAAATGCCAGTGTTTTATAAACATGAATGTCGACACATATATAGGTTGTCCCATAATGATGTAAGTAGTAATATTTATTACATAACTGATATACAAGAGTTCACTATATTATTTAAGATTTTGCTATTTCCTCCAAGTATTTGATATCTCTTCTGCTGACGGTGGATGAGAGAGCGAGCACGTTCTCTTCGTTGCAGTGATCATCTCAGGGATATAATATTTAAATCTTAGATATGTTGAACTCTTGTATATCAGTTATATTATAAATATATAATATATGGATAAAATAACTGAAAAAAAATTAGGTGTATTTAAGAATATATAGAAGTATTTATTTCTATGTTTTTATATATTTTTTTAATATTTCAGACCACCTCGGTCCTTCCTCAGAAATTAATTGAATTACTGTATTACTGTATTTGGCAGTTTGTTTACACTTTACAGCGTCCGTCCAAGTATTTGATATCTCTTCTGCTGACGGTGGATGAGAGAGCGAGCACGTTCTCTTCGTTGCAGTGATCATCTCAGGGATATAATATTTAAATCTTAGATATGTTGAACTCTTGTATATCAGTTATATTATAAATATATAATATATGGATAAAATAACTGAAAAAAAATTAGGTGTATTTAAGAATATATAGAAGTATTTATTTCTATGTTTTTATATATTTTTTTAATATTTCAGACCACCTCGGTCCTTCCTCAGAAATTAATTGAATTACTGTATTACTGTATTTGGCAGTTTGTTTACACTTTACAGCGTCCGTCGTTAGACGCGGACGTCACGTGATGTGGAATGCAACTATGTTTGAATTTTTTAACGTAAATCTAACGATAGTATTTTAGATGTTGTTTAAAAAGGGTTTTTTTAACTATATCTAAAGAAATTTTTTAACTATTGAAATGTTTATACAGATTTAAAATGCCCAAGTCTTAAGTTATATTATAAACATATTTAGTACTCTATGTCATTTTTATAATCCAGGATACTTGCATATATATTGTAGGTTCAGCCCATGATTTTTAAAATTCAAATTTGAAAAATTGAATGTCACGAAAAAATAAACAATTTTCTGAACTCTTCAAAAATGATGTCTTTGACAATGTCTCTAAAATAAATGAAAACAATCAAAACGGATCCTATGGCTAATTATTACTCTCGCGAAAACCAGAACCAAACACATCCTTGTAAGGAAAAAAGAAAAATTAAGAGAAAAATTGATGAAACTCTTCTTACTCTATCTCTCTGTCTCTCTCTTTCTCATTCTCTCTTTCTTTCTCTCTCTCTTTCTCCCGATCTCTCTCTCTCTCTCTCTCTCTCTCTCGTTCTCTCTCTTTCTCTCTCTCCAATACAACTTGTTGGAGGTGTACTGAACAGTTCCCGGTCAGACTAAGAAACCCAAAAATATGCTGAGGTATTAATCATTTGGAAAGATTTGTCAAAATGGGTCTCCTGGGAACTTTTTAAATCCCCATTCTCTCTCTCCCTCTCTCTCACAGACACACACACTCGCTCTCTCTCTCTCTCTCTCTCTCTCACACACACACACACACACACACACACACACATATATATATATATATATATATATATATATATATATATATATAATTAAATTGAGTAAAAGTTTTGCCACTTAGCTGATTGAAGCTACCTTCAACATCCCGACTACAGAGTTTCGTAGCCGGCCCCGTCCGTCCACTCGTCTGGAGGTATCCGCAATTGACTTGCCATATATACACCGAGGTCTACACAGATTTTGATCTCTATATCCACTTTTTTTTATATTTACATGGGCTCTATCTCTGATATTGAACACTTTTACCGATAAATATGGCATACATTAAAATTATATTCTTTATCCTAATCTGTAAAAATGTTATAAATGAATTCTTGCTGCCTAAATTTACATCTTAAAACTATATTTCTTCATATATATATATATATATATATATATATATATATATATATATATATATATATATTCGTATGTGTGTGTGTGTAGGTGTGTGCGTGCGTGCGTGGTTTACCACTAATGGTGAATATAGTGTGCCACGAGACCCCCAAAAATCTCTCCTCAGATTCTGAATTCAAATTTGTTCTTCTCCTAGACTGGTTGCTAAGACTGAAGATCCCAATCTTTACTGCTATTTAACCCATAGCTGGGGGATATAATTTGATTCGTACCTTTACCAAAGATATTTGCGACTGGAAATCAAACTCACCTCTTTGAGTTCTCATTTCGAGCAGCTATCCCACAAAAATTATTTGATACAAAAATATTTATCAACAGAAAATTATTTATTTTTTATATAATCTCATGTCAATGCAGTTAAATCAGTTATAGTTGATTCGGGAAAGTAATTTTGAACCTTGATAAAACGGTTATTTTGCCTTATGAGTGTCATATTCTCCAATCTCTCCTTCGTCATTACGTTTCCCAGAAATTTCAGCTGTCTTTTTCTGATTCTGAGCGTGAATCTCGTTTCGTTTCCAGTTTATGTGAGACGTTTTCGTTGATTTACGCGCTGCGTCCATGGTATTCTCAGAAGGCTCCTGTAGAACGACATTTCCAGTTTTCTCTACATCTGGGAGGAAATTATCCAGCATTTACTCCCATATAGAAGGATTGATATTACATAACCGTTCATCACTCTCTTTTTTCTTTTTTTTTTCTAGCGAAATTTTCCTCTTTCTCACTACATTTAGTTTTTGGAAGGCATCTTTTGTTATTCCAATGCACACTTTCAGATGATGTCGTATTTCCCATCCTCTGTTAAAACACTTCCCAAGGTAAAACTTAAAAATCTTCAGTCGAGGGCTTTACCTTCAAGCTACATTGACAAATGCAACCCTGATATTAATGCTCCTTACCACCAACTTTATTTCTTTTTCTCATTATCTCTCTGTCTCTCTGTCTTTCTGTCCCTGTCTCTGTCTGTCTGTCTGTCTCTCTCTCTCTCTCTCTCTCTTCTGTGTTCCATCCCAAATTAAAACAAGGAACAACAGTTTATCTTTTTTTTTTTAATACAAGCCACAACAGTTATCGGGTGATGTTCATTTGAGGAGTGTTTCGACAAGGACAGCCAATTGAAAATAGACGCTCTCTACAACAGAACCAGAAATAAAATTACAAAACCTAGATGATGATAATAGAGATTTTCAAGCAACAAAATATTTTTTGTTATTCGAATATCCTGACTGTTCTTTTAAGGGAACAAGGAAGAACAAGAACCGGCATCAAATAAAAACTTATGCAAGAATAAGTAATATAATTTAATATTTCATAATAAAATAGTATAGCCACAAGTCATGAAACGAGTAGGATTTATTAAACAAATATGTGTATAAGAAAGTCAAAATAAATACATATGCCAAAATATCTATTCACTTCTATATATATCATAATGCAGTATGGAAAGCACACAGAAATACATTGCAAACTATTTAACTCTAGAAAGGCATCGGGAATTATTTTACTATAGAATGCATAGGAAATTATTTTATTATAAAGTGTGTTCCAATAACTTGGACCGATTTTAAATGTGAATTAATTTAAAGCGTCTAATGATTTTTTTCTTTTTCTTTCAGATTTAACAACTAATGTCTTTGGCAATTTCAACCATGGAAAGATTAACAATCAATTTTACAATTTTAAGCGTATTTTTAGAAGGCGGGTAGATCTCATTATTTGACAGTTGAAATGTTTAGATGTAACCGTAAGTTCTATGCCAACAGATTCTTCTCTCGCACTTCACACTTCTGGGACTCTCTCCCAGTCTCTTGCTTTCCAGTCAACTTTGATCTTCAAAAATGTAAATGCAATGTCAGTCGTTATCTTTTATCGAATTAATTCCTGTTCTTATATTGTTCTCTACTTTAATAATGATTTTTTTCTTTTTCTCTTATTCTTTCACACTCAGTAATCCCTTGTGTCCTAGTGACTTTACTGTCTTGCTTGAAGTGAAATGATTTTTAAAAAACTGTATTTAACTCTAGAAATGCATTATAATTCTTTTACTACAGATTTGTAAAGGAAGATATTTTACTATAGAAAGTATTGGAAATTATTTTACTGTAGAAAGTACTGCAATTATTTTACTATAGAAATCCTTTGACTATAGATATGAATTGGAAATTATTTTACTCCAGAAAGAATTGAAATTATTTTTACCACAAGAACGGACTAATTTTACTTCAGTAATTTTTTTTTACAATAAGATTCACCCTGTACAAGGCTCGGGGACCACTCGTGGTAGCGGGTTACGTTAAGGGGTAGTTTACATGGATAAGAGGGGATGATAACGGTTAACTCTAGACTTGAAAAGGATAAGATTGTAGTGATCAGGGAAACATACTCTTGGAAGTCTGTTCAATAGAGCAATGGTTCGCGGGAAGATACTGTTTGAGTGGAACTTACTTCTCGTCAATGGAATACGAAGGAAATGTGGGTGGTTTGGAATGTGACGTGCGGAACCAAGGAATGTAGTTCGTCCAATTATTTTCTATGGTAGTAGCGGCAGAGCAGTGAAAGACTCGCCATATTCCGCTTGTGAGAGAGAGGTTAAAGGGTGGAAAATAATTCTTCTCTTACAAGGACTCTGAGACACCTTTAAACTCTATCAAGACCGGAAAGTGAGGTCTGACCCGCTCCTGCCCAAATATCGCAACAGTACTTCATTTTCAGCCTGATCTGGTTCTTATAATTAAAGGGTATGGGGAATCACATACTTACTAGTGCGGTACAGGGAGCCGATCATTTTACCTGGATCATTAGCGATGGGTCGTATATAACAGTTCCACTTGAGGTACATTGCCAAATATTTTACTATAAGAAGCATCTAAAAATTTGAACTAATGAAAAATATTGAAATTATTTTAGTACAGAGTCTTTTAAAAATTCTTGTAATAATCGCTGTTTATGTAAGCCTTAGGTTACATTTATGAAGCAAATATATTAAAAAAAATTAATTAACTATCATTTTAGCCTATATAAGTACACAGTAATTATAAAAATTGCGAGAATGCATTGGAAATAATTTGCTTTTATAAATATATAGAAATTATTTTACTTTAGTAATGAGTTGGAAATTATTTTATTATAAAAATACATTGAAAATTATTGTAACATTCACTGCGGATGTAAGCCTTGGGCAATATTTATAAACTATACGTAAATGTCAAAATATTCATTCACTTTAATAATTACATGATACACGACCCGAAACGAGTTGACTGATTTCAGATGACGATAATAGCGGCCATTCAAGTAACAATCTTTTTTAGGATTTATAAAATAAATATGTCAAAACATTCAATGACTCACGATTACATTTATAGTGGTAAATATAGAGAGCATAAATAGATATTCATAGTAAATTATTTAACCTCAGAAATGCGTGGAAAATTATTTTTTTGTATAGGTTTACATTGTCAGTTACTGTTATCGTTTAATTGGGAAATTATTTTATGATAAAATTGGAAATTATTTTACTATAGAAATAGATTGAAATTATTAGTATTATTATTTTTATAGAAACGCATTGAAAATTATTTTATTGCAGGTGAACGATTTTTAAATATAAATATAATGCCAGTTACTGTCATATTTTGCATTGGAAATTGTTTTATGATAAAATGCACTGGGAATTGTTTTACTGTAGAATACATTGAAATTGTTATTAATATTATTATAGAAATGCATTGAAAATTATTTTATTGCAGGTGAACGATTTTTAAATATAAATATAATGCCAGTTACTGTCATATTTTGCATTGGAAATTGTTTTATGATAAAATGCACTGGGAATTGTTTTACTGTAGAATACATTGAAATTGTTATTAATATTATTATAGAAATGCATTGAAAATTATTTTATTCTCGGTACACATTGCGAACGATTTAAAAATATAAATGCAATGCTATTTATAGTCAAAATGCATCAGAATTTATTTTATTACAGAAATGCATTGGAAATTATTTTACTGTAGATTTATTTTTTAAAAAATGATCTAATATCACAAGTACCTCCAAAAGTTAAATAAAACAACAGAAATAATAGAAATTAAATATTAGCCTAAAATCGATTACAACTGCTAATGGTTTATCTAAGGAATTCAACACATACTAAAACTAAATATTCATGGTGTAAATAGCATAACAGAAATAATATAAATAAATATTAAGCTAAAATCGACAATAATTGCCAATATTGATGTAAGAAATTCAGATAATATTACACGTAATTCTAACAATTAAATAAACCAACAAAAATAATACAGAAGAAATACTAGTCGGAAATCGACAATAATTGATAACGCTGAGAAATTCAATAAATATTAAAATTAATATTAATAGTGTAAATGACATAACAGAAATAACATAGATATTACGCTAAAAATGTTAATTCATAATGCTTTATCTAAGAAATTCAACTAATATTGCAACTCTCATCGCGTAAATAAAATAACATTTAATAATTTCTTACCTAAAATAAATAATAATTCACAATGATTTATGTAAGAAATTTATGTTATTACAAATACTAGTATAAATAAACACAAGCGAAATAAAATATTATTTTAAAATTGTCAATAATCTGCTAAGATACTCAACTGATATTACAAGTCGAATTAATGCGAATAGTATGTGCTTCGTTAGGGCTACATACAGTTTTGAATTCAGAGTTTTCCTTCTCCTAGACCGGTTTCTACCCAAGGCTATAGAACTTACACTCTCCTACTATTTATGGGGAGAGAATAGTTGAAGTTATACCTTTCCTAAGTAATGAAATCGATTCCTCAATCCGAACAGCAACCCATTGCTCTACCGTGCCTCCGTCAATATTACAAGTATTTCTAACAATAAAATTTAAAAAAAAACAGAGAAATATTAGTTTAAAATCGATAATAATTGATAATGATTTATCTAAATCGTCCATATATTGTTACAACAAATAGCAGTAATGTAAAGAAAATAACAGAAATAACGTAGAAATACTAACTTAATATAATCGATAATGTTTTAAGAAATTTAAATATTATTATAATTAATATTACAAGTATTCATAAAATAAGAAAAATACCTTAAAATAACCTATTTCTATAGTAAAATAATTTCCAATTTTATCATAAAATAATTTCCGATCCAAACTATGATAGTAACTGACATTATATTTAAAAATCGTTCTTAGTTTACAATTATAATAAAATAATTTTCAATGCATTTGTATAATAATAATAATAATAATAATAATTTCAATCTATTCCTATAGTAAAATAATTTTCAATGCAAATGTTGATAATAATTGATAATGTTTCATAGAAAATCAAATAAGTTCTTATTCTATTCATACATTTAGTCGTTTTAAAATTAATCCATTCAATGTTTCGGAAAATTAATATCTTTTGATTTCAAAACATCACTCATTGCATTCACATTACGATAAACGCTGACTATAAAATGTTATTTCACTTGAGTATACACTGAGATTGTGTTCGTGTCATCAGCAGAAGACAGGAGAAGACTACGGAAAAATAACTGAGACTCGAACAAATAACAAAGGTCAGAAATTCGAGTAAACATACACGTGAGTTTTTTTAGCAGACTTTTCTTAGCGATGACCATTCAAAAATTTCAAATGCCTACTTGTACAGACAGTGATGCACATTGAAAGGATGCAGAAGACGCCAGGAAGAATTTACTGGTATCTTAGGGGACGCTTGAGGATCACAAAACAGCCCATTGACGACAACAGGCAGTTGTTTGACTAAGCACGGAGGACGATGCACTTCCCATTCGTCCTAAAGAAGAACCAAAGGGGATGTAAGAAGTAAGAATTTTTTTCATCGTCCATGTAACATATAATTTACATTTTTTGTGTTTAAATTCCTCTGTGTTGGATACTATATATATATATATATATATATATATATATATATATATATATATATATATATATATATATATATAATTATTTATTTGAATATTACAACATAAATATGTTATAAAATCACGACAAAAGTAGCCATTTTGTTTCAACACTTCTTGTGTCTTGTCAAGTGATAATATAGAATATAGAATAAATGGTTTTAAAAGTTTCAAATTAATCAACGATCCTTAGCTAAGAGTAAACGCTGTTACATAATACTCTAGCTTATGTAACAGCGTTTACTCTTAGCTAAGGATCGTTGATTAATTTGAAACTTTTAAAACCATTTATTCTATATTCTATATTATCACTTGACAAGACACAAGAAGTGTTGAAACAAAATGGCTACTTTTGTCGTGATTTTATAACATATTTATGTTGTAATATTCAAATAAATAATTATATCTGCTCTACTCTGTATTGAGCACTCTTTAAAGAATATTAATTGTTGGTTATTGGATTTCACTCCGTATATACCAATCCTAAACTTGGATATATATATATATATATATATATATATATATATATATATATATATATATATATTATATGAAATAGATAAAATCCGACAAATATTTTAATATATGTCTATATTTCTGAGATGAGGCATTATGTACACTATTTACATTGTTCGGACTATCATCCTCATCTTTGTCGCCCTATTTATCACAACGTTTCGGCCGTTGTACGCTCCGGTCTCCTTCAGGTGGTTGGAATGTCGAACGGTACCCTCGTTACTTAAATCCAGTGACAAGACCCAAAGAGTGTGAGTCCAATACCTGGTTAAGGCGTTGGAGAACTTGGGGAGGGGAATTAACAGATAACTGACATCCATTAAACATGGCACGTTAAACTAGAACAGTGTACCCCAGTTCGACATTCCTACCACCTGAAGAAGACCGGAGCGTACAACGCTGAAACATTGTGATAAATATGGCAACAAAGATGAGGATGATAACCCGAACAATGTGAATAGTGTATTTTAATATATTTCCTGTTTATACGTTTTTATGGATGCACATATCTGGGTAAATGCTCTACTTTTTAATTAAACACTATTAATTATATTTACATTTTCTCGAACATTCAGGCCGGTAATTGTAATTAATACTGTTTAATTAAAAAACGGTGCATTTACTCAAATAAGTATATCCATAAAAAACGTATAAACAAAATACATACATACATATATATATATAAAGAGAGAGAGAACGAATAGAGTCCAATTCGAATGTTCGTAATATTCAACTTAAAAGAGGGCTCAAATGATTGTAGACCAATATTCTTTATTTTAGTATATTACATCAAAAACGTAAAACTGCTACACAAATGCAATCATGTTTTAATGCGTATTAACACATCTCATCAGGCATTAGTAAATAACCGTTGAGTAGACAATTTATTGAGATTTAAAAACAACATACACTCCCTTTTCACGAGAAACACACATATATATATATATATATATGCGAAGAGGATTTCGTTCTGATAAATTTAACATTTCGGTGTTCACAAAATAAAAATTATAAACGAAATGGATAATTAAAGTCTCCGTCTTCTTCTTATCATTATAATGCTCTGTAATCTACATTGAGCTCTCCCTAGATTTATATCCTCCTCGGAATTATCCCTTCCAGTCACAAACTGGTAAAACGTATATTTATACATATACATATACATATACATATATATATATATATATATATATATATATATATATATATATGCGTGTGTGCGTGTGTGTGTGTGTGTCGTGTTAGCTTACCATGGATATGCTAATGCTTATTATAGAGATGGTAAAGAATGCCATTACGTCCATCCAATGTAGGTCTACATTCATTACTAAAAGTTATTGCATCTCTTTAATTAAACGTTTTTCCTGTATTATTTCCTTATGCATAGGTTTTTGCTTAGTTTCATGAATTTCCGCTAATATTCTTAATATTCTCTATACTTTTCTCTCTGTTTACATTCGCAACAACAGCTTCCGACATTTTCTTGTTTCTCGTCCATTTTTATTGTTTATTACCCATTTTAATTCTCAAAACTCTTTTTGGCGACATTTTTAAAATTGCATTTTCTTGGCAATGTTTTCAATTTCTTTTTAGATTGTTCCGTGGTCTCTGTTTAATTTATTTGCAATTTCTAAAGTTTCTTCCCACCATTCAATAAATTTAAAATATCTTGTTACACATTTGAGGTTATATCATTCTTACGACTAATTTTGATATATATATATATATATATATATATATATATATAGCAAAATTATTGATATTTATTCAATTTTTAATTTTATATACATTAAGATTGTCAATAGTCGTAAGAATGATATAACCTCAAATGTGTAACAAGATATTTTAAAAATGAATAAATATCAATAATTTTGCTATATATATATATATATATATATATATATATATATATATATATATATATATATATATATATATATATATATATATATATATATATATATATAGCAAAATTATTGATATTTATTCATTTTTAATTTCGGCTCTCCAATTAACAATTTCGAAGCATTATTCATTACACCAACCGTAGATAATGTTTCTATATATATATAGGTTAAGCAATGTCGAGCCTGGTTGTGATCTTTTATCTACGGTTGGTGTAATGAATAATGCTTCGAAATTGTTAATTGGAGAGCCGAGTTTCAATTCCTGTTGGGTCCGTTATATTTACTTACGCACAAATACCCCTGAGAAAGCAGTGAATACACCTCTTCTCCTTGAGAAAGCAGTGAACACACCTCTTCTCCCCATCTATGGGTTAATTAGTAAGACTTGTATCACTAAACAATTATTATCTCTCCCAAAAATATTCTTACAATCTAAAAATATTTTCTGGCTTTAAATAACCTGCAAAGTGTTGATAATCTGTAGAAAATGAATGAATCAATCAATCAAATGATGATTGACTATACAGACATGTCTTATAGATTTATTTACATTCTCTGTAATATAAACGTATAGAATCTATCGTGACCATAAAATGAGGGATCAGTTTGTATATTGATTGTATTATAGAATTGATCCTTCACTTTATGTACATATTATAATTTCTTACTTTATCAAATTCTAATTAGGTATGAGTCTACCTGTACCCCCGCTATGAGTTAATTAGTATGACTTTTATAACTACATCATCATTAAATAACCTCCAAATGTTTGATAAGCAGTAGAAAAATCACTCAATCAGATCCTGCTGAAATAGACTTTGCCCTCAGTGTCCATTAGAGAAGTCAATTGCATCAGTTAGTTGCTCTGAGAGATGACCTCCCAGCCAACAGGTGTGGACAATGCCTTCACTAGATGATAGATAAATGAACACACAAACGGGAAGGAAAAGGGACATTGCCTTACAATGCCTTACGCGAAGATAGAGTCTACGTTCGGAGAGGGCCTGACTCACACTGGCCGACGGCAATGGATCAATGTTGAATAAAATGCAGCTTTATGTATGAGAGATTAAGACTCGTGTTTACCATTTGTCTGTACGAAACAAAAACGTTACATTTATATTTATTTGCAATATAAGAAATAAAGCTCGAGCTGTGTAATAAAATATCTCGCTACAAGTTATATCGTAAATATTTGAATAAAAACAGATGTTATAAACTGAAATACTAATGGTAATGGTAACATTAACCAGAGGACTCAAGACAAACCTTTCCAGAACAAAAACAATGATCTGGAATGGAAATAAAAGCAGTGATAACACATACCTTTGAACCCATCATAAAAATTTAGGATTTGGAATTAGTAAATAATACTAAGCATTTCAAATACTGCAGTGTATGGATCATTTATAACAAATTTGTTAGACGATGGAGAAAGTGAACATAGAGGAATTTACGCTCAACACCGCAAACTGCTACAAAACATTAACCTGAAAACACGAATCATGTTCTTAAATAGCCTCGTCAGATCGAGATTTTTATATGAATGTCATGCAGGGCGCCAAACCCGTTCAGAAATATGTAAACTGTATACAGCTGCTTTCTAAAGTCAATAGTTAAAATTAACTTTCAGTGACTGAATCATGTGGGTCTCGGTTAAGGACGCGCTTCTTCGAACCTTGTGAACTGGCGCAACAGAACCGAAAAAAAAAGCACTGTACCAGATAACAGAAACCACATCACTTGAGGACTACCAACAGCAGCAACAACTAAAATGGATAGCACATGTAACTCGAAGAGAAAGCAATGACAGAATCAAGATGTTGATATTCCACACTACAAAAGGTTAGGAAGGAAACGCCCATGGCTACTGGAAAGAGCGATAATAGTTAGTGGACTTAAGAAACCTATTTTCCTGAAAAAATTGTTTTTAGAGCAATAGATTATAATTTTCAACTGATAGAAGCACTGGATGCTCGGTCAATGAATGCCGAATGTTTCCTTATATGGAAACGGCTATTTTTTTATATTAAGGTTCTCTCTGTACAAGGCCCAGTGGCCACTCGAGGTAGAGATTTACGTTAAGAGGTAGTTTATATGGATAAGAGGAAAAGATAACGGTTAACTCTAGACTTGAACACGTTATGGTTGTTGTGATCGGAGAAACATCTACTTGGGAGTCTGTTCCACGGGACAGTGGTTCGTGGGAAGAATCTGTTCTAGTGGAACTTACTTCTCGCCGATGGACTACAGGGAGAATGTTGGTGATTTGCTACTATGTAAGTGGTATGGCGCGTCCTAGTCGTGAAGGTTAGACCTGGTGGAATCAAGGAGTGTAGCTCGTCCGAGCACTTTCCGTGGAAGTAACGATAAAGCGATGAGAGGCTCTCCACATCTCGACTGTGATTACCATTATACATTTAAAACTGGGAATAAAACCATATACATTGTCATTATCAAATTAAAATATACTACCTCTGTCCCATTAAAATTGTTCCATTTGTATACATGTTTCACGCTCATGCCTATGACTTTAGCACTTGTATTTTATCTACCTAATTTCTATATATAAATTGAGTGTCTAATTAAATGACTTGGTTATATCACGGTTCCGAAATATTTTTTTTTTAAATTCGCATTAAAAACATCAACAGATTTTGTAGCTTTCAGATCAGAATTTATTGAACATATGAAATGAAACAAACTGAGGTGGCTGAATGTTTTACGATTTTTTTTGTATTTATTAAAGGAAGCAGCTATTTTGCCAGTCCCTTTAAAGCTTACTTTAGCGATCTCGGTTAAATAGACCCCAGGCTATTGTGCCGTTAAATATTTTTTTTATTATTATGAAGGCAGGTAATGTTAAAAAAATAATAACACACAGATTTAACACAAGAAATTTATTTATTTATTTTCACAGCCAATTGTTAAGACAATTTAAAATATTTTTCATCATCATTTGTTAAAACACAAGTTAAAATCATTTATTCAACATCAATTATTAAAAGAAATATAGAAATCTCCGAATATTTGAAGACATAACAGTCCCTGAAAATCCAAAATTTGCCCTTACTCAGAATTCTGTTGCCAATACACTTCAGGTGAAGCCACTGAAAACAACAGCCACAAACCACAGAATCCATTGCACAGCTTTCCAAGTATCTGGATCAAAATATCTGTGGATATTCTGGATTGACACATTTTCATCCAGACATTCGGATTTGCTTCTAGTTCAGCAAATGAGCTGAAAGTATCTCCAACACTGACTGTTTCGCTGTATCACAGCTCATCAGTGTGTTAGACATCCGATTGTCTCAAGCCTAGATCGAAACCCGACGGATTTGGCATCAGTCGGAGATTTTTACTCTAAGCTATCGGCAGAGAGGAAGGTGAATCTTTACGTATTTATTTTGAATAAACACGCCATTGACTCAGAGTGCTCGATTCATAGAAGAGCTTTGCATTATTGTTGAGAGTTGGTTGGTTGATTTTGATATAAAGGGCCTCGAGAATTTGTTTCTAGTAATTTTCGTGGTGTAGTATATCGTTGTTGTAAACAAGTATTTTCCTGTATTGCGAAGGTGGACAGGAATGTGTTTTGACCAACCAACACTCATCAACACTCATTACAAAATAGCAACAACACGCACACACACATATATAAATATATATATATATATATATATATATATATATATATATATATATATATATATATATATTCTTATTTCTAAAACATTATTTATATAAAAGATTATGACTTTGCGAGATTCATTGAAAAATAAGCAACATTACAGGCCATTAGTTACGCGAGTTTTTGTATTCATTAAAAGCCATGCAATATTTTAGAAGATTAAGTATTTTTGTGGTACTCTGTAGTCATTCGAAGCCAAGTAATATTATGGAAGCTTATGGTTTCAATAGCTTATGGCTATATCACGTTGAAACATAACTTCGGTGATCGGGCTCGAACCTAAGTAACGTCGAGCCTGGTCAGTACTAAGATGGGTCACCGCCTGGGAATACCAAGTACTGCAAGCTCGCATGTGCGGTTGATGAAATGAAAAGCGACCAGGAATGAGTACTTGAGGAGCCGTGTTCCAATTCCACTCGTATACAAGTCTCTGTGCCCTAAAGCTAACAGATGATCTTTCTTCTGAGCAAAGAATGAAATATTTTGTCGGTTACTTTAAAATAAAGAATCTTTGATGTGTCTGTTGTGTCGTCGAGTCTGACTCGTTGACATTAGGCAACGGCTTAGTGACTAATCGCAGTATAAGCAATGATTACAGCTAACGCAGGAAACGGACTTCCATTCCCAGCAGATGCCAGATACACTCGCCACTGTATGATGCTGTCAAAGTACTTATTTGTCAAAACCAGCTGCAAGGAGCGGCTATCAGCCCATTTCATATCGAGAGAAACAATTGCTCTGAGGATAATGCACAGAAATATTAGAAATATCAATGTTTCCTTTGTCCGAATTTCCTAAAAGAAGCACTGTCACTATTAACTAGCACAGTGCCCGTCAAAAATAATTGACTCATTGATCGATAATTTTTGTCTGAAATCAGAATGCTTATACCCATTGACTCGGATCAAAGTGTCAATCTCCGACATTTCCGTCTAGGATCAGTGCGCTCCGCGAAATGTGTTACGTACAGGAAATATATATTGTAATATTATGGTCGTATATTAGAAAGGAAAGCACTTCATGTGTAACTTTACTGTTTTATTCAACTCCGGACTTCGTCAATCAGCATTGGCTATTAGATGTAAGATTTAATAATTTCTAAGATACTACGGTTCAAACCTTAATCTAACATTTGGACAATTATGATGTTACACAATTTGGACAATTTTGCTGTTACACTCGGTATATATTTATAACTCATTCTATTGGTAGAATTGGTAAATTCTTGAATACCATACAAATTAATGTATTTATTAACTCTTTTTTCTTTAAATTTACGTTTTTATTTCGGAGATCAAGATCAAGATCAAGATATAAGAAAATGTCTATTGACGTTACATTTGAATATTTGAAAATTATATCAAGGAAACTATCAGTGCGGTTAAATTTAACTGTTTCGACAGTGAAAAGTTGGAACCAAGATGCCAACCTAGGAGCACGCTTAAATTCATGCAGCCGGGATACCAGTGAAAGTAGCTCGTCAGAGCAGTTACCATGAGAATATTTGTAGAAAAGACAGATAGAAGCCACGTCACGTCTGTGAGAAAGTGATTGTAATCGAGATGCCAGGTCAGGGCCTATCACGTTGCATATTCGTCTTTGGATTTTGTAGAGAACCTCGAGATGAACAACGGAGGCACCAGACCATATATGGCAACAGTATTCAATGCAAGGACGAATGGTAGATTTGTAGATTTGAAGGATGGACTCAGACGAGAAAAAAGCATCTAGTGTGACACAGAGAATCAACTTTCCTTGCAGTAGATGAAGATATTGATTCAATGTAGTTGTTTCACCTCAGGTCTGTGGAAAACGTGAGACCAAGAAGGCGCAGAGAGACGCTCTCGTGGAGTTGAGCATCATCCATGCTGATAGGAGGCAGGGAGGGTGCTTTATGGTGGGTAAATGATAGCAGTTTCGTTTTGGAGGCATTAAAGTTTACAAGCCATTTCCTGCCCCATTCAACCACAGGTTGGAGGTCCTTTTCGAAACCAACGGCCAGGTTAACTTCAATGTCGGATTTACTATTGAGAGAGGAGTAAATGGTAGTGTTGTCTGCTTAGATACCTACTTGAGAACTGATGACATCAAGAAGATCGTTGATGAAGATCAGAAACAGTGTAGGACCCAGGATAGAGCCTTGGGGATGTGAAAGGAACTGGAGGACGACCTTCATTTCACGGTTTGACATGAATGATTGGATTAAATCAAATAATATTCCTGTAATACCGTATCCCTGAAGCTTACGAAGAAGACCGGCATGCCAAACCCTATCAAACGCCTTAGAGATATCTAGAGCCACAGCTCGAGCTTCGCCGTTATTATCAAGAGCTTCGTATACAAATTCAGCTATGCTCGTAAGCACGTCAGCGGTAGACCGGGCAAAGCGGAAATCATATTTTTGTCAGAGAGTAGATCATAGGATGTATGGTGCTTCGGCATTGATTAAAACCTCGAAGACTTTGCCGAAGACTGGTAGGACGGTAGTTAGATGGGTCAAAATGGTCTCCTGAGTTCTTAAAATCAGGGACAACAGATGAGGACTTCCAACAGGCTGGAAAGAAAGAGTCAGCGAGGCAACAGTTATATAGTTTGGTGATAACTGGGGCCGGCTCAGGAGTACATTTCTTTAGGACTATGGCTGGTATCCCGTCACCACCACTTGCTGTATAAGAGTCTAATTTAGAGTTGATGTCCAATATCATCAAGCGGGGTATGCTCATCTCACTCAATAGACCCTCAGTTATAGGAGGAAAATCAGGTGTGGGTACTCTGGATGAGTCAAGTGTTGAGTTGAATGAGAATTTCCGAGCAAAACAACATGTGGACAATAGTCCAAATATAAGTAGTGTAAATAATGTTATCTCTTCATCTCCAAAATTCAGGCAGAGACACACTGTCTAATAAATAAAATTTCAAATACGAAGTATCCACTGTAATAAAGTTTTAATTAATAAAAAAGTCAATATTTTTATTTATTTTTTTACATACTTTCATATTCTAGGAACAGCTGGGTCGATCACATGTTCACGTATTGGGGCAGCTACTACCATCGGGTAAATCGTGGATCTCCAGTCCCGGCTAGGAGGTTATCCCTCACGTCAACCCTGCACCTGGTTTTTTAGAAGGACGCCGAGTGCAATGTCATGATCTGAGGTGACAATATAATTTCCATCAACTGCCTATTCTTTTCCATTCTACACAACAGAATTTTATCAAGCAAGATGAAGAAATGGAAAGATGTGGAATGAGGATGATAAACGATAAGAGATTTAGAAAGTTAATGCAACTGCTGTAATAGATCTTAAGTTGTCTGAATTTCTTCGATGACGAGACCAGGTCTTCCGTCAGGATGCCGCATATTATTCACATGTTTATTCTGATCAGTACTAGAGCGGGTTGGTTTTTCAGTGGGGGGATAGAAAAAGCTGAGTTTTGATGTGATAAGCACTGACACCAAACATTAGATTCATAACTCTTACCAATTTTTTGTGTATTTAGCTTTAAATATCGTCAGAAAAATGAACAGAAATACCTAATTTCCACAGGTTTTTGCTTACAAACTGACGTCAAAATGTTATTATTTCAAGAATAAATCCGAATACAGTTGATATTTTTGTACGAGATACATTGAATAGAAAATATATTTAAACTGCATGAATTTAAACGTGCTTACTAGGTTGGCATCTCGACCCCACACTTTCACTGTCGAAACGGCTAAATGTAGCCATCTCTTCTACTCCAACAGCTTCTTGTCTCGCACCACCCGTCATTGGAACTCCTTTCCTGTCACTTGCTTCCCTGATAGCTATAATCTTCAAATATTCAAAGGTAATGTCAATCGACATCTTCTGATACCTTGACCTTGATCCCTGTTATTCTCTTTATCCTTTTCCCGAACACTCCTCTTTACTCTTACTCTCTGTAACACCTTGCGTGCTAGTGGCACAACCGTCTTGCTTGGAGTGATTTGCTTAAAAAAAAAGGAAAAACAGAATTCTAATGATGAATCACAAACAAAATAGGCAATTTTTTTACTGTATTAGAGAAAACTGTAAAAATAATAAAAGATTTAAAAAAAAGCTAATCACTAAAATCTTACACCATTTGTTAGGTCATAATAAAAACAAAAAATAGATAAAAGTGTATATAACACCATAATACTACTCGGCAGAAATTATAAAGCAAAATATCTAAAATTTACATAGTTTATTTAAAATCGAACTAAAACTACTGCACTATATTACAT
>OZ038489.1:73883413-73900913 GCA_964036315.1 Acanthosepion esculentum | reverse complement strand
TACCATTGTGATATTTTTTAATTATATCAAGTATTAATAAAATAGTAACTAGGGTTCGCAAATTTGAGGAGAGAGTCATCAACGATAATGTTCCGACTTCGAAATCGCAGATATCTCTCTTTAACCCTCTCTATGTATTTTCTTTATTTTGAAATGTATTTTTTTTATCACATAAAATTTGGTGAGGCGCGAACAAATTTTAATTCCGAAAATGCGGCCCAGAGAAAAAAGGTTTGGGAGCCACTGCCTCGAGCTTGAAGGGCTCTTGAGCTTAGTATTGCGTGAACATTATTATTTTTTTTTAAAAAGTAACTGCTGTGTACCGGTATAATTAAATATGTGATTTGGAGTCAGCAAAATTCCAAATTCATGAAAACAAAAAACATTGACATTTTTAGAAAAATAAAATAAAAGAAATTAAAATTAAAAACAGGTAATTTTTTTCTTTCAACAGTTGGAGAAGCGGTAGTAGCGCGAAGATAATGCAGAACTTCTTTGCTATGTGCGATTTGAAAGATTCTGATAATAGAGAAGCCCGCCAAATAATCGACAGTAAAAGTGAAGCCATTTTAGATGTTGAAAACCTTCAAGAATTTGCATACATCGATAACAGCCAACGGTGTCAGAATGAGATTGAAGATGCAACTGGCTGAATAAATTGCAGCAAAACACGCACACAAAAAAAGTCAGTAGATAGATAATGAGTACGATACACCTGAACAGGTATTAACAACTAATCAGTAAACAATGAAATGTGTACACGTTATTTTTTTATGTGGCTCTCTTCCGTTTACTTGCTTCTCTGCCTCCTACAATCTTCAAAACTTTTAATGCGACGTCAATCGCCGTCTTCTGTCTTTCTCAAATTCTTTTATTGTCTTCTGTTTTACTCACTCACTAAAGTCTTTTCATTCTCCCATCCACCTCAACAAAAAAAAAATGAAAAAATATATATTAAAAAATAATACATTTATTTTTAACCCAATATTTTTTATTACTTCAAACGTTATTATTGTCGTGTAATGGTTAACAAGCTTGTCTCGCTAGATCAGATACGACTGAGTAGTGAGTTCGATCCTCACAAGGTACTCCTTGTGACACATCTAAGCTACGCTTAGAAACAGGGCAATTCAATATGGTGTATTGGTTAGCAAACTTGTCAGGCTTGATCAATTACAATTGAGTAGTGAGTTCGATCCTTACTGGGTGCCCCATAATTATAGCCTTGTGCCACATCTAAACTACACTTAGAAAATCATTTGCCATAATTGCTGTATGTCAATAAATCTCGAATGGTAATTGCTTCTTACTTTCAGCCGTGTGCTACAACTAAGCTTCGCTTAGTAAATTACCATGGGCACTTGACGTGATGTAATGATTAAGCAAGCTTATCTTGATGGATCAGTTACGACTGAGTAGCAAGTTCGATCGACGTTTAGTGGATAGTTCGTATTTGGAAGAGACAGTTTTTTTTAGTTTTTTTTTATTTATCAACCAATGTATACTCCGTATATTGACCTGTGCATTCGAGAAATATTTTAAAGAAAATACCGACATGTATCGAACCTGTGTTCCGCAGCTTAGTTTTGCATGACAGTGGTAGCGTCCGCAGTGGATGAAAGGACAAATGTTGTTCTCCTCCATGACAACGCAATACTGGCATACAGCAAAATTAACACAGGAAAGAAATTTTGGAACGTTGTTATACTCCACCCGTCATATTCATCAGAACTTGCGTGAACCGATTATAACCGTTTTTTGATCGCTGAAAAATGCTTTGATGGGAGAAAACTTTTTCTAATGAAAACCAATATTCAAGAACTCGTCGAAAGCTTTGAACTTTACTTAAAAGGAACCTGATAAGGGGTGAGAAGTCATTGGTAAACACGTAATTGAATAAAATGTACGTGTACTTTATTTTTGAAGAATAAAAGCCGGAAAACAAAAGCCGGAAATTATTTCCGGTTTAACCTATGTGTTTACTTTCTATAAACTTTTTTTTTTTAATTTCTTAATCCTATCTAAGTTTTCGGCTTACATAAGCCATTATATTTAACATTCACAAGTATTTAAGTAAATGCTCTGTTTATAATAAACAGTATTAAATAACATTTGCCGGCCTGAATGTCCGAGAAATTTTCATAGAAAATATTCGTCCTCCGACATAAGCCATTATCAAAGATGACAATTACATTACAAATTTTTTTTTACACGTTTAAAAACTCATTTATTGAAAAAAAAAAAAAAAAAAAAAAACGTTTGAACAAAGTAACTATAAACAATTTTTTTTTTTTGCTATCCTCTGCCAGCCACAATGATGGAGAAAGCATTACCGCGGAGCATCGCTAAACTAAAATGTCTTGTTCACAATTATTAAACCCATGCATAAAAACATATATGTAATATAGTAACAACTAAGTAGAAAATTATGAAGCATTATTTGATTCATTCGGCTCTACTCTTGAAAAACGTTTATTTTATTGTCATGGATGGTTACAAGCGGGAGAGAGATGTGATGCGCATATTTTATTACTACACAAATTAAGCAACCATTTAACCGACTTGAATACTAATTCTTACGTCAAAATTAACCAACTTGAATACTAATTCTTACGTCAAAATAAACCAACTTGAAATAAATTTAATCCTAAGTTAGTTCTTTAAAAAAATATTGCATAAATGGATTCCCTGTGAGCATGGCCGGTATGTACTACATGATTGGAGCCTCGTCTAATGCTTTGTGACTCTCACTATCTTATCAACATTTGATTTTTTTTCTACCTACGTTTATATACGTTACAAATGGGTTTTGACGTCACTCTGGCTTTTTTTTCGTCCAAATCTGTGAATTTGTTTTGTTCATGCTAATGTCGGAGTTAGCGCCTCTTCAGTTCCTTAATCCTTCAACAGGGGTCTCTCTCCCCTGAGTTTTTTTCACTTAGGCCAATATGTGACATCTCACAGATACAGCGTTTCCCATATTCTGGGAACACGCTAAGGACAATACACGTATATACGGACACTCAACACAACACACACACATAACTTCTCCATACAAACACTATGTAACTTTTCATGTCTTCGTGTATTAATATATTTGTTTACCCATAATATATATTTGTTTACCCATGTATATCGGTTTTCTTTGTCTTCTTTGGACTTAATTATAGTCCAACATTCCTATGTAGCTGGACCGGCCAGCAGGAAAGTTTAACCTTCTGATATCTCTTCACATCATCACACCACGGACCGCTACATAATGGTGACCCCGACGTGATTTGACTGGGCTGGACATTATGGCAACACATACAAATGAGACATGTTTAACGCCTGGCGACTACCATTGGCATCTTGCCACACTGTACCTGTTCTCTCTAATTGAATACGATCAATTATCCAGAAAGGGGGCCTTATCGCAGCTGCTTTCGGCTGCTCACTAAAGCGAGAGAGAACAGAGCATTTTTCAACCTTGACCTTTCCATCATGATCCCTACACGCTTGTAATTTCGCTGAGAGATGAACTAATTACCTTTTTGTTATTACGAACCTAGTTCTAATACACCTCCAAGCGTTTTACACCGTAAGTTTCGCATACAAAATCTCTACTCATTTTTTAGAGAGATTTTTGACATTTCAGTAATGCCATTTTTTGTCGTCAGGCATTCCGAACTTAACTCAGTGACTCCTCGCCAAATTCGTGGTCGGTACTGACCGGTCGGCTCTGACTCGGTCGGTGCACAGGCTCCTGGCCTTGAGGCTGCGTCCGGGCTGTGTATTAAGTTATGCTGCCATTTTTTTTCGTCTGCCAACTGGACGCTAGTTGGAACACACACACACACTCTCTCTCTCTCTCTCTCTCTCTCTCTCCATATATATATATATGTATATATATATATATATATATATATATATATATATATATATATATATATATATATATATATACTTCTGACTCTCGGCATGCCACTCCTACTGGCTGTCCGCACGTCGTCCGCAACCTTTCCCCGTACACACTACTGTTAGTAATTATTACGGGAGGTTTCGATTGGACTCGACACGGCAGACCCGCGACGCCAGCAACCATCTGAAACGACCAGCAGCGATCACCAGCCGACCAGCAGCAATAACCAAACCAGACGACCAGCAAAGCATACCTGCGACAACAAACCAAACCTTTCCCGTACACTATTGTTAGTAATTATTTACGGAAGGTTTTTCGACACGCACTTCGACTCCAACCGTCGACACGACCGGAGCAACCTCACTCATCAACAACCTTCAACCATCCTATTCTCCTTCATGTAATAAACCCTGCGTAAATCATACACATCTTCGTTCTGTTGTCCATATTGTTTCACCTGGTTAGATCACAAAGTAAAAATGTGGCGGGCTCCTTGTGACATCGTTCATATACGACACGGGGGCGCTCGGGCCATCGCGCCCCTCTCCAGGGTGTCCGCAACACTAAGTCATAAAAGAAACACTATAAAAAATTCACTTATTTTTATCCATAATGTTGAATGAGTTAGAATTATTCAACTTTTTAACAAGAAAAATTTCAAGTTGATTTTTTTAAAAATGACGCAAACATTGTCGATTTATTTAAGATGGAATGATCTATTATGACATGTCTCTAATTATTTAAGATGGAATGATCTATTATGACATGTCTCTAATTATTTAAGATCGAATGATCTATTATGACATGTCTCTAATTATTTAAGATCGAATGATCTATTATGACATGTCTTTAATTTATATTTAGATACACAGTATTTATTTTCAATTTTTCTAGTTAAATTGTTCACCTATATCGCATATGAAACATTATTGTATATAATTAGGTTACAATAAAATTTGTATTTTATATGAATACTACATTATGAAAATTAAGATGTAGTTGTGTTGTGGGGGTACAGATCATAGATTGGGACACGAGACCCTTGCACTGGCCCTGTCTATGAGCCATATAAATGAGTTGTATGTATGTGTACGATCATTGTTTCCTGCGGGATCCTTTACGACCATGCTTTCTTTTGGTGGGATTTTATCCTATATTAATTTGCTCAAACCTATCCAGCGAGTTTTCCGCTGCTTCGCTCGTCTCCGATGTGCTCCTGTGAGTGACCATTTCTCCGAGCATTCCTTCCTCATGTGTCCTGAAACTTTTGACTACCTCTATCTGATTGCTAGCAACAGTTTCTTTCACATTCCTGTCTGAATTTCTGGAATTTGGGATTATCATTATTTATATTACTTACGTCCTCATCTTTGTTGTTGTCATTACAACCTTTCGACCGTTTTACTCTGTGGCCCTTATCAGGTGCTTCAGGGAATTTCAAACTGAACACTATTTAATCTATGGTGGTAGACTGTTCTCGTACTGCTAAATTTGTCTAGAAATATCTCGTCTGGTTCTTATTTTTAGTACTGCTCATTACTCGCTTTGTTTTCACAGAATCTATGCCTGCTCCAGCCAACCTGAGGATGGAATTGACAATTACTACGTCATCAACTCCCAGAAGCAACAATTTAATCCACTGGGTTTCTTTATTTATTTATATATTTTTTTAATCCACGGGAATAAATTGCTCTCGTTCCGCTGAACTTGTCTCGGGATATCTCGTCTAGTTCTTATTAAGCACTGCTCAGCTATTTCTCGCCTTGTTTCCCTGGGTCGGACGACGAGTATGTGGACTCAGTGGAACTTTACCTGTGCTGTCAAAAATGATGACAATATTTGAGTAATTTCTCAATTTCATTCCTTACCTTTTCTATATAAGTAAATGTAAGATTTTTATTTATGCACCAAACTTGTAAGAAGAAATTCTGCATTGTATATCATTAAAGCTGAAAATATCCAAAGCGGACTGAAAACAAAAGAAATAAAAAAAATGTATCGGTAACCTGATTTCTCCTACTTAATAATTAATACTTAATTGTTCTTACGGTAACTCGCCGTATGTTTCCTGGCTGACATCGAATAATGCTTTCTGTTACTATAACAATGGAATATCTCATTGATAAGAAAGAAACCAGATTTCGTGATCAATAAATATATAAGGTTAGATTGTATTTTGGGATTTATTAAATACCTTAAAACATTCTTCCACTGTAAAGATTTATCACAGCAAATTCTATATGAAAATAAATAAAAATGAAACAGTAATCAACAAATGTTTTAAGCAGTGACTGCATTTAAACCCAATATACATGGACAATGTTTCAGTTTTTCTTATATTGACCCACCGACTTTACGGCTACTCGTCTAAACCCGCTGCTTGGCTTCAGTTACTTTCTGCCCAGGATATTTTTAGCGAAAGATAAAACAATGATTAAACGTCAGGTTTTGTAAATTTTAACCTATAATTGCTTCAATATGTTTCATCAATCAGACTGTATATTGCTCGTTGAAAATCAAGAAGAAAGGGATTGTCATGGGTCAGGAATTAAAGCCAATGTTACTACTAGAAGGTTTACATCATTTTCTAAACCCATCATAAACTTAATAAACCAACTGTATTCAGCTGCAAGCACATGTAATACATGTTATCACTGGTAGGATTTATTAACCAAATATCTTAAAAATTCTATTCCCTGTGATGTTTACATTGATAGCGAAACAGCAAATTCTAGCAGTTGATGAAAATAATTCTCTTACACTCCCAATAACCCTTTGTATCTTAGTGACATAATCGTTTTGCTTGGAGAGAAACGTTAAAAATATTATTAGTCAAATAGCATTCTGAATACTTCTGTCATGATATTTGTGTGAATTACATGCAGTTTTGGGGGGAATTTTTTTATTTTGTTTTTTTACTGAAAATAAAATAAAATATTTGAACTTTTAAAATTTATGACTTTTTAATATTGGCCTTTTAATACTATGTATTTTTAAAAATCAAACCGTTTATCCTGTTATCCTGAAAAAATATAAAAGAAAATGAAAAGGTTGCTTGTATTGAATAAAAATATTTTAAAACATAACTGTAAGAGAAAAAAATGCAAAAATGATATTAATAAAGAATACAGAAAAAGAAAGCGAAAAAATGTCATTTAAATAATGTATGTAAAAACTTATGCCAGATTATTAGTTTCCTAAAGATAATACCTACATATGCTGTCGTCAGCTGAATTGGTTCGAGGAGTCACATGAGATACATTTTAGGTTAGTAAACCCAATTCAGAAATCATAAGGTTAAATCCTCTGACTGACCTTGTGAAACAAATACTTCACTGAGGCAATAAAGTAATGCACTTTAACTTGACTGACTTCATTAGGCGTCTCGTCAAGATTCAATGGTTAAAGAAGCCAGGCTTTTGGTCATTATTATATACTCGGGACCCCGTCACACAAAAAAAAAATAAAAATAAAAAATAACGCGATACCTAAGGTTTAAAATAAATTTTTTAAATTAAAAATCTTTCTTGAAGCTTTTATTTTAGTTTTAATTTCAAGCTAATAGATTAAATTGAATATTTCCAATAAGCAAAATACTTAGTTGTATTTCAAAAACTAATTTAAATTGATTTGAAGTTGGGGGTTTTTTTTTTGGGGGGGGGGCTAAAATAGCTGATTAGAGCCCATTTTTAGTTGACTTTCATTGCAATGTAATTCTCTTTATTAAACAATATTCCAAAAATAAAATATACTTTTCTGAAACTTTATTTAAGAAATATTAAATGTCAAGTATAATCTAATTTGAAACAAATATTATTTAAGTTTATAATACCGTAGAAATGCAGTTTTTAACCCGACAGTAGCTGTGTTTACTTGTTGACAGCCTGATGACAGGTCTAATATTGTTCTACGAAAATTTTATCTGTAAAACATAATTTGAGAAAATGACGTGGGTGCCATTTTTATTTAATTTTTAAGTACTCAGTAATTTTAAAAATGTAGGAAAATATTCTCCGTAATCTAATGTTTTATTGAATTTTAGAAATTTTAACTTTAAATTTACTATAGTTATCGCTCTTATTTTCTGATAATAATATTAGGATAATTATATCTCCGTTAGTTTTTAGTCGTTGTTATATATACCACACATCCCTGGCAGTTATGCCAGTGGACCTGTAAATAACATTAACTCAAGCATCGAGGGGGTATCCCCTAGTCAATACCTCTACTTCGGGAGGGAGCTGGGGTCAATACTCGGCGCCTGATGTCTCCACAAAAGGGGAAGTGACAAGGGGTGTGGGGTTGAGCAATTTTCCCAGGCTATTGTCGATAAACCCTCTTTAAACTTCGACCTTTTGTCACATTCGATTGCAACGTGGGCCCACTGAAAAACCCTTAACTGGAGTGGCGCTCCATCAGGCGTCTCGTCGAGGTGTAATGGTTAACAAGCTAGGCTTTGGGGTTATTATTATATATCAGTTTTAGTCCTTGTTATATACACCACACTTCGCTGGCATTTATGCCGGGGGTGTTGAACATAATATTAGCTGAAGTCCCAGGAAACCATACCCATCGGGCAGTAATCCCTCTTTCGCGAGGAAGTTGGGATCATTACCCGGCGCATGAGGCGACCCCAAATGTAGAAGTGCCGCGGGTGCTTGAGCAATTTTTTTTCCGGTTTTGCCGAAAGCAGCACATTAAGAAGTCCGATCTTATGTCACATTCTAGACCAGTGTTTCTCAACCTTTTTAAGCAACGGCACACCTCGGAGCAAATGAAAATATCACGGCACACTTAACAAAATTTTAAAGGGTATACATTTAAATGTTATAAAATAAAACCATAGATTGAAAACATTTACAAATTTCAGAGTAATATACTTTTCAAAAACTGGACAATTATTAAATTAATCGCTCAATGCTGCATACCGGAAACTTCGACAATATTAATTTATAATTCAATATAAATATAAAATACACACACACATATGAACTTACTTTATCTCAATGATTTTATTCAACTATTTGTGCAGCTTATTTAGCCTGAAACCTGTGCCTGGTGTTTTTTTTTTTTGTTTTTGAGATTTCTTCAATGATTGGTCGAATTAACCAGACTGAATGATTAACCAGACCCTCATTTCTTCTTCAATTGAGCGTAGTCTTTCTCGCTTCTTACTTTTGATGTTATTTAGGGTTGAGAAGCCTAATTCACATAAATAAGTAGAAAATTGCAATAAAATTGATAAAACCTCCTTGCTAATGTGGGATAAAAAGTTTAATACTTATTCATTTATTCAAATACTAACGCTCTACCTTTACTGCTTACATACACACACACACACACACACACACACACACACACACACACACACACACACACACATATATATGTAATAATATTTCGCGACACGGTGGTTGAGAATCACTATTCTAGACGCACAGATAAGTACCTACGTCATACCTGCTTTACGTTGAGTAAAAAACTATATATATCACTCGACTGCGGGCCACTTCAATATAGCGGTAAAAAAATCATTAATCATCAGGACTTGTTTTTAATTACTTATTCATTTAAAAAAATTGTAAAGAAAAATGCCTATTTATTTTATTTTATTTCATATAGTTCATTATAATTATTACATGGCTTTTAATTAGGTACCCCCAAAAAATCTTTCTTTAAGTTTTTATTTTAGTTTTAATGACAAGCTAATAGATTGAATTTAATATTTTCAATACACATAATACTTTACTGTATTTCAAGCCGAATTTAAATTGATTGGATTTTTTATTATCATTAAAAACCGCTAAAATCATCCATACTGACAAATCTGTCAACACAGCATAATTCTCTTTATTAAAAAATTTGCAAACTTTGACCTTTGTGCGCACAAAAAAACGAGTGTCAAAAGGACGTTTTTTTCATTGGCACCATTATTATTTTAACTACCTTCCACCCTTCATTTATTTATTATTTTATTTATTGGAATGGTTGGAAAAAACATCAGCAAATTGACAATTAATTCGAAGTTTATAAAATGGTAAATAGTAAGAATAGTTCACATATTTTTATAATTTAGTAAATGTTTATAAATTTATGAATAAAAAATCGATTTCATATTTCTTTATAAATTGGCAAATGATAAATATTGCTTTGCATTTAGTTTTTTTTAATTGTATTTAGTTTTTTAGAATGTTTTAATTATATAAAATTATTCTTGTTAATAAACAATCTAATGAATAAATAGTGTTTAATTTTTTTCCCCTAAATTGTCAGGAACAAAGAAAACGTATAAAATGTATAAATTCACTTTCATAATATTTTTAGGTTTTATTACAATTCTAATCACCGTTTTTTAAAACAATAAACATTGCCGAGGAGTAGTTAAACTAAAAACGGTGTCACAGAAAAAACCGTCCTTTTAACACTCGTTTTATTTTGTTGTTTTTGTTTTCGGGTACGAAGGACCAAGTTTGCTAAAAAAATCTTTCAAAAATAAAATATACTTTTCTGAAACTTTATTTGAGGAAGATTAACTGATTTAAAGTATAAATAATCTGAATTAAAACACATATTACTTTTAATTTAAAATATCATAGAAAGTCATTTTTAACACAGTTGCGGGTATTTTTATGACACATCTTAACGCTTGTAAGGGAAAATTACATGACGAATGCATCATAAACGCGTGTTTTAGATATTTTTAAAGAACTTCCCAGTAGTTTGGCTTTTTAGCCCTAATTGCGAATTTATTGAGGAAATGTTAGAAAATTACAAATGAATTTTTAATGTACTATAGTTACCGCCCTTATTTTCTGATAATGCCATGTATGGACATCTGTATTTGCCAAAATCGGTACACACAAAAATTATTTTTAAAATATTGGGCTTCGCTGAATTGTAGTAAACTTTTCCATTTATGATCAGTAAATATAGTTCTTACTTAATAACAACATCACTTGAGGGCTACAAATTAATGTAGAATTTTAAATAATTTAAAATTTTATAAATTTTTCTAATTATTTTTTTTCAAAATGAAAATAATTCTTGTACAAATTCATTATTCATCGAAAACAATACATTCTATTCAGAGAAGCAATTAAAAGTGTTTCTAATTATGCCTTAGTTTTATCGCATTTTTTATTTTACGATTCAGAGCACATTTTTTGTAATTGGGCGTCCCGTTTGATACAAAATATTGTTTTAAATTCTCCTTGGACTTGTCCTTGTAAGCGCGACAAAAATGAACTTTTCGAAATTTCACAAAATTAAATAAGTCTGGTGTAACAAATGGAAAAAAGAAATATTTTTACAATGATTTTCTTTAAAAAAAGACGTTTACAAAATAATTTCAATCATTTGTGAATAAGTCCTGAAAGTTTAATTAAAATCCGACAATTATCTGATTTTTGCCAGAATTTCCAAATCAATGTTTTTCACCGCCAAAAGATGCTAAAATTTCCGATATTAATTTATGGTACTATGTTGAAGCCAGAGGGACAAGATTTTTAAACAAAATTTCGAACGTTCTGGAAAAGATTAAAAAAAAAACTTTTTCCATAAAAATTTCTGTGATCTTTCCTCTTCATAATAACACAAAGATTTTTTAACAATAAAACTATTTTTAAGTTTTGGACCAATTTTCATTATATATGTTCAATGTTTTAGCGAATCTTTGGAGGTACCTAAAAAACACAAACATTTCTTCAGACTAATTACTTGTTTTATCGATGGAGAAAGTATAGCGTTTCAGCATGAAACAGACTGTCGCCGCTGTATGTTGACTTCAATGTCCACTTTCATATTTACATTAGCCTCTATACTTGATATTGAATACTTTAAGACATAAAACTATATTTTTTATCACACACACACACACACACACACACACATACTTCTAAAGAATTAATGTATTTACTTTTAATCCGACATTTTTATTACTTCAAACGTTATTATAGTGGATACTCTTATTTGAAATACATGACCCATTTTTATTTTATATAGTGTGTAATGCGCCAGCCGATAGTAATTATTATTATTTCGAAGACGAAAAGAAGAATATTATTGTTGTTAGCTATAGAGGATTTTTGTTTAATAACAACAAATACATTATTATTAGAAGTAGTAGCACTATTTGTATTATAATTATCCTCATGATCATTATTATTATGATGAAGAAGAAAATTATTATTATTGTTGTTGTTAGCTATATAGAATATTTTTATTTAATATCGACAAATAATTAAAAATCAAATCAGATGAGTTGGTATTATAGATGGGATGCCATAACGTGTGTAGGAAGAGAATCTGAATGATTTATATAGTAGGCAGTCATTAGAATTGTGTCCTAAGAAAAAGGACAGAGAATGTGTTTGAGGAGGGAGATTATTAAAACATTACGAGTAACTAAATAAATAAAACACAAAAAACGATGTTCTTCTAAAAGAGTAATAAAAAAAAGTAATTTGTAGTTCGTCATGCATAAGATTAGTAACTTTCCCTCCAAAATATTTCTTTAATATTTTTCTCACATATTAAAATAAGCCAAACTATTTACCGTTTTTTATCTTTTTTATATAGTTTTGTTTACATATCCACACCATTTTTTACAAGGTGCTGATAAATCTATCAACAGACTGATGTTTGGTAATTTTAAGTAAGGAGGAGATAAATGAAATAAAATTACATGAATACAACGTAAACACCTTTTTTTACATTCATGGAATAATCCATACTAACATCTCACCCATCCGGTATAATCCACTTTACACCAAAAATCACCTATCAACCAATCAACACTCTAGTTTCAGCAAGCGAGACTTCTCATTGGTTCAGACCCTTAGAACTGTAACAAGTTCACGCGAAAATTTCTTTTCGCGCCCAGCGCTCTGGAGCCTATTTTCTTGACCAAAACTATATAAATAGAAGAATCTGAATCGACTCAAGCAGTCAGACTTTCACCCCTGGAGAGATGCCAAACTAATCCATGCAAGTCAAACCTTGACCAACTACACTTTTACCGCGCAAACTTCTCTTTATATAATGTTTTTAACTGCACAATAATCTTGAAAATTTGAAATATGTAAAACATTCACGGAAAAGAAATTAAAAAATCTCCTAAAGAAGGTAGTGACGGAGAATGAGCAGAAGGGACTAAGCATAAAATACAAGAAGGCAGAATGCATGGTCATCAGTAAAAGGATGAGCCCGAAATGCGAGAATCAAGCAGACGCGAAAGTTTAAATATCTGGGAAGCGTTTTGACAGAGGACGGTAAATGCGACACCGAAATCCGTAGACGTTGGTATGGCCAACGACGCATTCCAAAAGCTGGGAAGAGTATTGTGAGACAGGATGATTTCTTTTGTAACAAAGAAAAGGATACTGAGCTGTTACGTGACATCTGTCCTTTACGGCAGCGAATGCTGGACGATTTCTTCAAAATGAAGAAGAGACTCGAGGCGACAGAGATATGGTTCTACAAAAGGATGCTGTGGATATCAGGGACTGAGCGTGTGAGCAACGATGAGGACTTAGAAAGAATGCAAACAAGGAGAAGGCTTATACTTAACATCAGGAAGAGGCAGCTGAAGTTCTTGGGACACATAATGAGGAATGAAGGCCTGGAGAATCTGATACAGACGGGTCGAAAGAGAAAGAGAGGCAAGGGAAAACAACGCATGACATACTTGTCAGCAAGTGGCTGACAGAACGTAGTATGGGGGAGGTGGCAGAGGGAAGGAACTTGTTGAGAGCTGCAAAGGATAAAGGGTGGTGGAGAGACATGATCGCCTACGTCCTATACATATATACATACATATACATATATATTTATACATATATATGTATATATATATATATGTATATATATATATATATATATATATATATATATATATATATATATATATATATATATATACACACACACATGTATATACTCATATATATATACATACATACATATATATACATATGTACACACACATATATATATATACATTCGTACATATACATATATATATATATATACATACATAAACATATATACATACATATACATGTACATGTATATATACGTACAAGTACATATATACATACATATATATGTAATTTATACATATATATACATATACATGTATACACATATATACATATACATGTATACACATATTTACATATAAAGTGGGCAATGATATGTTTTTAGCCACCCTTGATTACAGCAATTTTGGCTAAGCAGACCTTAGTTACAGTTTCTGGGAGAGAACATGCCATCTAGCGTGGTCAAAATTTTGAACAAGGCCAGCACACGCAAACCGTTGGTCTGACTAACTTGTGACTTAGTGCCAGCAGAGCTATCAACATTCCCCCAAGAATTCCATCTACACAATTTCACTCATAAGGCTTGAGTCAACCCGTGGTATGGTTTTCAGGCACTTTCCAAAGGTGTCCGTACTCTGGTATCTTCCCTTTCCAGATCGATAACATCAGGAAGTCTCCTTCTTGAGAAATGTGGTGAGATTGGAACCCGTGTCTCATGGTCAGAAAGTGAACGTTCTAACCACTCGGTTACGCGCGCATGTACACATATACATATAGTATAGTGGCTGTCAACTCACAAAGCAGAGATGATCACTGACATGTCCAGTCCATCAGTTAAATTCCCATCCACCAACACTGCATTCATTTGTTGTGTGAACGGCAGGGGCTCATAAAGCCAGCCAACGATCTGCATTTCTTGTTACATATATGGCATGTCAAATCATGTCTGGGTGGTGGAAGTTGACTTTGAACGTCATCACTTTTAATGTGTCTTTTTATATGACTTGTCAGGCCCACCCTGGACTAGCACACTCTAATGCAGGTCGCGTATTCAAAGCATGTCATTACGAAATCATCATATGCAATAGACTGTTAACTACTTGTTCGTAGTTAATATTTTAAAGAGTTGGCTTCTTTTTTATTTGAAAGCTTTTAAATAAAAAAGTGAAAGACAACTCTTATAATATTAACTACGATCAAGGCCAGAATGTGCTAACCATATTTGTAAATTAAAAATATCTCGTACAACACACTAAAACATACACATGATACATACACTCAATTAAGCTGACAAATTGAATCATCCTTGATAAGAGGTAAAGGTATCGCTGAAATAGCTCGGAATTGCAAAATATTGCACAGTTTTTACACAATCTTAGTCCAGAAACGAAAGCGCTTGTTCGAACACAAGAAAAATTAAATAAAAAACTTAACCGTAGTATGGTGCCCGTCGTTTTTAATGAAACATGCATAAATGAAGGATTGCTGCCTAAATGTAAAACTATAATTACACATTTTTTTTTTTTAAGCGTTTCACCCCAAGCAAGGCTGGAGGCCACTATCACGCAAGGGGTTAAAGAAGGGTTGGAGGAAGAGCAGATAGGAGTGGTAAAGTAGGGGATATGGTGAAAGAGAAAAACAGTGGATCGATCAAGTCAAGGGGGTCTAAATACATATATATATATACACATACATACGCATACATATATATGTACGCATACAGAGGCATGCATATATATATATATATAGACACATACATATATAAGCATATATATATATATATACATATGCATAAATACATACATACATAGTTTATATATACGCATATACATATATACATATATAAACACACACATACATATATACATATATATACACATACATATATACATATACATATATGCATACACATACATATATACATATACATATATACATATACATATATGCATACACATACATATATACATATACATGTATATATATGGATACATAAATAATATATATACACATACACATACATATATACACATACATGTATATATATGCATACATAAATAATATATACATATATATATATACATACATATATACATATATACATATATATACACACAAACATATATACATATACATATATATATATACACTTACATATATACATATAAATACAGGCAAACATATATACAAATACATATATATATACACTTAGATATATATATACCTATATATATATATATATATATACACATATATATATATACACACATAAATATACATATATATATACATATATATACATGTATAGACATATATATGTACACATAGAGACATATATATACATATATATACGCATACATATACACACACATATATACACATACATAGATATATACATATATATATACACACATGTATATATGCACATACATAGATATATACATATATATATACACATACATATATATGCATATAAAAAGATATATACATATATGCACATACATAGATATATATATACACATATATATATACACATATATATTTATATACATTTATATACACATGCATATATATATACATATATAAATATATACAAGTGCACATATATACATAAAGATATATACACATATGTATATACACAAACATATATATATATAAACATATATATATATATTCACACATATATATAAACATATAAGTATATATATATACACATGAATATATACACACACATATATACACGTATATATATACAGACACACATATATACATACGCATATATATACACAAATATATACAGACATGTATATATATAAACATATATATACATATATGTATATATATACATATATATATAAATATATATATATAGAGATGTATATATATATACATATATATATATATATATATACAGACATGTATATATATAAATATATATATATACACTTATGTATATATATATATACATATATATATATATATATATATATATATATACAGACATGTATATAAACATATATATACACACATGTATATATATACAAATATATATATACAGACATGTATATATATATACACATATATATATACACAAGTGTATAGATATAGACATATATATAAACATGTGTGTATATATACATATATATATATATACACAAGTGTATATATATAGACATATATATAAACATGTGCATATATACACATACATATATACACAAGTGTATATATATATATACACATATATATTCATACGTGTATATATATACACATATATATATATACACATGTGTATATATATACACATATACATTCATACGTCTATATATATACACATATATATATACACAAGTGTATATATGTACACATATATATATATCCATATCTGTATATATATATATATACATATATATATAAACACATGTATATATATACATATATATATACAAACATGTATATATATACATATACACATGTATATATATATACATATATATATATACACACATATATATATACATATACATACACACACATATATATATACATATATATGCAACCAGATGTATATATATACATATATATACACACACATGTATATATATATATGTACACACACATGTATATATATATATATATATACACACGTATATATATATATATATATATACACACACACATGTATATATATACATATATATACACACACAGGTATATATATACATATATATACACACATGTATATATATACATATATATACACACACATGTATATATATATATA
>OZ038489.1:73826579-73866579 GCA_964036315.1 Acanthosepion esculentum | reverse complement strand
CACGGTCAAGATATTATGTCCATGTTCAAAGTTAATATTATTAAGTGTTGGTTTGTATGTATATATATATATATATGTTTACAATGCTCAAGTTTGCTTTCATTTGTTCTTTAATATGATAGTAGCATCAGCTGCGCAAGTCAGCATTATTTGTATTTTTTACTACATAGTCAGCTTATGAACAGGTAACAAAGAGTTACAAAGGACAGGAAATTGTGGAGAGCCATGAACACTTACTTGCTGAAGGAACATAGCACAAAGAAGAAAAACAAACTTTTACCAAACAATGTTGGTTAGGGTTAGGAATATTTATTATATAGGTGGGCAGGGGAAAATGTTTCCATGTGAAAGTGGGCAGTGACACAAAAAAGGTTGGCAACACTTGCTTTAGATCATCCTCAAGCCACAGCCACAGCATTTGTTGAAATAAAAAATTATTAAGTATTTTTTTAATCTCTTTGGAAAGGAGGTTATCTCATAATATAAATACATTGTCAACTCAATCCATGACATCTTACAGAGTTATCTGTACTTTGTTTTTATTTACAAAAATGAAGTTTGAAACATTACTTATATTGTTGATAACTGCTTACTATTGATGTTGTCCTTTTTCTCAATTTGCAGTAGTATGTAATAGTTAATCCAAATGCATTACTCTATATCCAAAAATAAGTATGCCTTGTTTTACCATAAGAACAGAATATCTCTTTAGTAAGGATGAGTAAATCAGGTTGGTAATATAGTGACATTTCTTTTGGGATAGCTTTCTTTGGATATATTGACTTTGATTTAGAAAGCAGAATTCTTTCTTACACCTGACAATAGGGCTAATTTTATAGATCTATATCCAAGATCACTCATGCAGAAAATTAATCAATGCAATTGCAAAACTGTGGTGTAAACAGAAAAAGGATGTATAGGTAGTGCATAGTTTGGAAGGAAAAATCAGAGAGCCAAGTTCAAATCCAAGTTATGTTCATTACATTCAGTTTTGCACAAAAAGTATGAATCCATCCCTTCCTCCAGCTATGGGTTAAATAGCAGAGCAGACTGGGCTCCCTAGCCATAGTTTGCAACCAGTGTAGGAGAAAGATAAGCCTGATAAATCTTTTTGTACAAATACATTTATCCTCCAGGGCTCTATCCTTGGACTTATTTTGTTCTTAATTTTTGTCAATGACCATCATGATGGCATCAGCTGTTAACCTGGTATCTACGCTGATAACACAACCATTTACTCCTGTCTCAATAGTAAGTCGGATCAGTTCAATAAGATCAAATTGACAGCTGATCATAAAAAGTGACCTACAGTCTTTTGTTAACTGGGGCAATGAATGGCATGTTAATTTTAACACCTCCAAAATGAAAATTCTGTTAATCAGACATGTTCCTGCTTTCCATCAGTGTGGTGGATACTAAAGCTCCATGAAAGTCACTCGGTAACACCTTCTCAGGCTAACATTCTCTGCTGACATAAAGTGGGAAGATTAAATTGAGTCCATTGCTAGGTCAGCTGCTAAGAAAGTTGGTTCAGTGTCTTGCTAGACAATTTTTCTCTTTTGAATCTTACATGTTTATAAGTCTATCATTTGTCCATGCCTCAAATATTGCTGCTACATATGGCCCAGTGATGCTGTATATTTAAAATTAACTTTTGGTAAGAACAAAAAGAAAGAATGAAAGAAAGAAAGAAAGAAAGGAAAGAAAGAAAGGAAAAAGGAAAGAAAGAAAGAAGAAAAAGGGAAAGAAAGAAAGAAGAAAAAGGGAAAGAAAGAAAGAAAGAAAAAAGGAAAGAAAGAAAGAAGAAAAAGGGAAAGAAAGAAAGAAGAAAAAGGGAAAGAACGAAGAAAAAAGGAAAGAAAGAAGGTAAAAGTAAAGAAAGAAAGAAGAAAAAAGGAAAGAATGAAAGAAAAAAGAAAAAAGGAAATGAAAGAAAAAAGAAAAAAGAAAAAAGAAAAAAGAAAAAAGGAAAGAATGAAAGAAAAAAGGAAAGAATGAAAGAAAAAAGAAAAAAGGAAATGAAAGAAAAAAGAAAAAAGGAAAGAATGAAAGAAAAAAGGAAAGAATGAAAGAAAAAAGAAAAAAGGAAAGAAAAAAGAAAAAAGAAAGAAGAAAAAAGGAAAGAAAGAAGAAAAAAGGAAAGAAAAAACAAAGAAAGAAGAAAAAGGAAAGAAAGAAGGAAAGAAAGAAGAAAAAAGGAAAGAAAGAAGAAAAAGGAAAGAAACAATGAAGGAAAAAGAAAGAAAAAAGGAAAGAAAAAGAAAGAAAAGAAGAAAGAACAGAGAAAAAAAGAAAAAAACGAAAAGAAAGAAAGAACGAAAAGAAAGAAAGAACGAAAAGAAAGAAAGAACGAAAAGAAAGAAAGA
This sequence comes from Acanthosepion esculentum, assembly GCA_964036315.1. Taxonomy (NCBI): domain Eukaryota; kingdom Metazoa; phylum Mollusca; class Cephalopoda; order Sepiida; family Sepiidae; genus Acanthosepion; species Acanthosepion esculentum. The sequence continues at coordinate 73,864,213 of OZ038489.1, read as the reverse complement.
ACGAAAAGAAAGAAAGAACAAAAAGAAAGAAAGAACAAAAAGAAAGAAAGAACAAAAAGAAAGAAAGAACAAAAAGAAAGAAAGAACAAAAAGAAAGAAAAAACAAAAAGAAAGAAAAAACAAAAAGAAAGAATGTAAAGAAAGAATGAAGAAAAGGAAAGAACAAATTAAAGAATGAATGTAAGTACAAATGAAAAGAATGAATAAAAAAAGAAAGAATGGAAAGAAAGAATGAGACAGACATACAGAGTGATAGAAAGAATCTTTGCAAAAACTACCCTAATTTGCACATGGATTTTCAAAAGATTTTATTTATTTAATTTTTAACTCCTGCACAATGTCACCCTGATTCAAGATCATTCCATTCTGAAAGTGGTAAGGGGGTTGTGACAAGCAGTTTTGTTTTGAAAATTTTTCAAATAGCTTCCAGACCTTTATTCTTCCAAATTCCCAATAATCAGAGAAATATTTTGACAAAAAATGTCAGAAAAGAATGCATGTTTGTAAATTGTTTAAAACTGATTCTTCAATGGCAAAGAAAATGCAAAATATCAAGGCTGCATCCTATATATAAAAAAATACATTAAAATGATAAATATCATATCAATAATTTAAACATCAGTAGAGTTGATACATTTTACTTTATTTTTTACTTATTTTACTTTTATTTTTATTTAAAATTAACACTGGGAGGGTGCAGAAAAATTCTCAATTCAATCATTTTCCAGCCACTGCTCACTTAATGACCAGGTCGCAAAGTGAGAAGTTGTACCTGGCGGCTATCTCAGGCATGCTATACTTGTAATGGTTTTTTTGTCAACCAGCTTCCGATAGCTTTAATGTCACTTTGGCATTATTTCTAACATTTCCCATTTATTTCTAAATGTTTATGTAGAACAGCAGAGTGTACGGAACAGTAGATATAATAAATGGTTTCAAAAATCAGTTGTATCACCACCTTCTGTCTTAAAACCCTGTTCATCCTTTGTCCTTTCCTCAATCCTCCCTATTCTTCATCTTCTCTTTCATTTTCTGTAACCCCCTATGCACTAGTGGCGTTCCTGCCTTTCTTGGGGTGAAATGATTTTTTAAGAAAATATTCTGAACATTTACTTAGGTCATTTTTTTTTTATACTAATGGTCACCCAATACAAGGCCCAAGAGCCATTCAGTGTAGAAGCTTACTATGTGGTGTTGTATGAGCATAAGAAAAGGCAAGAAGTGAAGTTCATGTGGTTTATGCAGGAATGATAATAGTTAAGATTGTAGTGACTGGGAAAAAAAACATCTTTGCTAAGAGAGTCTGTTCTGCAAAACGGCAGTTCTTGGGGAAAATCTGTCCTAGTGGAACTTACTACTTATTATTGGAATACAAAGTGAATGTGGATGATTCACACATGCGTATGGCATGGTGGGTCCCAGTTCCAAAGGTCAGGGCTGGTAAGACTCAGGAATATCGCCTGTCAGAACATGTGTCATGGAAATGGTCAAAGAGCAGTAAGAGGCTCACAAAATATTGTAAAACCAGTACAAGTAAACTTTTATTTATTTTTCATTTTGAAGAAAGAGAAAACAATCATGACCAAAGGTGGATTTTTTTATCCATATATTTTATGAGATTGTATAGGTGGTCATACCTCTTGAGGGATCTCTTAAACAATAAGTTGTTAAGTGAGACATGACTGTACTGTATTTCAATGAGGAAGCATCAAGACCTCGTTGTTTTTGGAAGAATTCAAACAAAATAGAAAAACAATAGCAAAGTTTATTGAATTTCAGTATGAATATGGCTTACGGCCATATCGTGTTGAAACACTGGCTCTCATTCAATCACCAAAGTTAAGCAACGTCAAACCTAGTCAGTACCTAGATGAGTGACTGCTTGAGAATGCCAGGTGCTGTAAGCTTGGATATATGTGGAGTAATGGATAACAGCTTAGAATTAGAAATCAGAGGGCCAGGTTCCAGTTGGTTTCATTATATTCTCTTACACACAAATACTCATGGAAAGGTATGATTCCACCTCTTCTCCAGCCAGCTATGGGTTAATTAGTAGGACTTGTATCAGTAATTCCTTATTATCTCCAAGAAATTCTTACAATCTAGAAATATTTTCTGGCTTTAAATAACCAGCAAGGGGTAGATAAGCCATACAAAACAAATCAAGCAATTATTCAGAGTGAATATCTTGTATAGTTCATGACTCTTGGTCAATCTTGGTAGTTTGGCTAAGAAGCTTTTCCGAACACCATGTGATTATGTATTAACTCAAATACATTTCATTTGATCAAATATAATAATTATCATAATTTATTGTCTGGTTACCGAAACGCAAAAGTGTTGTTGGCAAGTTAATCTTTCAGATTATTATTTTTATCGTGAGTCTAATCCTCCCTGAGTGCCAGACACTAGTGACCTTGTGGAAGGATAACATTAGAAAATGTCTATAACTGATTGACAACCTGTGGCTGTATATGGTATTGATAATTAGCGGTTTCCTGATGTGAGAACATTCGGCATTCATTGAGCAAGCAGCTAGTGCTAGACAAGTTACACTTTTCTTAACTACCTGGCCATCAGTCTGGGATCAAAGTGTAGTATCTACCATTGAGCGGATAAACTACATTTTATCTTTCAACTGTGTCTTTGTCTTTGGACAGAGTGCAACTCAGTTGTGTGTCTGTCTGCGGACAAAGAGCAATTGAAAATATCATTAAGAGGTGTCTGATCTTCGAGAACAGCTGCCTGTAACAGTACCTCTCTCATTCACTAAAGAAGGGAAGATCGATAGTAATACAAGTGCCAATACAACCAACGGTTACAGGGGCTGAGCTATTTTTGAAGATTAAAGTTAACTGAAAAGCAAGAAGCTGGAAGAGAGTCACACAAATGAGAAGTCCATGAGAGGAAACTGTTAGCATAGAACTTACAGTTACATCTAGCCATTTCAACTGTGAGATGATGAGACCTGGCTGCCAATCTAGTAATGCACTTAAATTCATAAAGTCTAGGTACCAAAGTGGAAAGCTCATCAGAACAATTACCATGAAAGTATTTATAGAAAAGGCACAGGGAAGTGAGATTTTGGCAATGGGAAAGTGACTGATAATGATTTTAAATGGGTAGCAACCCTCTACAATATCGGGAATTTCTGTGAGAAGAGTAAAAAATCATTCCATGGCTGAGAACTGAATTACATTAACTGATGAATTCTAAAAATATTAATACCTCCACATCTAGGACCCACCATGAAATATTCCCAGTGGCAAACCTTCCCTATTCGTTTTGTGTTCCTTTGATAAGGAGCGAATCTTACTCAGCTTCTTCCTAAGAACTGTTACTTTGTGAAACAAACTCCTGAGAGGATGCTTTCTTTGATAACTAAAATTTCTTACTTCCTCTTTCCTGACAAAAATCTACCATGTGTCTCTAGGGCTTTGTAAGCTAAAAATTAATTTTTTTTTTTTTTTTTTTACTTGAGACATGGGGAAGTGATCCACTGATCTATCATTGATCAGCACTCATGGCTGCTTATATTTATAAAAATAAATAATAAATAACAAGTCTTGTTATCAATTACAGTGGTAGGTGCACTAGCATAAGGGTTTAAGCAAATTAACAGGAGAATCAGGTGGAGAAAAATAATGTATTTTTAAACCATTATTACACACACACACGGGGTGGTTGTAAGGTAACTAGGCATTAGAAATAGATTATAGAATTTTTAATATCACTGAAGCCAAGATGAAAACAATTTTTAAGCAGACAACACTAATAGGGATTTCTTATTTACATGCAAGAGCTAAAAACTGTGACTGCAGAAAGGAATATGGAGAGTTAACATGAAGGTTCACATGAAGATTGGCTTGAATTGTTTGAAAACATCCTCTGGAGTGACGAGGCTGTAGTCCATGTTGGTGGCTTCATCAATCATCACAACTGCCATTATTGGGTATGATAATGATCTGAACATGACAGTTGAGAGGATACAAGCTCGACCATAAGTGACCGTGTGGTTCAGAATGACAGCAACAATAGTTGTCAGCCCATATCTTCTACGTGACCCCAATTACATGTGGCCCACAGTGTCTGGTTGGGATAACATTGGTGACCCATTTCTTACTGTGCGTGCATGGTTAGACCACCATTTCCTCGGCAGTTGGATAGGATGATGCAGACCTCATGAATGGCCTCCAAGAAGTCCAGATCTAACTCCATGTGATTTTTACCTGTGCAGTTACACAAAAGAGGCAGTGTACAAAACAAAATCTCACACACTGGAGGACTTGGGAGGTTCTCAACAATAACCCAGACAAGGTCCTTCAGAAGATTGTTCATTCCATCCCTGGCCATTTGAGGAAACTAGTTGATGCTACATTGAAATATGAAGACTTACTTTTATTTTCCCTGTCTAATAAAGAACGTGTATTTGTTCCAATAAATTTGTAATAGGAATATGGATTTTATTACCAATTTTTAATTCCTACTTTTCATCTAACACGTGTGTGTGTGTGTGTGTGTGTATGTACCACCACAGATTTGCAACACCTAAGGTTTAAAATGAATTATTTAAATGAAAAATCTTTCTTGAAGTTTTTATTTTAGTTTTAATTTCAAGCTAATAGATTAATATTTCCAATAAGGAAAATACTTTTTCTGTATTTCAAAACTAATTTGACAGGAAGGAGTTTTCATTTACTAAACTTTATGATTTTAGTGACATTTTTAGCTGTGTCATCACAATGTCATTCTTGATATTTTAAAAAATTCTTAAAATAAAATATACTTTTCTGAAATAAATTTGAAGAATATTAGCTGATTTAAAGTTTAATTAATCTGATTTGAAACAAATATTACTTAAATAAAATAGTTTAAAATATTACAGAAATACTTTTTTTTAACATGCCAGTAGCTGTTTATTTAAGGTATTGACAGCTTGAATGACAGATGGTTTATCTGTTTTTCTATAGTGTATATATCTGTAAAAATAATTGCGAAATATAATGTGAATGCCTTTTTTTTTTATATATAAGTTTTAAGTCCTCAGCAATGTTAAAAGTTTAGGAAAATATTCTCCATAATCTGATGTTTTATTGGATTTTAGATACTTTCGCTTTAAATTTATAGTTACTGCTCTAATTTTTTGATAATGTTGTGCATGAACATCCATATCTATACAAAAATTTGCACATTTATACACATACAAAAAAAAGAAAAATTTCAAAATTCTTTTTAAAATATCAGTTTTCTATGAATTGTATTAAACTTTTCCATTTATGATTAGTAAATATAGTTTTTACTTAATAACAATATCACCTAAAAAAAATACAGAAATTTAAAACTTTATAAATTATTCTAAATAAATTTTTAAAAAAATGAAAACTTGTAAAAATTCATTATTCATTAGAAAAAAAAAAAAAAAAAGTTTTTCTTAAGACTATATTATCCATAATAAATCTTATTCATAAAAGCAATTAAATAATGTCATAGTTTTACAGCACTTTATTCTACGGTTCAGGGCAGATTTTCAGTAACTGAGGTTCTTGTTTGACAAAAAGAAAAAAAAAAAAAAAAAAAGAAAATATTGATGATTTAAAAAAAAATTTACCTAAATTTTCTAAATAAAAAATAAAAAAATCCTTTTCCCAAATAATTCCATTCATTAGTGAATAAGTCCTGAAAATTTAATCAAAATTCAACAATTACTTGATTTTTGCAGGAATCTCCAAACCAATGTGCTTTTCACCACAAAAAAGATACTAAAATTTCCTATATCTATCTTTGGTTCCCCTACTGACACACACACAAAAAAAAAAGAAAGAAAACAAAAGATATTTTAACCAAAATGTGAATGTTCTACAAAGGACTAAAAAATATAATTTAATAATCAAATAATCCTTTGGTCTTTCCTTTTAATAGTAACAGATTTTGATGACTAAACTTTGTTTTTATTAAGTTTAGGACATTTTTTTTATCATGGAATGCTAATCTTTTAGTGAATCAGTGGTTTTGAGTGTGTGTGTGTATATATATATATATATATATTGTGTGTGATGCAAAATTTCTTTTTTTAAATAATCTGTTTTTTTGTCATTTGGTTAGATTTTCAGTGGAGGGTCAGGTCATGAACTTCTGTGCTTCGGTAGTGTAACTTTTTCGTATGCACAGATACTACACTGATCCAGTTATTGCACATACATTTCATTTGTCGGCAGATATGCTAGTCCATAACTTTTTGACATCTTCTATGGTAGCATATAATTTAAATTCAAAATCTTGAAATATAATTTCTCCAAATTCAGGTGCAAATTTATTAAAAAACAAAAAAGTTTTACCCGATTCTGCTCTTTTATGGTTTTTTATTTTGAACACAGTGTCAGACCCAAAATAAAATGCGTTTACAATTTTCCTTTTCTTAGGCCAACTTAAATGAAATGAAATACCTGTATTCCTTACCCTTAAAATGAATAAAATACAACTATTTGAAAAGCAAGAACTCAAAAGACTAGCTGCAAACATTTTCATATAAAAAGGAAAATGGCAAATGTAAAATAGAATTATATTCTATAAACAAAAAAGAAATTTCTCAATAAGAGTCAGCCATAACAAAGGAAAGATTTTCTGACAGAGGTAATCAAACCAGTGACTCAAAAAATAATTTAAAAAATAAAATACTGTAACCAGTAATTCCAGTTTCATAAATAGTATTTTTTAAATAAAGTCATACAATTAGTTAAGAGAGTTATTTATAGGTTCATAAATAAAATTTTATTCATTGAACAAGTATCTAAAATTCTAGAAAAATTATGTAATTCCTATATAACTTTTTCTAAAATCGATATTTAAGTACTAGCCACAATTTAAATATCCAAAAATTATTATTTAAAAAATTATGGTGATCATCAGGTAATTAGAGCTTAATTATTTCTGTTAGTCTATTGCTCCTCCTAAGATGTAAAAAGAAAATATATATCCCCGTGAAAAGGGGAAGTCAAACTACAAAGGAATTTAGATTTCATAGAAACAAAACCCTCTAAAATCGGTGCATAAGATTGTTCTAGAGACTGAGTGATTTAATCGATGTTAAACTGATAGAGAAAAAAAATGATAATATTTTAAGTGAATTTATCATGACTAAAAGGCAAAAATCCAATTTATTTATTTCCCCCAAAAGATACCTGTGGTCAGCTTGTTTCCGCACTGACAATAAATGTTTTAACAAAAGTCCAGACTCATATTCAAATCATCCATAACACCAACTAAAAGATAAAACAAGAACTCAGAACTGGATATTGATGAATATCTCAAAGTCAAAACTATTGTGAGAAGTGATTTTTATGGCAAACTTTTGAACGCTTCTCAGTGGAAATTACCAATTCCATGACACCATTATTTTTTGATGAAAAAAAGAAATTAAAGTAGAATTTATAATTTTTTTCTAAGTCTATATTTTCTTTTTTTAATTTAATAAATCATTTCTAGAAATTATGAAATTTTAACACCGGAGAACATAATCGAAGGATCAATGAATGACAGATCCACAGCGACCAAACAAGAACTGTACGTATGACTTGTTGACACGAAACAGAAAATTAGTACTGGACATTTTTTCTTTGACTGACAGAAAGGGAAATGCATATATACATTTTTGATATTTCTACGAAAAAATTTTTTAAAAAATGTTAAAAATCGATCAAAAAACTTAAATTAAAATATAGATACATGCAGTTTAATTTTTTTATAAATAAGTAAATGATGGCATGTCTATTATTTTTTTTTAAATGTTAATGAATGTCTTAAAAATATTTTTACGTATTACAATCTGTCGTTTCTCATGTTTAATAAGTTTACCATTTTGGAATACAAGACTAAAAAGAATATTGATAAGGGCAATTCAACAGACATTTTCAATGTCTGTTGCCTTTCAAAGTTAGTACACGGTGACAAACTGTAGTAGTCACGGCAATCATGTATTATTGCAATACATTTTTACTAGCAGGAAGGATGAAGATATGTAGGTATAACAGTGCACTTGACAAGGAATTCAGTGAACACCGTTCTTGAGAATCTATCTAGCAGTTAGTAGATACAATTAGTAGATAAAATTAAAAGAGATGGAATTCGTATGAAAATTGTTGGCCAACAATAAGGCATTATACTACAGCTGATTGTTCTGAAAAAAGTCAGGGTTTGCGGTCTTATCAGAAGTGGAAAGCAAAAAACAAATCAATAAGAAAAAATTTAGTCATTAAAAATAAAATAGACATTTTAGTTTAATTTTTTTTACTCAACTGATAATCAGAAAATAAATAATACCAATTTTTTTTTTTAAATTCAGTTTGAAAATACTAATAAATTTAATTAGCTTGGAGTTATAGCTAAAAATAAAGCCTTGAAGAAAGATTTTTTTTTTTTTAAATGTATTTTTATTTCAAACCTTGGGTTTGTTAGATAATACTTATTTATTTTTTTACAGTTACTAAATCAGTGTTTGCTTCGCAAAAAATTTACTATAAAAATGCACATGCTGGCGTGATCTAAGTGTAGTAGTTTCATTATTAAAAATTTAATTTTAATTAATTCATTAAAATACCCAGCCAAAAATATAATACAAAGATAATTCTAATAATGATATACTTTCAGAGTCTAGTTTATATTTAGCAATTCAAATATTTATTTATCATGCTAACAAAATAGTTTATGACACGTTCATTTTCTTTTTATTCAAGTCAATCAATGTTAAAAAATAATAATCTTGGCATTACACTTACAGCTATGCTTGTAAAATCCATTATTTGGGCTGTCACTCGTTAGGCAAAATTTACCGTTAAAAATAATCGGGAAAAAATGAATTCAAATTTTAAAAATTCAATTTGTTTTATTTATTTAGCCTCTTTTTTTCTTTTGAGGTTGCTGAGTACAAATAATGTAGAAGACAACATAAAGAAAGGAAATGCAAGAGTGACTTTTAAATACGAGTCATACGAAGATGAATGGAAATAAAATGGAAAAAGACAATACCTTCATTCATTTGTTATACAGTCATATACATTAATATATATATATACTTCTTACTGAAATATACATACACGTATGCAATAAAATTTTCAAAAAAGCAATTTCAATATAAGAAACAAAACTAAATTTAAAAAAAGAGAAAAAATTGGGAATGATAAGAAAACAAAAAGACACAAATTTCAATTTGCCTTCCAAACAAATTTTAGTTTTATACGTTCAGCCATTATAATTTTTTTCTTTTTAATATACAAACTAATTAATTCTCACATATGTATTGTCAAACAACCATGTGAAGATCTAGCTTGACCCATACTCGTCACATCTGTCCATTTGTTAGTAGTAGGATCATAACATTCAACAGTTAGTGTTGGAATGGAATTGTCTACATCACTAAGTCCTCCTGTGATATATATCTTACCTTTCAAAATGCTAGCACCACTGTGAATGTGAACATGGGTCATATCAGGGAGGTTACGGAATGTTCTTTTTTCGGGGTCCAGGGTGAGCACTTTACGACTATCTTCCCAGATAATATAAAATACATTATCCAAAACCAAAACCTGTGCATATTGTATACTATTTGGTAGGACGTACTGCTCTCCGGTAGGGTCAACCATTCGGTCCTTGCACCGGTAGGTTTCAATCGTGTTAACTCTTTGTCCCTGTTGAAGTCCCCCAACCTCTAGGATTGTGTCATTGTAAGGTACAATCCTCGACAGGGTCCTTGGAAACCGACACACCCCAACATCCTGCCATACATTAGACACAGGATCGTAGCATTCAATAGGGTTCAAGTCAACTATATCTCTGTTAGTACCGTAACCCACACCACCGATTACATACACGTAGTCATTGATCGAAGTCGATGCATGACGAGCACGCGGTCGCAGCATCGGTTGCATGTTTTTCCACTCTAGCTTGAGGGCATCAAAACGCCACACAGTGTCTACAATGTGGCCATCACAGATGCCTCCAGACACGATGAGAGCGTTGGTCAACATAGCTACACTGTACTGGGAGATGGGCTGTGGAATATCTGGTAGATTCGTCCATCTATCTTTCTGTAAATCGTACATCTCCACTGAGCGTGTTATGTAGTTGTTAAGACCACCAACAACGACAAGGGCCTCTTTGGCCACTGTCGAAGGCCGTGGGTGGACATTATTATTCTGCATGCTTCGTCGACGCTTACCTTGTTGGTTAGAAACAGATTCGTGCTGCACCTGAGCCTCGCGTATCAAATCCAAGCAGTCAGGTTGATTATAGATTAAGGGGTCTGCCTCTATTTCACGAAGGTAGCTTAATTCAACAATGGGGAGACGAACTTGTTGAAGCAGACTGGTAAGGTGACGCGACCGGTCGTCAAGATCGTACCTCACCCATCGAATAACTGCATCGTAGACTATTTCTTCTTTTCGCACGTCTATAAGATCGCTGGAGATATAAATGAGCAAGCGTTCCGGGGACAGCTCAAGAAATTCGTCACTTTTAACAACCATGCTAAAATTTTCTAAAGTATATTTGTGGGCATCAGTCTGTAATTCCTTACAAGAATGCACCTGGGCGAACCGTTCAATTCCCAAGCAATTATTATGATCCAGCTGTCGTCGTAAAAATTCACAACAGGCCCCAACAATGTCTGGGTATTCAAAGAGGCTGCCTGCAGCCAACAGTTCCTGAGCATTCTCATCAGTAATAGCAATACGACCACTATAGGCGTATTCTATTACTCTCTTTAGGGTCCAGGGTGACACTTCACTAATACACACGCGAGCCTCTCGACTTTCTCGGAGGTCACTTGTAAACATGGCTTTGAAGTAGGGACTGCTAACAGCCAGTACGTTTCTGTGGCACGGGAATTCTTCGTGTTGGACGCAAAGTATGGCATCAGTAAAGGTTGCTTCGATGCGAAGAGCATCTAGCTTTTTTACCAAGTCTATACAATAGTTCGGATCGTGAAGAAGATAGTTACGGTCTGAAAGATCTGGACTATTTTTATCCATGGTGTTTTTTTTTTTTTAAATCCTTTTTCTCTTCCTTTTAAGACAGAAAACAAACACTTAGTTGTTGAAATGAAAATAGAGGGAAAAAAAAGTCAGACTACACGAACAAACAACTACACGTGTAGACTGCTTCCAGTCTAGGTCATTCGTTCTTGTAACACGTGCATCTCTCTCGGTGCGATTATATACAAGATCGGATTCAAAAATCGTCCTGCTTGGCTTCGCAACAGCAGTAAGCAGATTTGTGTTTTTTTTTTTTTGTTTTTTTTTTTTTTTTGCTGTAAGTAGTAGAGTTATGTTTTGGTAACAAACAAACAAATGGAGATAATTAAGAAGCTTGTCGACTACCACTGTAAGCACTTTGCATGGCGTGTATGAAGAGCGAATTAAAAATGGACAATATTTAATTTACTAATGATTTTTGTTTTGTGTGTGTCATGTGATGGTCAGATTAGCTGTGACGAGCTTAGGTAGTTAAAAAAGGCATCTAAAAAAAATAAAAGACAAAAAGAAAGATGAAACTTGTAAATTAGTCTCTAAATGTCATATAGCTAGTTTCGTTTTCTCCGGTCTGAATGAAGTTTTTTTTGGGTTTTTTTTAAACTGTTTTAAAAAGCAACAAGAAAAATCTATAATTTCATGTACTATAATTTTTGAAGAAATACATTCTAGTTAAGTTAAATCATTAATTTAAATATCAATTGTTGCCAAGACAGATCCTATCAGTTACGAAATGAACATAAAAGGGGACAAGTCTGAGTTGCCTGTAAAAAGGGTCTGATAAGGTCTATTTTTTTTTTGCCACACTATTTCTATAAACACCGTCAGTTTACAATAAACCGCATTTCTTCAGTTGCAAATAATCTGTCACCAGCAACATCGTGTCACTTTAATGACACTCGATGAGCCCATGTCTGTCCTCTCTTTTCTCGCCCTGCTAGTAAAACTAACAGGAAACCGCGAAGCATTACCCCCCCGGAACAGTGAGGTCTACTTTTCGTAGTTTTTAACATTTAACACGGCCGACCGCACGCGCAAATTTCCTCTTTAGCTTGGCCATGTCAGTCAGTATATAATTCATTTCAGAATATTTTTTCCGTGCGTGTGTATTTTGTTCTTGTTTTATATTTTTGGGTTCATAACGGAACACTTTGATTGTATAGGTAATAATTTCTGCAGTTTAAAAAAAAAAAAAATTTAGGTGGGAGGGTAATATTTTAGTTGTCACTGTCAAGCATGTAACAGAAAAATCCACTTCGGTTTGTTTTTCGTTTCATTTTATTGTAAAATATATAGTAAATCCTTCTATTTGATTTTTTTATGAGTAGCAGTTCCACTTTTGTTTATTTGTTAATTTTTTTTCCGACTGTCCTTGTTTTCCAGAACCCTGTTCAACTAAATCTGGCTGCTTTTTCTAAAAATTAAACTAAAGTGTCGTACACACAAAAAACGCGTCAACTAAAAAAAAAAAAAACAAAAAAAAAATCATTTTTCTATTTATTTCTTTTCGTGTTCATAGTTTGAATTCGTTATTTTATAACGACACAAGCGTATAATGTGACCTTTGTCATCTTTTTCACAAGTAGTGGACACATCACGTAAAACCGAGGAACAAAAAAAAGATTTTTTATACGAACTGATTGAATGAAATGCTTTAAGATTCAAAATAGGATTCTTCATAACGCACCTGCATGGTCCTTGATATTTCCCCACCTCTGAATTAAAAAAAAAAATCTCTTCCTACTTCTTGCAGATGACTTTTTTTTTTCTCTTTTTAACTGCTCATTAATATATATATTTGATATAATTCTGTCAAGTCTTTGGCAGTTATCGCGAGACAAATATTATCATCCAACTCCTATATCCAAATAAGAGCGAACAAACGAAAGTGACGGGTACATAACCCAACGGTCATGAGGACGAAGATCTCGATATTTCAAAATGTTCCAACTGTCGGAATGAAATATCCACTAAGTGCATGATCCCTGAATAAATGACAATCAGTGGTTCTGTAAAACGCATCAGAGGTGGCTATAGTAGTAGTTTATACTTACTATAGTCTGTAAAAAGAGAAAATATAGTGGTTGCAATGTGTAAGTACTACCACTACTGTTGTGTAGCAGTAATAATATAGAAAGATTTAGTAGTAGGTTGTTTGCTTAACAAAGCTGCTACAGCAGCAACAACAATGGTGGTAGTAGTAGAGGTATTGCTATCACAACCAATCTGTCGCTCCCCTGATGATATTGCACAAGTGAAAAGGATGAATACAGCCTAATATAACTGCTGTGTGCTGACTTAGTCTATGTCAGCGGCCATGTTTTAAGATCCGCACACTGGCACTGTCCATTGACGTCATTATGACGTAAGTAGGAATTCCCTCCTATGAATTTTAGGCTGTACGTTTTGCCCGCGACTGACGTTAGTTTCTTTTTCGCTTCCTTGTGTTGTGTTTACGGAAGCACCGACGAGAAATAATTAGTTTTTGTTTTCCATTACCTCTTTTTAAAAAATATTTTTTTCTTTTCTGTTTTTTTTTTGTTATAGTACAAATCTTTTACCTATATTTTTTAAAAATTTTAAGTTGGTCGTGAAAGCAGAAAAACGAGGGTTCAAAATTTTTGATTAAACATGCCAACAAGTCTGTGCAACAATTTTTTTTTCTTTTGAAGGGCTTATCTCCAATATGATAAAAATAACTCCAATAAGAACTAGTTGTTATTTTTTCTGGAGTGCACTCAAAAAAAGAAAAAGATATGAATATTTAAACAATACTAATAAAGCAACAAAAGCTGTCTCTCACGCATATACATACATACACATACACACATAGTGCTGGATTTTGCAGCCTAGGTACCCCAAGACTAAAGGGGCTCACTTGTCTTGGGCCCCCTGATAAAACTAAAAAAATAAAGATATAAGAACAGAGGAGATTTGTTTATTTTCAGATTTATTTGGGCTCCTTTGAACTAATTTGAAACAATTTAGAGTATTTGGGCCCCTCTATTTGGAGTGGGTCTTTTAAATTCGAAGGGGAGGTTTATTTAATTTAGTCTAAAGTTAATTTTTTCTACTATATCTGTGTATTTGATTTCTCATTGAAACAAGTCATTATCTTTCATTCCAATGTGATACAATCCATGATTTTGAATGACAAGCTTGTCTATTTGAAGTTGATAATTTTAACAATAAATATAATGAAATTTTTTTTCAGCTGTGGTGATCTTGGATTGCAAAGCTGTAGCGAGTCATAATTTATCATCTTTGTTTTTTAGAATGCTTTGCTAGTGAATTTGAATCCTAGAATTCATACAGCCCTTCATTCCAGATACATTTCTGTAGGATGTAAAGTTCAGAGGTAATAAATATGAAGTTGCTAATGAAATAAATTGGATCAGTTCCAAAATCATTAAAAATTTTAGTTGAAAATGTTTCATGTTTTATACCAAAAAAAGCATTATCTAAAAATATATCTTTTTTTATAGACACAGTGAGGGAGACATATGTAATGAAGGGGGCCCCACAAATTTTATTAGCTCAGGGAGGCTCTTAAGGTCTAAATCTGGCCTTTTACACACACACACACACACACACACACACACACACACACTGCTAATAGGATAAGTGATGGTATTTAAGGTATTTACAATGGTTCCTGTAAATCGGTTACTAAAGTTGCAAAAGTTCATAGAACTTGTTTATTTCGTTATTGATTCCTATCCACAGATAAAATATTTAGGGATGTTAAAAAATAAAAATTTTATTTTTAATTTCATAGACGAAAAATATTTGGGATGTAAAAGAAAAGACTTGTTTCTAAAAGTATTTGTACCCCATTACTGAATATACTTTTTTTCTGAAGAAAATACAGATAACAAGTATTAAAGTCATAAGAAATTATTCAAGTTTAATTTCTAAAAAAACTTTCAGTAGTAACTTTTTTTTTCAAAGAAATTTTAATTTCTAAAGAAAATGTTTTGTTTGAACAGGAGTTTAATTTCTAAAGAAAACACATACTATTTTATTTAAACAATAGTGCAATTTCAGAAAACATTTCAGAAAAATATCTTAGGAACTAATGTTTCTTTGAAAATAAAGCAAATATTTTAAAATAGCAAACTTGATGCATATGCTATACATAGAATATTGTACAACAAATATCTTTTTATAGTGATAACAAATTTTTGTCACTTTAAATATTATTTTTAGTGTATACCCATATTTGAGTAGATGCTTCGTTTATTTTAAATGGTATATTTATTTTTGTCTAACAGCCTGAAGATTCAAGAAATCTTATTAAAGAAAAATATGTGCCCTCCAAAAAATTAAATAATGTCTGGGAATACTGTCTTCCTTTGCCGTAATCTTCTTTTTTTTTTGCATTTGTTTTGTCATTGCTGATTGGAACAGAAAAGAAGAATACTTCATAAATGCAAAAAAGAAATCTATTTTCATCTGTCATCTTTAATTACACTTGAGCAAGGAAAAACATTCTCTTCTTTTTTCTTGTCAAGATTAAAATTAAATTGAGCACTTCTATGTATATAGAGAAAATTTCAATTCTGATTCCAAAATTCAAATGTTATAATTAAAATAAAACATTGACTATTTTTTTAATCATTTCACTCCAAGCAAGGCAATAAAACCACTAAGACACAAGGGGTTACTGAGTGTTATAGAATATAAGAAAAATACTATTAAGGAGAGAGGACAATAAAAGAACAAGAATTAATAAGACAGAAGATGATGATTGACTGGGAAGCAAGGAGGTGGAAGAGAATTCCACAAGCGAGAAGTGCAATAGAAGAAACTGTTAGCATAGAACTTATGGTTACATCTAGCCATTTCAACTGTAAAGTGATGAGACCTTGTCCCCCAATTTAGTACTGCACTTAAATTCATAGTAAATGTACCATAGAAGAAAGTTCATCAGAACAATTGCCATGAAAGTATTTATAGAAAAGGCATAGGGAAGCTACATTATGGTGGTAGGAAAGGGACTGAAGCCATGATGCCAGGTCAGAACCAATAAAATTGCAAATTCTTTTGTCAATTTTATTAAGAATTTCTAAATATATAACAAAAGCACCAGACCAGATGTGGCAGCAATACTCAAAGCAATGATAAATGGTAGGTTTATAAATATGTAAGATAGAATCTGGCAGGTAAAACTGTATAGCACAACACAATAAACCAACTTAGGAAAGTTGGTTTATTGTGTTGTGCAAACTTCATATCAATGGAAAACATTAGTCCAATAAGGCACAATGAGTCACTTTCCAGGAGGTTAGCATCAGTCATGCTGATGAAAGACAGAAAGGGGTTTCTCAGATGATTAATAGAAAGCAGTTTAGTTTTGGAGGTGTTAAAATCAACAAGCCACTTCTTGCCCCATTTAACAACAGATTGTAGATCAGCTGCCAATTTGACCTTATCAAATCGATCAGAGTTTCTATTAAGATAGCAGTAAATAGTTGTGCCATCAGCATAGATACCAAGATACCAAGATGAAAATTGATGACATCAGGAAGGTCATTTATGAAAATTAAGAAACAACATAGATCCAAGGATAAGAGTCTTGGGAACACCTACATTAATGCAAAAAGATCTAGAAGAGTTGCCATTCAAAATTACTTTCAAGTTGCAAGTTGATAAGAATGACTGAATCAGTTCAGTTTGTTCTGTTTCTTTCTAATTAAACTTAGCTGAACATTGTTATGCCAAAACTACTCATAGATTATTCACTCTCCTGGAGGTTAGCATCAGCCATGCAGATGGAAGGCAGAAAGAGTTATCTCAGATGATTAATAGAGAGCAGCTTTGTTTTGGAGGTGTTATTGCCTTGGTTGGGGCAAAATGATTGAAAAAAGAAAAGAAGCTAAGTTTAATAATATTTAATAATAAAACAATTAATAAAAACAACCTTCAGTGTTCTGTTTGAAAATTAGATAGAATACATGTATACTATTAAGAATCACTTTAGGCATCCCTGGATGAATAAACATCCATTTGCATCTCCCCTTCTCATACACACATGCATATATAGGGTGAGTCAAAAGTAGCACCCAATATCTGTTCTTACAGCTGTCAGTTGTTTGTTTACAATTTGTTTTACAATGTACACACAGGTAGTAATCAATGAAAGACATGTTTAATCCTTTATTCTCTTTTGTTTTTTTTTCTAATCAGTTCATTCCAAGCAAGGTGATAATGCCACTAAGACACAAGGGGGCTACTAGAAGTGAAAGAAAAGAAAATACTTTAGAAGGAACCAGAAATTCAATCATAAACAGGTAATGGATGGGCTATGCAAAAGGGTAATTCTCCCATTTCCATTTCCCCCATTATCAGCATTATTATATCCATGACACAATAACACCTTATTTTTGTAGACAGAACAAAACAGCTGCAAAAAATGAATGACAAACATGCTTGGTTCTCAGTGAGAGTTTAATGCTGCTAAGTCATACACAAAATTATAAATAATCCTACATATTTACACATGTCCCATACCAAGAAACTATAACATGTATGCAACAACAAGCAAAGTGAAAATTTAAGAAAAAAGAGAGTCTTGAGTATAATAATTCTCAACAGGAACTGGAGATGCTGAAGATTCTTCTGTATTTCTGGAAAAGCCATATTTAGGATTCTAGATTCAAGCGGGCCGGATTCATCTGCTATGTCGCTAGCAAGGACATATTCCTGGAACATGAGGACTGCAAGCCAGTGATATTTTCTATATCTGGTGAAGATATAATTTCAAGGGAAAACAGCATCATAGGCTTGTTAGCTGCACCACATGGCTGGGGGAGGTAAATTTAGCCAGTTTGAAAAGCAACTGTTTGACTCCTGGAAGCTGACTAACTGCCACATTCATCACTGTATGAAGTGATGTCACTAAGCTGCTGTCACATGAGCTACGGGACTTCACCTTGACCAAAGGCAGATAATCGCTACACAGGGAACAAGGGATAAACCTCTATTCCTGTTCAAAAGACCAAGGAGAAGTGTGAACCAGATGATAGGTGAATGTACCTACTATTAAACTACAATGCTATTGTCCCAGACAATAGCCTAGAACAATTAAATAAACTGAACAAACTTATTATGATTATGCATTACTTACAATGGTTACTTTGCTACTTACGTAAATAATGCACTATTGGTTGCATTACATGGCAATAATTGTAAGTCAAATGATGCACTAAAATAAGTAACCAAGTAATCATTTTAAATTCTCTGAATATCAGTGTCTTTAAATAAAAGGTTCAGTTCAAAAAATTATTGCTGAAGTAGACTCAGATTGACAAGCACCTGATGAAGGCCAGAGAGCACAAAAGCCAAAATATTGTGATAATAACAAGATATAGAAAATTACTAAGGAACTGCACCATGCTCCAAAAGGTTGATAAGCCATAAAATACAAATCATCAATTTCCTCAGTAATTTGAGTCTTCAGTTTCTGAATATCTTTTTATGATAAACAAGGACTTTCATGAGCACCCTTGCCCCCTAAAAACAATGAAATCTGGATCTATAAAGGAGTGGCAGCAAACCACCTGCATACACACAGTAAATGAGTTTAGCAGATACATAAAAATATAAAGACAAGGATGTATCTTCTCACCAGATTTTTCAACCTATACAGTAAGGCAATTCTAAGGAAATTAGATGTCCTCCGAGATTTGTTGTTGGCAGCCACAATCTTAACAACATAAGATATGCAGATGATACAGTGTTGATAGCAGACACAGAAAGGAAACTACAAAAGCTCCTACAGAAGGTAGTGAAGGAAGGCAAGAAGAAAGGACTAAATATAAACTACAAGAAGACAGAATGCATGGTTATTAGCAAAAGGATGAGCCCAAAATGCAGATTACAAATTGGGGATACTAAAATCAAACAAGTACAAAAATCTAAATATCTGGGAAGTGTTCTAACAGAGGACAGAATGTGCAACACTGAGATCCGAAGATGCACTGGGATGGCCAAAGTTGCATTCCAAAAGCTAAGCAGAGTATTAAGAGACAGAAAAAATTTTCCTTAGAAACAAAGAAAAGAGTACTGAACTGTTGCATGACATATGTCCTCATGTATGGCAGTGAATACTAGACAGTCTCCTCAAAGATGAAGTAGAGACTTGAAGCAACAAAAATGTAGTTCTACAGAATGATGCTGAGCATATCATGGACCGAATATGTGAGCAACAACAAAGTTTTAGAGAAAATGGAAACAAAAAAGAAAGTTATACTTAACATCAGGAAGAGATTTTCTAGGACACATAATGAGGAAAGAGGGCTTGGAAAATCTAATACTCACAAGACAGATTGAAGGCAAAAGGAGCAGATTAAAACCACACATAAGATACTTAGTGTTCTTGAGTAAATGGATGGCAGAACACAGATTAGGAGAAATAACAAAAAGGCAAAATTTATTAAGAATTACAAGGAACAGGAAGTTGTGGAGAACAGTGATCGCTTACATCCTGAGGGGAAATGGCATATAATGAAGATTACAAAAGGATATTAATAAAATTAATAGATGATATCAAAACAAATAATTTATTCAATATCGCTTCTCTAATTTTTGAAATATACCTTTAACACAAACTCATTTTAACACAAACTCAAAAAGCCATGAAATTTTGTCATTTTAACACAAACTCAAAAAGCCATGAAATTTTGTCATTTTAACACAAACTCAAAAAGCCATGAAATTTTGTCATTTTAACACAAACTCAAAAAGCCATGAAATTTTGTCATTTTAACACAAACTCAAAAAGCCATGAAATTTTGATCACAAAGTCCTTGGACATGTTGGCCCATTTCTACTTGTAGTCTTGTCAGTATTGATACTGAGCTGTGAGATTTTCTTCTTGACCTTATTCAAAACACTCCAAATGGTATAGACTAGTGGGTTCAGCTTGGAGGAGGACCAAAAGACTGCTAACCAGAAAGTTCACTTTGTAGATCTTCTGCATTGTTTTGGCTTTATGACTGGGTGCTTCATAGATATTTATTCTGAGTAGTTGGCCTTGAGCCATGGCAAAGCATATTAATTTAGGTCTTTGAAGAAGGCCTCAGCATCCACCTTTTTTCTAAGCCTGTAGAAAAATGAAGACACCTTTTTTCCTATAAGAGGCCTTGGTGTTAGATCTTGGAGGTACCTTTGGCATCCACTGTTGAGTTTGCAAGGTACTGATCATTTTGGTAGTTCAAAACAGTGTCCACTTTAAATATTTTTAATATTTTAACAGTGGACTCATTGTTTTTTAGGTATCTGAGCACTTTCTTGCAACTTTACAACCTTCTACCTTCCTAGAAGAGGTGCTTTGTCATCCTGATGTATGATGTTACCCTTTAGCTTTCAACCCACTCAAATCCACCTCGTAAATATCTGGACAATGGAATTCAACCCACCTCATAAATATCAGTTCTCATTGTTCAACCCACTGTAGTCCGCCCTATGTATACTCTGCTATAATATATGACATCATTGAAAATAATGAAGGAAGTCACACAAACAGTGAGACTTTGAGAGACAATATTTACAGAGCGAGTTTGAGCAAGTTAAATGTTGAGGCCAAGATCATTATGCCTAGATGTTCTGATGGTTTTGGGGTTCATTTTTAGCTTAGTAGCCATCATACATATTGATGCTGTTGGATCCTTTACAATTTACATCTTGAGAGTATTAATGAAAATGCCAATTCAGTTTCTTGTTGCTCTTGCCTATGCTCGGCTTTGTCTGCATGCACTGGCCCATGACTATGGTCTTTTTGACATTGTAGACAGTATGCAGGTATGCAACAATTATGTTTGGAATGTTTTTAAAGTTGATTTGTGCAGGTAGCAAGTTTGACATTCTTTGTTGTTTCTCTTTTTGTAAATCTATTTTTTAAAATATTCCCTTAACATTAGGTGCATATTATCAGCTGACAGTATAATAGATTTTCTACATTTGTTTGCACATCCTTTGGTGCAGTGGTTGGTGTAAAAATTGCATCTGAAATTTTACTGCAGGTTTTACTTCCTCACTATATATATATATATATATATATAAAGGCATGTCCCATTAAATAATTTAGAAAAGTTTTGTCTACTTATTTTTAATATAATCCTTTCATATTCACAAACAAGCTTCTTAGTATCCTTATTAAAGGAAGAAAGGAAGTTACCATATTGATGCATATTCATTTATTCTGTGTACTTTTGATGTTAGCAAAATGTCATCTTCATGATAAAACAATTATCAGGGTCTTGTTTTATCTAAAATAAATTTGTTGTACTTATCTGAAAATTATTTTTTTTATTTGTGAAGTGAAAAATGATAAACTTATGTACTGTACAATTTTTACATCAAGGGAGATAACTAAGTTATTAAGAAACTAATTAAAGTTATTAATTAAAACCTAGACATTTCTAAACTATCTACTATAAACATTTTGAAGCATTTGTGCAGTATTCATTTTATAAAGGGTTGGTCTCAAGTTTTTGATATAGGTAGTTTCAAGAATTTTTAGTTTATGTTTATTGTCTCCATGAAAAAGTATAGGAGTATTTTTTAACAAGAATTTTTCTAATTTGCTAATGTGGACAGGCATGTTTTTGTAAATGTTTTGAAATATTAAATGCATAATTCAAATGAAAAGTCAGCCTCTGAGTCAACGTAGATGTAGTGTGACCAACACAAATATTCTTTTCTTTTTCTGTTGGAGCTACAATCTCCCAGGTGACATTTAAATTTATATATACTGTTGGTTTTCTGCAAAACATTAATTGGTGGGAACGAGCCATTACGAATGATTAAATTGGATATATTTAATTTAATATAGTATTTAATTAATTTCATATGAATTTATAATTAATGCATATATTAATTTATAATTAATATATATATATATATATATATATATTAATTTATAATTAATATATAAATATATATATATATTAATTTATAATCAATATGTATATATATATATATATATATATATATTAATTTATAATTAATATATATATATATATATTAATTTATAATTAATATATATATATATATATTAATTTATAATTAATATATATATATATAAATTTATAATTAATATATATATATATTAATTTATAATTAATATATATATATAAATAAATTTATAATTAATATATATATATAAATAAATTTATAATTAATATATATATATATATATAAATTTATAATTAATATATATATATATATATATTAATTTATAAATTAATATATATATATATATATATTAATTTATAATTAATATACATATATATATTAATTTATAATTAATATATATATATATATATATTAATTTATAATTAATATATATATATATATATATATTATCAAGTTTTGATTAAACAAAACTGACAAGATATGTCTTTCAAATTCTTTATTGTATTTTTCAAATAAGGTGTGTATTGTGATCAAAATTGTGACTAAACTGTCTAAAGTTCATGTCTGTGTGCTGTTTTATTATTTTCTTTCCTTTTGGTTGGTCCATTGTCTTTGTTTAGTGACATATCAACCTCTATGTGTTATTTAATGTAAATTAAATATTTTGTAGGTAAATTTTTAATTTTATTTCTGGGAGATAATAATGATTTAGTGATACAAGTCTTACTAATTAACCCATAGCCGGAGAAAGAAGAGGTGAGTTCATGCTTTTCTCAAGTGTATATGGGCATAAATAAATATCACAAACTCAACAGGAATTGGAGCTCAGTTCTCCGATTAATACTTCTGAGTCATTATGCATTACACCACCTACACAAAACTTAAAGCACTTGGTATTGCCAAACAGTTATCCATCTAGCTACTGACTAGAGCTTAACTTCAGTGATCATATGGGAACCAATGTTTCAACATGATTTGGTTGTAAGCCTTCTTTCTATCTTCATATATATATATATATATATATATATATATATATATAGATAGATAGATAGATAGATAGATAGATCTTCAGTGTCGCCAGTCATCCGATTGCATCAAGCTGGGATTGAAACCCAACCAATTTCACATGTCAGAGATCCTACCCCTAGGCTATTGTTGCATAGCAGAGAGAAAGGGTCTGGAGAACTCAATTCGTACCTGAAGAGTAATACATTAATAGCAGTAAAAGCCACTGTTTTTAAAAAACCCTTTCTCTCAAGAGCTCAACCGGATCTCCTGGGAGCATATATATTGTCATCCACAGACTGTTTCACTGTATCACAGTGCTTCAGTGTGGGTAGCAAAATTTACATAGCTAACACTATATATATATATATATATATATATATATATATATTAACCCGGATATAAGAGAAACCCTGATATAAGAGCGATTTTCTCTGGTCCCAAATTAGAGCCTGTGTTAATGTATATATAATAGACCAAACCCAGATATAAGGGACTTATTCTCCGGTCCCGACAACTCTCTTATATCCGGGTTACACTGTATATATATATATATATATATATATATATATATATATATATATATATATATATATATATATATAGCAGGTATTCATCCAAACAAGTTTGATTAAAAATAATTGACAAGGTGTGTATGTTTAATTTTTTTATTGTATTTTTCCAATTTTAAAATCAGGTGTTGTGTATAGGTATCAAAACTGTGAATAAACTGTCCAAAGTTCATGTTTGTGTTGTTCTTTTGTTCAAGCACTTTCAACCGTCTCAGTCATTTTCAAGAACTAATGTGGTGTCTCTGAGTTAGGCAGAAATTCTTTGTCTGCATCCTAGTAATCTTTGGAAAGTTGAAAGTTTGAAATAATCTACAGTGATGTAATGTGTAATATTTATCAGTAGTGAGGCTGCACCCAATGCAAAGAAGGGCTAAAAGTCCTAGAATCTATTATTCAACAAAATAAACAGCACATATTAAATAAAATATCATTCAGCACAAAAGACAGTATCTTGAAGAGCATATGTTATATTTACTACCCCTCAAAAGCGTATAAAAATAATACATAAATTTAAAACCATTTTTTTATGCTTGGAAATGTGATCTGAGGAACCAGGAACAAAATCTTTCCTGGGGAAATAAAATATAATCAATGGAACCTTAACATTGTCTGTTTTTTTAATTTTAGTTAAATTAATATTCACTCTGGTTTGACATTGGGCTCTCTGGATTACATTCTCCTTGGGATTATCCATATGAATTATCAAACTTTTCATTACCTAACTATATATATATATATACACAAAAAGTGCATTGTTTTTAGTGCAGCCTCACTACCAAGAAACATTACATCACTGTGGACTATTTCAAACTTCCAACTTTCCAGAGATTACCAGGATGTAGCCAGAGGAACTCTAACTACCACACAGACACCATATTGGTTCTTGATAATGACTGCAACAGTCAAAAGTACTTGTACTGGAAACGAAATGCAGATGGTGCAACCAATCACTACTGATAACAATACCTACCCACATTGGTCAAAGAGACAATGTTTAGCATGCTGTCTCTGCAGAAAAACAGCACATGGCTGCCCTGTCAGAACAGAGCCAGTGTGAACCCCAAAATGCCTGGTTAAGAAGAAAGTGTTTACCAGTTTCCCCATGGGATAGTTGGGATGGTGAGCTGAGCAGTGTTAGCTATGGAAATGATTCCTTTACTAGCCAACTGCTAAAGTTTTAGGTACCACAAAAGCAGGCACATTTTTTGGGAAGAAGCAGAGTTTGGCAGTATGCCATGTTGACAGGATCCAGTGTTTCATTTGAGTACTGCTGAGTGTTCTGTCTCTCTTCATTGGCAGATTCTTTTCTTTTTATGTCCCATGTCCTTTCAGGACATAGGCGATCATGGCTCTCCACTTACCCCTATCCCTTGTGGCTCTCAATAAGTTTTGTGCCTTTGCTAACTCTCCCAGACCACATTCTGCCATCCACTTGCTTAAGCCCACCAGGTATGTCATGTGTTGCTTACCCTTGTCTCTTTTTCCTGCTATTCAACCTGTGAACCAAACCAATAAGAAGAAAATTCCTTCAGTATTTGATCTAAAATAACCAAATATGAACTTCAGGTAGTTTATCCACAACTTCAAGTGCAATACTCAATACCTAATGAAAAAATTGAAAAAATAATAAAATATTAAATAGATAGAATTTGTTGGTTTATTTTAATCAAACTTGTTTGTATATATATATATATATATATATATATATATATATATATGATATTTACATTATTCGAACTCTTTTCCTCATCTTTGTTGCCATATTTATCACAATGTTGTACACTCCAGCCATCTTCAGGTGGTTAGAATGTCGAACTGAACCCTTTATTTTGCTCACTGGGGTAGACTGTTGTAGTTCCCTGTGCCATGGCTAATAGATGTCAGTTATCAGTTATCTTCTGTTAATTCCTCTCACTAAGTTATCAACCGCCTTAACCAGGTATTGAACTCACTCTTTGGGTCCTGTCACTGGATCTAACTAATGCCTTTATCCACTGTGCCTTATAAATGTAAATAGTGTACATAATACCTCGTCTCAGATATATATATATATATATATATATATATATATTGTCATCCACAGACAGACTGTTTCGCTGTATCACAGCTCATCAGTGTGGCTAGACATCCGGTTGCCTCTGGCTAGAATCGAAAACCGGCTGAATTCGGGTCAGTCGGAAATTTTACCCTGAAGCCGTTGGTGCACGGCAGAGAAGAAGGTGAATTTAAGCATATTTATATTTAGATAAACACACAGTGACTGAGAGAACTCGATTCGATTTACCGAAGAGTCTTGCATTATTAGCCGTAATAGTCACTGTTTACAAACCCACACA
The DNA here is from genome assembly GCA_964036315.1 of Acanthosepion esculentum. Lineage (NCBI taxonomy): Eukaryota > Metazoa > Mollusca > Cephalopoda > Sepiida > Sepiidae > Acanthosepion > Acanthosepion esculentum. The sequence goes on along the minus strand of OZ038489.1, from coordinate 73,838,359 downwards.
TCCTCTCCAGAGAGCTCAACCGAAATTAATTTTTCAGGAGCATATATATATATATATATATATATATATATATATATTAAATTTTAAGTTTTTTTATTTCAGCATCTCCAATTTCTATTTTTAATTTATTTTATTTCTTTTTTTATCCCTACCCGTTAATTTTGTAACTTGAATCCAGATCTGTACCTCAATATTAGATTCTAATTATATAATTATTAAACATAGAATTAATATACTATATAACATTGCTTCCACAAGACCCAGAATTAAAAAAAAACAAGCAAATGATAAAAACAAACAGTTCATCACCATTATAAGTACCTGAAGATTGTATTGAACCTGAAAATCGAAGTCGTACTTTTGGTGTCAGGTAATATGTGTAGTTATTAATATATGCTTTATAGTTCTGTATTGCCACACACAGCACTGTTTTGTTAACACTAAAAATTAGATAAAATATTTATTTGTAAATTTATATATGCACATGATCACATGCATGTATGGTTGCTTGTATCTATATTTATTTATTTAATTCATATATATATATATATATATATATATATATATATATATATATAGCAAAATGGAAAAATTCTGTGTAATGCATTTCATCCACTAAAAGGAGTAAGGGATAATGGCTAGCTAGCTAGTTTGGCTGGCCATTACTACTGAATAGTGAATTTGATCCTCACTAGGTGACTCATACTTTTGTCGAAACTAAACTAAACTTTGTTAATAACAATCCAGTTGCAACAGCTTTTTACTTACAAATTACTTATGCAACCTGTAGCTTAGCACTGCAACAGATGGATTGTGTACAATTGTTGATGCTTACTGACCCTTGTATGAGGCATAGTTTGCAATTGTATGCAATACACTTTGGTAATAATAGTTTTATTGAGATCGCACAGTGCTTAATAAGAATGCTTTGCATGTCGCATCAAGAATAAAGTGTAACCTTTTCTTGTTGTAACTCCGGCTTTGGTGCAGCAGCTGCACCTTTTCTTCCTTTGTTTGCACATCAAGTTGACTTAGATTGCACTAAGGGTAGTTTTGCCCAATGCCACGAGTTGGTACAAAATGAAAACATTAACCTAAAAGCTCAAGTCATGTTTTTAAATAACCTTGTCAGACATTTTTATTTATATTTTTAGATTTAAAATAGCTTTGAGTGAATGAAGCCTGTCGATCTTAATGAGGACCATCTTTCTTCAAATTTTGTGGACAGGTGTTATAGAATCAGAAACAAAGAACTGTACCAAATAACAGAAACCACATTGCTTGAGAACTTTCAAAAACAGCAATATCTAAAATGGATAGCACATGTAAGTCAAAGTGTTATATGAGAATAAAGTGTCACTGCCAACACTGGAGTTTGAACACAGATCACCAGAGACCAAACACAGGCGATCCCATTTTGAATAAGTAGATCACATGAGGATAAAGGAAATGTATATATGGGAATTAGCGTGGTGTCTAAGTGATCACTATATGGATCACTATTCGGATCACTATAGGGCACCACGAGGTGGTGAAATGGTTAGCAAGCTTGTCTCTCTAGAACAATTACGTCTGAGTAGTGAGTTCGATCCTCACTGGGTGCCCCTTACTTTCGGCTTTGTGCCACATCCAAGCGTAGCTTGGAAAATCACTATTCAGATCACTATTCAATGGTTGCTATTCAAGCGAGTATTATCAAGCAAGTACTATTAGTGCAAGTGTTAGTCAAAGGCGTCTGACACTAGTATTGTTCAACGGCGTTATTATAGTTGTATCTACAATTACAAAGTCTCTACTACAACAAGCATTACAAAAGTGACAACAAGTATTTGTTGACATTACAAAAGTGGCAACGAGTGTTCAGTGACATCACAAAACAAAGAGAAAATATTGACATAATCAAGATGTTGATTTTCCACAGTACTTCAGACTAAAGGTTAGAGGAAATCCCCATCAGTGCTGGAAAGAGTGATAGCAGTGAACTTGAGAAAACTATTTTCCTGAAAAATTGTTTTAAGAGAAAGATTTCATGAATTTTAACTGATACTAGCACAGTCAATGAATGTTAAATGTTTCTTTATAAGGAAACGGTTAATATTATCATTACCATTGTTATTAAAGATATCATTTTGCACCACCTGTAATGATAATGTCAAAGATGAGTTCATACCTGAAGAGAATTTTCTGGGATCATTTATTAATGCTGTGCCTTATTTCTAATTGGTGAGACTCTACTGATTGGTGAGACTCTGCTGTGGTGATATTGCAATTTGCAGCTGCACTGACATTGCTGATTGCAGTTGGGATGATGTTAATTGCTGCCAGGATGATTTGAAGAAACACAAATAAACTATCTTTTGCCATTTTCCAATCCATCAACTTTTAAATGGCTTCTTAAACTGTGTCCCATTCATCTGGATCCAGTCCTTATGATTATTAAGTTTAAGGCTTGTGCAAATGCACCACAGTTAAACATGGGGAATTTCTATGGTTTTCAGTAGAACGATCAGCCCAACATACAAACTACAAATTGGAGATATCATAATCAAGCAAGTACAAAAATTTAAAAATCTGGGAGGTGTTTTAACAGAGGACAAAAAGTCTGACAATGAAATCTGAAAGGCACATCAGAATAGTGAAAGGTGCCTGCCAAAAGCTAAGCAAAGTATTAAGAAACAGAAAAATTTCATTAGAAACAAAGAAAAGATTACTGAACGACTACGTAATATCAGTCCCCACCTATATGGAAGTGGATGCTGGACAATCTCCTTACAGATAAAGAAGAGACTTGAAGCAACAGAAATGTGGTTCTATAAAAGGATTCTGAGAATACTATGCATTGAACATGTGAGCAACAACAAAGTTTTAGAGAAAATAGAAACAAAAAAGAATACTTTGCATCAGAAAGAGAGAGTTGAAATATCTTTTCTTTTCTTTTTTCCCACAGTGTTGACCACCCTGTATAAGCCCTGGGAGTCATTCGAAGTAGCAGGTTACAGAGTAAAAAACAAACTTTATGTGTATATATGGGGAAGCAATTAATCCTAGATAGGAACAGGTTAAGATTGGAGTGATCTGAAAAACACCCTCTTGAGAGTCAGTTCCAGAGAAAATCGATTTGTCGGAAGAAACTGCTCAGGTGGAACTTACATCTCAGAAATGGAATACGAAGGGAATGACGGTGGTTTGCTACAATGTTCATGGCATGGCAGGTCTTAGACATGAAGGTTAGAACTGGTGGAACTAAGGAATGTAGTCCATCTGAGCACTTCCCATGGAAACAACAATAAAGCAGTGAGAGGCTTGCAACGTTTCATCTGTGGGAAAAAGGGGATGTAGTGGTAGTTTTCTATTAGCAATTTCATTTCAGACATTTCCATATAAGCAAAAAAATGAGGACACATAATGAGAAAAGCAGGTTTAGAAAATGTAACACTCACAGGACAGTGAAGACAGGAGTAACAGAGTAAAGTAGTGCATAATGTAACCAATGGGCTTGTGTAAATGGATGGAAGAACAGGGTTTAGGTGAGATAGCAAAAAGACAAAATTTACTACAAGCTACAAAGGAGAGGAGATTGTGAGGAGCCATGATCACCTACGTTCTGAAGGGACATTGCACACAGACAAAGAAGTTATATTCTTAAGAAATCTTCCTTTGTGTATTACTGATTTGCTATATATGTCTAAATTAAACTGAATCTAACTTTGAAATTCTACAGCTCATATGTTCTTAACTGGCTGTAGAAGGTCATATGTTACATTTTGCCACACTTTCAATGTCCAGTTCTTATGATTTTTTGTCTATTCAGTTTTCTCTTTTAAGCATTTTTTTAAATTATGACTTGGACATCTCAATCTCCTGACCTTGAATTATTAGGTGTGTTTGAAGTGAATACCAAATGAGTGAGAGTGAGCTTTTCAAGAGCTTGAAGAATGTTAGGTAAAGTCTGCTATCCAGTTTTTTCAAAAATTGTTGGAAAGAATGCCAAGAATTTTTAAAGCACAAATTAAAGCAGGTGGTGGTTTTATTAATGAAAACAAAATATGAAGCTGTTGTATGATAATGTTTTATAGTTAAGAGTCTATTTTTTGTCAAAATAAAAGAAAATACACTGTAGTTACTAAAATATTATCTTTTACTTAAAAAAATATAAAAATATTGTGACAATCGGACATCAGAAAGTTAATCAAGCAAAAAAGGAAAAGAAAGAAAAAAGGAACTACTAAGTGGGTGATAATTGTTGAAATTCACAGGAAAGTGGATTGAAAATCTGGAGAAGAAAATTAAAAATGAAATGCAATGAAAAATTATGTTTCAAAATAATAAAATGAAATCAGTTCCAAGGAGAATTGAACCCAAATTTAACTAAACAGAATTCAGATTGAACAAAACCAAAACTACTGGTCCTTCCTCACTTCCCACTGATAAGAAAGAGACAATGTATCATCGAAGATGTCGGTCAGGGAAAATCAAAAAACATGTTGTCGATAAAGAACACGGGTGGTCATCAGAATAACATCTAAAACTGTTCTGGACAAAGAGTCAGGAAAAACATCTGTTTTGAATCGGCCACCCAGAAGAAAAATATCCCTACAAAATTACAGATTAGCGTCTGAGATTGGGGACGGGTTTGTTCATTATAATTTCTGTAACATTCGTCAAAATTATTTTGAATTCTTTTGGATACACGTGATAAAGAAAAATTATTACTAGCCCTGGAGTGACCATAGGCGATAAGCTGTGTGGCCTGGTTGATCGAGAATTCATCTAAAACAACCAGCGTGAGACAAGCTGATAAAGAAAAATTAATTACTGGAAATCCACTTTTCACCATTATAAAAGTTTAGATTCGTCAGAAAGATAGTGTATCAGCGATTGGAGTGGGCGGAGGTTGGATGCTGAGAAAGTGGGACAAGGGAGAGAGAGATCAGCACCGCCTATATGGAGCAATGGTGGTAGATGAGATGTGAAGGGAGTTGGAGTTAACGGGCGGCTTCATTCCTCTGACCACTCTCAAAAGAAACAGTTTTTTAAAAATTCATATGCCAAAAATAAATATGATTTCAAAATTTAAAATATTATTATGGATTACTTGTAATTGCATGCATGAGTCTCCGTATAAATAGTTATAAATAATTATTGACAGAAATTATCATTGTGATATTTTTGCATTATATCAAGTACTTATAACTAGGATCCGCAAATTGGAGGAGATAGTTATCAGTGATAATGTTCTGACTTCAAAGCAGCGGTTATCTCCCTTTAAACCTATCTCTGGATTTTCTTTGCCATAGGGATACTTAACTCTTTTCACCGGGAGTTCACTTTGGTGTATCACGAGCAAATCTTCATTACGAAAATGCGGCCCAGAGAAAAATAAGTTTGGGAACCATTGCTAACAGGTAGCAGCCATCTGCCTAAAGAATTAGACATATTTCGCTCTTATCAACTAATAAGAGGAATAATACATTTCAGCTGAAGGACATTGAGCGTTAAACAATGGCCACGGCTATTTGCATTTTATGGCTCCCTTGAATTCTGCTTCCCATTCTTAAGATTTTAATATTTTCCTTTAGGATTATCTGTTTAAACCTCTCTAAGGCCACAAGTACACCACAAAACAAATACTTAATGCGATATTTTTTTTTTATTTTGATGTATAAGGTAATACAAAATTAACCACTCATTGAAATTGAAAAATAATTATACAAAGGGTTTATATTGCCGACACGTTTCGTCTTCTGATGGACTTTATCGAAGCAAATGAAAAGATTTTAGTTTTACAAATATTCATCAGGTTAACTGAAATGTCTAAGTAAATTATGGAATATGCTAAGTGACATAATTTAATGTCTAATAATAAAAGTGAGTAAATGATGTTTTGAATCTTCAATTAATATTTAAATTTGAATTTTTTCACGCACACATCTATCTATCTATCTATCTATATATATATATATATATATATATATATATATATATATATATATATATATATATATAGGGATGCTCTATTTACGAGTAAAAGTGTTCAATATCAGAGATAGAGCATATTTAAATATAAAAGTCCAGATAATACAATAGACCTTGCTAACCATAATTCACTGCTGACCAGCCTATATAAATAGTTAATCCAGCAAGCAACACACGTGGCCTGAAGATTGTTTTCATCACGAAACAGACTGTCGTATATATTTATAAATATATGTATGTGTGTCAAAGAAAATATATTTTGAAATTTTTATTTGCAATAAATATATGCATATACATATATCTGTGTGTGCATAAGTTCTCAGGTCACTTTTCACAGCATTTCTTTTAATGTTTAATTTTAAGAAGTGTTTGTTGATAATTTAATTCCCTCCCCCTACATATATATGATTCCATGAAGAAAACCATTTTTAGTCTTAAGGAATACTTTCAAAAGACGAAACATGTCACATAAGATTATTTTTTTTTCCATTTCGTCATTCAATTTTCCAAACCCGTTTTGTCACTGGAATCTTTTGCACACACAATGTATAAGTAACAGACTTGATAAATGCAAACACACAAAGGAAAACATTTTGTTAAGTGAAAAAGTAAACACAGAAAACTTTTCTTGCGTTATTTTAAATAAATTCTACATCCACAACACACGAAAAAACATTGCTTGTTGCATTATTATCTGTCTCTTGAAATTCTAATCAGGTAGCTATTGAATACATCCAGTGATTAAAATCTATTTTACATATTTTTTTAATCTTATCTGTTCTAAAATATTTTAAAACACTCCATTAATTTTTGTGGAAGCAAGAAACAGATTTTAAAATGTATTATGTCAGTATCTGAAGAATAAAAGATTTAGACATAAAATAAATTGAATCAAGCGACACAAATTCTAAAGAAATAATGCCAATGCACTATTATTATTATTATTATTATTATTCCTTCTTCTTCTTCTTCTTCTTCTTCTTCTTCTTCTTCTTCTTCTTCTTCTTCTTCTTCTAGCGTTCCTTCATGATATGCCCGAACATAGCTATCTCCACAAACCACTCTCTCTTGTAGCCCTTATTAATATTTGTCCCTTTGCCAAGCCTCTCACCCCACCATTCTTCCATCTATCTACACAAATCCATCATGTAGTTGGACATCTTTCTCCCCCTGTCTCTTTTCTTTTTGATATGTCCTGTGAATGTCAAACTCTCCAAGTCTTCATTGTGTCTTTCTTTTAAAACTATATTGCACACAAATAGTCATACACAGAAAAGGTTAAGGAGTGAGTATAAAAGGGAAAAACGACGAAAAGGACAAATAATTACGGCATCACTACACGTACGCAATAATCAGTACACGTACGCACATACGCACAGACGGGCGTATGGGTGAGAACACATACGCACACATAAACTATGGAAAAATGAAATCAATGAAAAGTGCATATAAAAAAAATAGAGAAGTATAAGCAGTCAATTACTAATAGCCCCTGACGAGTGGACGGAGTAATTCCCGGAGTGTCCGTCTATGAAACTGTGTAGCCGGGATGCTGGTGGCAAAACTTTTACATGTATTATATATATATATATATATATATATATATATATATATATATATATATATATATATATATCCAAGTATGGGATTGGTATATACGGAATAAATTCCAATAACCAACAATTATTATTCTTAAAAGAGTGCTCAATACAGAGTAGAGCAGATATAATTATTTATTTAAATATTATAACATAAATATGTTATAAAATCACTACAAAAATAGCCATTTTGTTTCAACACTCCTGGTGTCTTATCAATATATATGTATATACATACACATATATATATGTGTATATATATATATATATATATATATATATGTACACACGTACAAAGATCAACACAGAGCAGCAACCAGTCTGTTTCATGCTTAAACACAATCTTCTATTTTTGGGCTCAACTATTTATATATGCTGGTTAATGTTTCATTATGGGTAAAATTCTATTGTATTATCCTGATAAAAAATGATCAAGCTGGAATAAAAAATATTAATTAAAAATTAAGATGTGCAAAAGTAAGGGAACCCTTATATTTAATATTTAGTGACTCCTCCTTTGAGGTCACGGCATTGACCTATCTTTTTCTATAATTTTTTTAAAGTTTCTGGCCGTGGTGAACGTCAATGTTTGACTATTCTTCTTGGCAAAGCTCCCACAATTGCTCGATATTACCTGGGCTTCTTGCATGTATTGCTTTCTTTAATTTGAATTGGGTTTAGATCAGGATATTGACTAGTCCATTCCAAGACTTCAAATTTCCTTTTTAGAACCCATTCTTTTGTGGATTTTACTTTGATGATTCGAATCATTGTTCTGTTGGAAGATCTAGCGTCGACCTCAACCCAACTTTCGAACCAATGGCAAGACACTTTCCTTCAAAATTGCTTGGTATATTTCAGAGCCCATTTGCCTTCAACGTCTGCTATTTTACCTGTTCCAACTGCAGCAAAGCATCCTCAACTGATAATGCTGCCACTGCTAGATTTAACAGTTGGCCCTAAATTCTTCTCTTCAAAAGCCGTATTAGGAGATCGCCAGACATACCGCTTATCGTTCCTCTTAAAATGCTCTAGTTTGGTTTCATTCGACCATAAAAAATAAAAAAAACTTTTGCATGAACGTTTCTAGCTTATTAATACGAGCTTCGGCATAGTTGAGCCGAGTTTGTTTGTGCTTTTTCGTAAATAGTGGCTTTTTTTTTCTAGGCCTTCTTCCATGAAAACCGGCAACGTCCAGATTTCATCGCACTATAGACGTATGCGCATTCATTCCGACATTGGCCAGGGAGCATCAGGATTCGCCTGGGCTAGATGTCTACCTACTCTTGCAGCTATTTTTCGCGAACAGCCACTTCTTGATTGTGATGCCGTCATACTAAAGGCTTTCCATTTATAAATAATTTGCCGCACGGTGGAGCTTTGATAGTTTTTTTTATCGCCTTCTATATCTTTATAGGTTTCAACTACAACATATTTTAACGCTTCAGAAAGTTCTTTTGATCTTGCTGCACCCTTTTGCATACACATTAATTATATTGTTTGACTGCAGTATACACAGCTTAACAAAAATAATGAACACGTGTCATTTTGAGTTTTACATGTACACAAAAAATTTATTTTCCCTGACAACCATGTAAAACAAAAATACAGTGTAAATGTAAAGGTTCACTTACTTTTGAACATTTTAATTTTTAATTAATATTTTTATTCCGGCTTGATAAATATTTTTGAAAGTGAGTCGTAATTCATTTAATAAAGTTTTTTTTTAATGGATATATAGTTTAAATAATATTTGTTGATTAGAGATAATTTTCCTGCAAAGAGGGTGCGCAGGTACGGCCCATAACGGAGAGTATATTTTTTTTTATTAAGATTTCTCTAATACGCATGTCATTATTTTAAGTAAAAACATAAATGGGGCATTTCAAATATGAGTATCCACTATAATAGTATTTGAAGTAATAATAATAATGATGATGATAATAATAATAATAATAATAATTATATATATATATATATATATATATATATATATATATATAGTGGTGCGCAAAAGTAAGTGAACCCCTAACATAATATTTTTAAAACAATTGACGTTCGTTATATTCACTTACGCGCAAATGCCCTTTGAGAAGATATGAATCCACTTGTTTGGGCTTAGTAACACCTATATAACTAAACCATTATTATTTAAAAAATCATTCTTACAATCTAAACATATTTTTGGGCTTTAAATAACCAGCAAATGGTTGATATGTCATAAAAAACACCAATCTTAAGACTTGGTTGGCAATCTATCCAGAGATGGTGATTTGCTAAAAACAGCAAGCAGCGGCCTCGGCAACTCATGGGGTTGTATCAGCCCCACCAAACACGCAATGACTGCAAACCTAAAGTTTGCACATTCTGCCGGAGGCGGAGTTAGCATTTTCTTTTTGAGCTACGATCAGACACTTTTATATTTAAAAAGTTTTGGTTAATATTAAAAATGGCCAGATGAGTAGAACACTTCGGACCAAATATATTAAAGTAATAATTGTCTGCAAAACTGGGAAGGCACTCTGATGTTTACTATGGCAGTAGGCCATAACATGTGGGTGGATTACCCAATGAAGATAAAAATTACAACAATTGTCACAGTTTGCTTTGCTTTTCAGTAAGATCATGATAAGATACCCAGAGTTTATTATGGTGTCATTGTTATATGAATGTTGGATTGTGATCTGAGATACTGGAACCAAATGTTCTTTTTTTTTTCTTTTTCAAACAATTGCAGGAATAATTCCGCTGCTGTATTCTTATGCCTAACAGACCGCCATTCAAGAAACATATGGCAGGATCGAAAAAGTAAGGAGAAGTGCTCAGCATTTCGTAGGCCTTCACTTTACATGTGAAGATGTCTGTGCCTCGAGGCAACTTAGAGACAACAGAATGAAATTGCATTAAACATCATCTGGAGTCGAACAAAAGAAGCAAAGGAAGAAATAAAGTTAACAACAGCTGCATCAACAATCATTACAATAAAAGTATCAGTACGCACAACCCTACTTCAGTGAACGAGCAAAGGATTGGTGACAGAGAGGCTTCAGGGTTTTTGCGTATAATTGATTTGTTCGGTCTGCTAAAATAGAACATATTAACTGAAACGTTGAAAATAAAAATGAAAGATAAGGATTCTAATCCAAATAATTTATGTCCTAAAATGCCACAAAACATATAAATAGGCGAACAGATGTATTTTAGATTTTTCTTATTATTGTTTCACGTGATTTCGCGTATTTTAAAAACATTAGAACAAACTACTTAACCCTTAAACATCGGGAAGCCGTTGGGACAGACGTACGCACAAAACGAGTAAAAAAAACGAAATTCATTTTTCTTAAATTACTTTTATGCTTATTATTGCTTTAATTATATAAGAAAATTATAAAAAAATAATATTTTCAATCTTTTTAATCATAAAAAGAAAGAAAAAATATGGATTACTTGCTTTTGTTTAGCGGCATATCAGCATCTATGGATTATTTAATGCCCAAATCGAAATATCTTGTACGTAATTTTATTTTACTTTTTTAAATATTAATGGTTTTAGTGATACAATTGTTACTAATTAACCTATAGCTTGGGGGTAGAAGAGGTGGATCCATACCTTTCCTAAGGGTATTTGCGCGTAAGTGAATATAATGAACCCCAAGGTAATTGGAAACCGGCTCTCTCAGCATCTGATATTGCCAAGAGGTTAACCATCTAGGTACTGACCAGACCTAACTTCGGTATTTCAGCGTGGTGCGGCCGTAAGACTAAAGAAAAAGAGAAAATAGGACAAAATTTCGGTTCCTAAATGTAACATTTTTTACCGTATGATACTCTATAAAAATATGAAACTGCACATTTTAAGCTTCTTTCTTCGAGATCTATGCACTGTTTATTGCTTGTTCTTCCAGCTTTGTTTGCAGGCAAATACTCCTGGGAATGGCTTCACCTGATAAATCTCAGTAGATTACCTAGTAATTAGTCATTTTAGTTAAACTCAACACATGAACAATCGAGAAAATGCTAGGTTGGCCAGAAAATCCTGACTCAGTTAAAAAGCGGAAAGAAAACAACAAATCTTGATCTCTGTCTGGTGGAATTTTCAAGGAGTACTGCATTTCGAGCTTGCTCTACACATTCGCGCCATCAGCACTGTATTACCAGCAGCTAAACCGAGTGTACAACAAACTAAAATAGGAGTATCTTGCTTTG
>OZ038489.1:73706579-73821579 GCA_964036315.1 Acanthosepion esculentum | reverse complement strand
TGATATTCGTTAAAAGAAAATCTTACACAAACAACAATAAATAAATGGCCTAGTATATGGAAGTAATTATAGCATTTTACACCGCTACGACAACAACGACCAAAGCCGCCTATAATATCTGGCGAGAAAAACACCCCCTCAAACCGACTAAATATCGATACCGACAAACTAACCAGTGTCAGGCGTGACATCAACAGGGGAAAAAAAAGAAGAATACCTGACATAAAACTCGAAATCATCCGAGAAAACATCAAAAATAGATTAAACGTTAATATCGAGGAGTTAATTGCCAACAAGCCAGAGGAGACACATACAGAGGAACAAATAGAAACCAGTTGTAATAATCCCTCTGGAGTACACAAGCAAATAGAGGAAAATAATGACGAATATGGGAGAGAAACAGAGATAACAAAAAAACATCCGACATAAATGGGAGAATGTAATGGAAATGTCTTTTGAAGAGAAAGTCCGACAATTCCTAAAGTAAGAAAGAACCGTCAAGTGAAGGAAATCATCGAACTCGCTAAACAAAAAATTAGAAAAATAAACGGCGAAGTGGAAAGACTGATGAACTTGACAGAAATCATTTTATAGATCACAGAAACAATAGGTGAAAAAATAAAAACACACCGTAAAAGCAAATTCAAGCGAAGGCACAGGGAATCAGGCATTACGAAAAAGAAACAGATTCTTCTGGCAAAACAAGATCTTCAAAGAAAATGCCAAGAAACTATATCGAGAATTTGGAAAATATAAGATAGAGATAAATGACCCACCTAATGTCGAGGAAGTCGATGACTTCTGGTTTAAGATGGGGGAAACTGCAAAATGCACAATGAAAGAGCTACCTGCATCAAGCAGCAACAGGAACAACACACACACATATAGAGTTTCGAAAATGGATGGATATTAATATTGTTGAAAATGCCACTGCCATCTGCAAAACCAAAAACGGGAGAACACCAGGAATAGACCGAATAGTCAATTTATCGATAAAAAATGTATCTAGAACCCACCAAGACCTCGCATTGGAATACAATGATACATTCATAAACCCAGAAAAATGCCCCAAATGACTCACGCGGAGAGTAAAATACCTACTCTCAAAAACAGAAGAGACGCGGCACACGAAGAACTATAGACCCATCACCTGCCTACCAACAAGCACAAGATCCTTACTTTTATCATATCCGAGTGGACATACAACTTCCTTGAGAAAAGCAATTTACTCCCACCAGAAGAGAAGGGATGTAAAAGAGGAAGTTACGGGTTCCATGACCAACTAATTATCGGTAAAAACAAGGAAACAAAGAAAAGAAACTTATCTATAGCATGGATCAACTGCAGAAAGACGTTCGACAGTTTACCACACTCATGGATAGAGAAGAGCCTAAAAATGTACAAAGTATGCCCCACAACGGTCAAATTCATAACGGAGAATATGAAAAACTGGAAGACTACATTAAAACTAAATTATACAAACGGGTTTATTAACATTGAGACCAATCATCATCAAAAGCGGTGTCTTCCAAAGAGATTCATTGTCATAACTACTCTTCTGCCTTGCATTAGCGCCACTGAGCTGCCTACTAAATAACTAGTGACGGATACAAGCCACAGAATGAAAAACTGAATCATCTATACTATATTGATAATCTTAAAACGTTTGCCAAGGATTGACAACCAACAGAAAAACCTACCCATCATTGTCAAAAACTTCAGTGAAGACGTTAGGATGGCTTTCGGAATCGACAAATGTGCCAAAGCCACCTTCAAAGGCGGTAAACTAACGAAAACTACAGATTTATACCTTGATATCAACAACAAGATTAAGGGACTAAACCATGGTATATACAAATACTTAGGAATTAATAAAAGGGACGAAATACAACATTCAATTATGAAGAAAAAGACCCGCAAAAAAGGAGTGCGTTCGATACTAGAAATCGAGCATAACAGGGACAATAAAATGAAGGTATTCAACACCTTAGCTATACCAATAGTAACATACAACTTCAACATTATTAAATGGAAGTTGAATGACATTAAAACATTGGACGCCAAGTCCAGAAAAATACTTACCCAAATGAGGATGCACCACCCGAAATCAGTTGTTGATAGGCTCTATGTAGAAAGAGCTCGAGGTCTAATCCAACTTGAACTAACTCTAAAATCTACAACAATCGAATTGGAAGCCTATCTCACAAAAACCAATGACCCTCTCCTACAAATAGTAAAACACTAAATCCACTCTATCAAAAGAGAAGCTGCATTCTTCAAGAAACAGCTTAATATTCCTGAAATCCCGCCAACAGAAAACGAAGCGAATACTATCTACGCCAAACGAGTAAAACAGAAAGCAAAACAACTTGGCCAAATGAAATTACAAAAAAAACTGGGATAACAAGGAGTTGCATGGCAAATGCCTAAAAAGAAGCAAATGTGGACCAACAGAAAACACATCAGGGGCTGCGGAGCACCGGGCTGAAAGCTGAGACAGAAGGCCTAATTATTGCAGCTCAGGACCAAAGCTTCGCAACTAGATCCTGTCACTATCAAGGATGGAACTAACTCGAAATGCAAGATCTGTGGAAAATATGATGAAACTGTCGACCATATTATCTCTGGCAAAAAAATGAATATACGCACAGACATAACAAGGTAGCGACATATGTGCACTGGAAGATATGCAAGAAGCACAAAATCAAAACCACTGAGAGATGTTATGAGCACCAACCAGTCACAGTTAATCAAAATAACGATGTAACTATCCTCTGGAACATGCCAATTCAAACTGACAGGGAAATAAAAACCAATAAACCTGCTATTATCATAAAAGACAATAAATTCAGGAAGTGTATGCTTATTGACATAGCAGTACCATTTGAGAGAAACACCTCCATAAGCGTTTTCGAGAAATTGTTCTAATACAAAGACCTGGAGGTCGAGATTGACAGGATGTGGGGAATGAAGACTGAGACTATACCAATAGTAATCGAAGCTCTCTGGGCCTCGTGAGAAAGGGAATGGATAATTTTACTAGCAGTATCCCATGTAACATCAACATACAAGCTGCCCAGAAAATCGTCCTACTAGGAACATCCCATATACTAAGAAAAATGTTATCAATTAAATGACTCGGATCTACAAGATACAAAGCAAGAAACATAACATACACAACTACTACTACTACTACTACTACTACTACTACTACTAATAATAATAATAATAATAATAATAATAATAATACGCAGTTCACCCTGATAATAACTACCAAATATTTGTACGTACGTAACAAAGGCTGAAATGAAAATCACATCAATATTGAAAGATGAAAAGTAATTAAATTATCAGTAATGGCTGAATTAATATTACTTTTCTTTCCTTTTTAAGGGTATATTGCCTGTTTTTATATGAAAATATTTTAAACAATACGAATTTAATATTGGATGCAAAATTTGTTATTTCCTGTTTTTTTTCTTGTCTTCTTCCACTCTAACTATCAATGAAAAATGTCACGAGGCCATTTCTAACGTTAGGTCTCTACTTGGGACACGGAAGGAAATGTGCACACTACAGAAATCAAAGGAAACAATAATAATAATAATAAATAGACTTAAGTACCCCTACCAGAAGCTTTTTCATTCTTATTCTTGAATGGGTTATAAAACAGTCGCCAAAATTTGGTGCAATTAGTACACAAAGCCAGTAGTCTTATATAGTCTACATGAAATGAACAGTCTCACGATTAACCATTAACAACGTTATCGCATCATCAAAGGCGCTCAAGCGATTTGTTAGATTACGAATTCTGGTGTGATTTGATTCTTTTCGCTCTGTTCGCAAAGCCTCTTCAAAAGTTTACCGCCTTTCGTTTCACTTTGCTTTTGCCGCGAGCAATTTGCGAATAATAATTACTTTTGTTTGCGCTCACGCGCTCCAAAGCCGTTGTTTGACAATTGTCAGGAGAAGGACTGGCCTTGTGCAGACACTGCAGTGAGAAAAACGCCTTGGCCACCACACGTGTGATATTGTTATGCGTAAACAACGGCGTGCCCGGAGCCCTACGGTAATGCATCGGTGTAAGTTGAACTCTGCATTGTTTCAATCAGATTCTAATGCATGCTTGGACACTCACCTGGGATGCTCATCAAGTGATTATCAAAGGTTAGAGTTATGTTTGCCAGAGAGATGATTATGAACAGACCGAAATAGATATGGACAGACTGGGGCGATCCAATGATGCGCAAGCTAATCTCATAGACAATTACTACTGTAGTGGAGTTGGTCCTCACCGGGAATCGTACACATGGTTTTGAAAGAAAGAAAGAAAGAAAGAAAGAAAAAGAAACGGGGGGTTGAACATATATATATATATATATATATATATATATATATATATATATATATATAGATAGATAGATAGATAGATAGATAGATAGATAGATTCGATTTGATAATCTTTATTATCCATGAATTATCATACCATCATGGGAGAGATTATGAAGTGGCTTCCTGTTGCCTTTACTATGGTTTAGAATTCAAAGTAAACTTTCTACTAAACTGGTTACCACCCAAAGCTACAGACCCAACCTATCCTGTTATTTAACACATAAATGGTAGGAGAAGACATGACTTCATGCTTTCCCAAAGACATTTGTGTGAAATTGAATGTGACAGACGAGGCCGAACATGTATACATTTCTGCCATCGAGTTACAAGTTTATTTATGCCTTTACGATAAAACTCTAAAGGTTTAAACGCAAAGAAATCTTAGAATGCAGTTTCTGCCTTTTATTTACAATTATTTGCTTAAAAAATTGTCAAAATGCGTGAAAAAAAGGGTAGTCATTGGGCGAGAGGCCAGGATGCTATGATGGATATGGCAAAGGCTCGTATCCCAAGTCAGTAAGCTTATGCCGTGTATATTAGATATTTGGGCAGCAATCATTTTTCATGCATGTTTCAGTGAATGTGACGTACAAAGAAAATAAAAGTTTTTTTTTATTCAGTTTTTCTTTAATCGGGACTAAGACATTGAAGATGTCCATAGAGATTATTGCCCCAAGCACTTTTGATCAATTCATTTGCCATCTTCAGGGAGTTCCTTGGTAATATATATTCTCGTGTTTATGTTCTAAGTTGCATTGTCTGGAAGTAGGAGTAATTCAAAGACCCTTGAAAATGGCTACTGAAGTGTTTGGGACAATATTCACCATGGAGAGCTTCTGAACTCTTTTCGATCCCATAAAAGAAAAATTATAAGAACATTACAAAAAAATAACTTATAAAATTTTCCTTGTCCATTGCATTGAAAGAAACATCTCTCTCTCTCTCTCTCTCTCTCTCTCTCTCTCTCTCTCTCTCTCTGTATATATATATATATATATATATATATATATATATATATATATATATATATATATATATATATATACTAGCAGCATGGCCCGGCGTTGCCCGTGCTTGATTCAAAAATCGTACGACTCATACAGCAATCGCTATCACTTGACTTAAAATATGTTTGCCCTTCCTTGCCTTTAAAGGAGTACCCTTTGCCGTGCTGATGTTGCTACATGCCTTACTTCTTGCCTACCTCACACTGCGAATTTTTTCTGAGCTCTATACTAAACATTAAATCTGTTAAGAAAAAAGAACTAAACAAAATGAACACAAAACGATCAGCTTTAAAAAAGGACTCGTAACTGGAAAAACCGAATGAAAAAAGAATGTTAACAACAAATATTTTTTCACACCCAACCCAGTTCTGCGGAATCAGAATCAACGTTGAGTTTAAGCAAGTGAATGAGCCAACTGGAGTAAAGTGTCATGTAGATTTAAATTTTTCCCACTTGTGACGAATGCAGCTATCGATTTTTTTTTGCATGCTAGCATGCTAGTTAGCATTCGTGTCAGTCAGCTGTTGGCTCTCACGCTGGCCAATAGAATCTTCCTGCCTATTCGTGGCAGCCAGCTATAGGCTTTCACTCTGGCCAATAGAAAATGGCCGCAAACTACATGAAAACTGCCACAGAAGCATGAAAAAATCGATTATTTCCACTATCGATGGGAGTTGGGAAATGCAAAGTCGGTCTTGGCCTTCTTTCTAACTTGGAGCATGTGCATGTAAAGTTTGGTGAAAATCCGTCGAAAATTGCGGCCGTGCATTCGTTACACACACACACACACACACACACACACACATGCTGCCTTTTATGTATATATATATATTCATGCCTTTACGATGAAACTCTAAAGGTTTGGACGCCAAGAAATGTTTGGATGCATTTTCTGTATTTTCATTGAAACAAAACGTTTTTTGGTTTCAAAATTGTCAAGTTGCTTGAAGATGTGGCAGTCAATGAGTGTAAGATCAGTGGGCGAGAAGCATTATGACCAAGATTGACCTCATGCAATAAACGTAAACGCATCTCTTTTTTCTCCTGTTCTGGATGAGATGAATATAATATTTTAGGATGACTTCTGAAAGATATTTGATGTAAAATTAAGAACAGCGGGAGTACAAATCAACAATGAGAAATGTTAAGCGAGGGTAGTAGGGTTTATATTAATGTTGTTAACAATCGCTGGATGACGGTCTGGTGACATCTGTCGTCGCACGTCTTCACTTATGGTCTGAAGAGTTATCTTCACTAGACTTTATTCCCTTCACACCGTTATCTCAAATACTTATGTTACTTAACGCCATGATTATTTTGGGGGATAGAGAGTGGGGTGGTTTACCGTTGCCTTCTCAGCGGTGTTTTTTTTTTTTTTTTTTGAGGCACCAATTTTAGTTATATAGTCGTTGAATTATCGAGAGTTCTTCCGTATATCGTTAGGTCTTAAAATGGTGAGAAACAGAAAAAAAATCGTTAGAAGCAAAAGAAAGAGTGCCACATTGCTATGCATTATACATTATCTTATATGGCAGTGCGTAGTGGACGATCTCCCCACAGATAAAGAGAAAACTAGAGGTAACAGAAATGTGGTTCTAAAGAAGGGTACTGAGAATTGCAACAAAAAGAGCACATATACTCAGAATCAGAAAGAGACAGCTGAAATTTCTTGGAAACGTAATGAGGAAGGAGGGCTTCGTAAACGTAACCCTCACAGGTAGAGGAAGGCATCTAGCCACCTATCTGACGAGCTTGTGTGAATGGACTGCGGAACACTGGTGGCAGGCTTAGGAAAGGGATAAAAACTACTAAGGGACATTCAATTTTGGAGAGCTATGATCGCCCTTGTCCTGACAGGAAGGGGCGTATAATAGAAGAGGAAATGATTATATAGCAGTAGGAAATGACAGGAACTCCCACAGGACGTAAAGAAAAGTGTGAAGAAAGGACTAAACATCAATTGTAAGATGACCGGTTGTATGGTTGTCAGCAAAAGCAACATCTCGAATTACGCGAATTACAAAATGGGAATAACAAAATCAAGCAAGTACAAAAAATTAAATATCTCATGCAGAAAATGAAACACCGAAATCCGAAGGCGCATTGGGATCGCGAAAGTGCCTTCTAAAAGCTAAGCAAAATATGACAATTTTATTAGAAACAAAGAAAACATTACTGAAATGTTATGTAATATCGGTCCTCTTGTATGGCAGTTAATGCTGGAAAATCTCCTCCCAGATGTAGAAGAGACTTTAAGCAATGGAAAAGTGGTTCTACAGAAAGGTGCTAAGAATACCATGGACTAAACATGGAAAAAGGACACTTATACTTAGAACCAGGAAGAAAAAGTTTTACCAGGATACGTAATGAGGAAAGAGGACTTAGATAATTGAACACTGACAGGACATAATGAAGGCAAGAGAGACAGAGGAAAACAGAGCCCAACATTCATAACGAACTTGTGTAAATAGTTGACTGAACAGGAATTAAGAGAAATAACAAAAAGACAAATTATACTAAGATCTACAAAGGACAGGACATTGTGGAGAGTCATGATCGCTCATATCTCGAAGGGACACGATACATAGAAGAAGAAGACAGTTTCGTTAAAGTGTTTGTTCATTTAGTTATGGTTATTTTATATGCCATGCACCATATGGATGTAGGCGATCATGGCTTTCCAAAGTTTCTGCTTATTTATTATCTATGATTTCTTGGGAAGTTTCCATTTTCCCGTCTCCACGGTTTTTGACTTCAGGGTAGACATTCTCCTAAACTAGCTGCCACACAGGGCTAGACAACTCAATTTACCCTGTTTGGGACTGGAGTGAAGGATTCACGCCTTTCCGAGGATGTGCAGTAAGAGCAATGGATAAATACTCAGAACAAGAAATCCTAGAGCCGAGTTCAAATTCCAGTCGTGTTCGTTAAAGTAGCTTATAGGCAAATATGAATCAACCTCTTAAATAGTGAGACTTGTATCCGGAAAAAAATTCAATGTTATTCTCAAAAATCGTTACTGCAATATTCACTCGCAATAAAGAAAAAAAGACTTTTTCTTACAATTCAAAAATATGTTATCCTTGTTAAACTAAACGCACTTACAATGGATCAATATCTTATAAAAACATATCTGTGCGCTTCCAGAGAGATGAGAACAATTTGTTGAGAGCCACTTGATTGTGCAAATTAGGTTTTGAGCCAAGTGGTCAAAACTAATCCTTTGGACATTGGAAATAGATTCGGTTTTATTTGATTCAAAATCCTTTTAACAGTTGAATATTCGAATGGCAACTGAAATGTTGAGGTCATAAAGCCATCCTTGATAAAATTTCAAAAAGAATACTCTTTAAAAATAATAATCTCCAAATCGTTTAACTAAAGGTTTGTCAATATCTCTCTATATTTCTGAGATGAGCTATTTACACTATTTACATCGTTCGGACTGTTGTCCTCATTTTTATTAGCATATTCACCATGTTTCGACTGTTGTAAGCTTCGACCTTCTTCATATGATATACGTCGGAATTTCGAACTGAACCCTTTATTTACATGTCGGGGGTAGATTGTTCTAATTCCATGCGATCAAGGACACATGACCCAATCGATAAAATCGTTTGAATAATCCAAAATGTGACTTGACCCAAAGAGTTGTGAGTTCAATACCTGACCACAGCAGGGGAACAAAAACTTGAGAGCTGAATTACTAAAGGGAATTAACTGAAACTGAAATATCAAAAAAAGGCATGGCACGTGGAATTAGAACAATCTACTTCCCGTGGATTAAATAAAGTGTTTGCTTCGAAATTACAACTCTTATCACCTGATGAAGGCAGGAGCGTACAATAGACGAAACTTCGTGAATATAACAATAAAGATGAGGACAACTGTCCGCGCGATGTAAATAGTGTATATAAAGTTTTCTCATTATTAATAATTTTGACTAGTATTTCTTTCACCTTATTTCTCTTGCTTTATTTACAATAGTAGGATTAGCTGTAATATTATTTGAATTTCTTACATGATGCATTGTCAATTATTATTAACTAGAAATACCCACGAAAATTTCAGGTTTTTCCGATTTTAATTTTCGGGTGAATCTTACTTCTTCTGTTAATGATTCAATAAGATCATGGGGAGTTCTAAAACAATAAAATATCCGTAGAACTTAACCTATCGCAACGTTAAATATTTGAGCCTAAAACTTTAACACAACATTGCAATAACAATCATAAATCTGAATGCCGGTCTTTATTTTAAGAAGTAAGGGGGTACAAATGAAAACATTTTAAATTGAAAATTTTTTCCATTTCACTGAAACAGTCGTTAAACATGGTTTCTTTCTCTATCATTTTCTTACTGAAACCAAGTAGCGTCTCTGGTATGTCTTTTCCATTTTTCCATGCGATCGAAACCGAATATTCCATTAATTATGAGGTATTGGCAGGAGTCATTAAACACGTCTATCTTCCCCTTTTTCATTTCTTTCTTTCTTTCCTTTTTTCTTTCTTTTATTTTCTCACTGAAATCAGGTAGCGTTTCTGATATGTCTTTTCCGTATTTTCACGCGATCAAAACGTAATAGTCCATTATTCATTGGCAGAAGACGTTAAATACTTCTCTCTTCCCTTCTTGCTCTTTTTCTTTTCTTTTCTTTTTTTCTTTCTTTCATTTTCTCACTGAAGCCGAGTAGCGTCTATGGTATGTTTTTTCCGCCTTTCCATGCGATCAAAACGGAATAGACCAATATTTAATAGGACGTTGGCAGGGCGTAACGGTTGTACCAACTAAGGGAGAGACAAGCAAACATAAGATTTTTAATAATATTTCTCCCTTCTGCGATGGTATGCTCTGCTTTGTTTAAAAAAATACTGTCATCATGTCTCGTACATTTAGCTTTGATACAAGCGCATGGTATACGCTAATCAGATTGGGTGCCATGATGGTTTTCGCATATTTATACCCCGGCGTTACTTTATTAGCATGCTGCTCTTTCGCTCAATAATAATAATAATAATAAATGTTCTATTCTAGAAGGTTCTTTTCTCGCATTTCTCGTGTGTGGAACACGCTTCCGATTTCTTGATTCCCTGCCTCTTACAATCTTCAAAAATTGAAATGCAACGCCAATCGCTATCTTCTATCTTCTTCTGTTGTCCTTTCTCCTCACTAAAGTCTTCTCATACTCTTTCACTCCCACTAGACGCATGCGTCTTAGTGGCATTATCGCCTTACTTGGCACGAAAAGATTTAAAAATAAAATAAAGATATGTATGTGCATTCACAAATATAACAACAAATAAGGAGATTTTTTTTAAATAACAGAAAGTTTAAACGCGCAATAAAAACGAATTCCTGATTGAAAGTGTCCAGCCTGAATTCATTAACAGTGTCTACAACAAGATGATAGCTTATTCAGGTGTCAGAAAACCATTATTGCCGAACATCTATGGGTTTCTATCTTCACATATTAATCAATCCCAGATATTTTGAGCAATCCAAATCTTAACACTGTCAGACGCATACACATTGATTTTTACCTATTATAAAACATGAATGTAGCAGACGGTGGAGCAGTTCTTATAAAGCGTCTGCTTATATTACCTTTGCACTAACAGCCTAGGGAAGTGCACGAATCCAAATGTCCCTAAGCTCTAACCCATTACTACTTATATTACTGCAATATTGATTTTGGCATACTGCAAATATTTTATTTTGTTCATTTTAAATTCATTAAACTATCTCGTTCTGATTTTTGTACTAATTTTCACCTTATAAAAGCCCAAGAGCCACTTTAATTAGAGGGTTACTGAAAGAGGTTGTTGTATGTAAGTAAGAGCAAAAGGTAAGTAGTGCAGTTTATGAGGATATGTGGGAAAATAATGGTTAACCCTAGACTTGATCAGGAAAGCATACCTCGGGAGTCGGTCCCACAATGTAGCGATTCCTGGAAAGAAGGTGTTCGAGTGGAACATCCTTCGAAGGATACGAAGTGAATCAGGGTAGTTCAACCCAGTGTGCCTCGTATGGCGGGATCTTAGCTGTGAGGTTTAGAACTGGAGGAACTACGTAATGTATGTGCGTTGTGGTGTAATGGATAACGACTCGGAATGCGAAATTGGAGGTCCAAGTTCAAATCCAGTCAGGTTCGTTACATTCATTTACACGCAAATACTCTTGGGAAAGGTATGAATCCATCCCTTCTTTAAGGATTGAATGGCAGAACAAACTGGGTCCAATAGCTTTCCTATCGCAGAAAGAAATGGCAACCTACTGCGAGAAAATCTTCTCCCTAGTCAGGCATGAATCGAAAAAGACATGATCGCCCAATCGTTTATCACGTATGGCTCTTAACTGACTGACTGGAAGAATTTACCTCGTCAGAACATTTTTCACGGGAAATAGCAACAGAGTAGCGAGAGCCTTGCGACGTTTCATATGTGGAAATCACCAATAAGGCCGCCTAGACGCTTTTCAACTTTATCAGGACTGGCAAGTGAAAATGGGAAAACTCCAACCGAAATATGGTAGCAGTACTCTATTTTCGGCCTGATCTGATTCTTGTAAATGTAAAGCATAGTAAGAGGAGCCTGGTACTTCCTGAAGAGGTACAAGTCGTTCAAGGCTAAGTAGCTTCCTTAAGAGAAAACCCGTTCATCGCGATAGGTGAAAATTCAGGGCTTTCTCGGTGATGATAGAGCATTACTATTTTTTGAGCTGTTAGAGCTCGGTCAGGGGAGAAATCAGCCTCTCAAACTCTGGTCATCTAGATTTTTGGAGGTGCACCCATATACCGTTGTTTTGATGTAATTGATTTGTTTTTTTGTTTTTTTTTACAGTTTATCAACTATTTACAAGTTATTTAAAGCCAGAAAATATTTTTATGGGGATACTTGTCATTTACTGATACCAGCCCTAGTAAGTAACCCATAGCTGGGGGAGAGAAGAGGCAAATTCATACCTTTCCCCAAGAGTATTTACGCATAAGGGAATATAATGAAATCGACGAGAATTGGAACTTGACTCTCTGATTTACAATTCCATGCCGTTATCCGTTACACCAACCTCACACCCAAACTTACAGAACCTGGTATCCCCAAGCCGTCACCCATCGAGTTATTGACCAGGTTCGACGTTACTTAACTCCGACGATCGTGCGAGAAGCGGTGTTTCAACGTGATATCGCCGTAAGTACCGTTGTATCATCTGCGTTGATATTCACTAAAAATCTGAGAATAGTCATAGTCAGATCGTTAATACAGAGTGCGGCAGAAATACTTCCCATACATAATGGTAAGACATTAGGTAGATGAAGACACCATTGCTACTAATCTCTTATCATTATGTGTGAGGTATTTCCGGCAAGTATATATGAGAGTTATTTCTGTCGCACCCTGGATAAAGTTGAAGTAGGGAAGGGCTGAGAGGATTCTGATTATGTACACTTTTTGGCTATTCCTTTTCTTAAAGACTTCTTCGTTGCCAATGGGCTCCGTCTATGGTATTATCAGCGCCTTTTAGTCTCTTTTCATCACCAGTATATAATCTAATTGGCGTTTATGGCTGCGGTTAGCATTTTGTTCCCTTTTTCTTTCGCTCAGTAGTGAAGCTCGATTTCTATTCTGGAAATAGTTCGTTTTTTATTCTCTCATAATTAGAATAATTTGTCATATTCTCCCTTATAATCGATGGTGGACTTATTCTTGTATTTAATACGATTCAAAGCTTATTAAGCTGGTGATGGTCGTATATTTTGGGCACATATCTTCTTTTTTTTTTTTACATTTTCATACATAAAATACAAAAAAGTAGGAAATAGCCGCCCATTACAATCTGACTGTGGGTATCGATTCAGAGAAGAAAATCAAGAACTGTAATGTGTAGAATCGATTATTAAATGTATAATTGTTCTAAAACAATTTTAACAGACAGACTTAAATTAATTCTGAAATCGACAGATGATTATTTACAAGAATGGGATTCGATAAAATAACGAAAAAAGCAGAAGAATTTAAAAAAATAGGAATAAAAAGAGCGAATAAATTAAGAGGAAAGAAAATGCAAAGAACACAACAAAAACAGGTAGTGGCAAAAATATAAAGAAAGGAAATATATAAGGAGGAAAACGAACGAGATAAAAATATTTAAAAAGGCAAAGAAAAGTACAAAAAACTAAATAAGAAGAATAAAAAATGGTAGTGGGAAAAGATTACGGAAGATATAAATAGAAATAAAATATAAAGGGGTTAATTGAAAGTGGAGAGTGAGTGAGTGAGTGAGTGAGTGAGTGAGTGAGAGAGAAAAATGATTAAAAAAGAACAAGTATGAAAAGTAAAGTAAAAATGAACGAAAGAAAATAAGAAGTAAAAAGAAATAACAATGGAAAGTCAAAAGAAAGAAAAAATACATGAAAAGTAAAACAAAAATAGAGAAAAATAAAAAGTAACGAAAGAAAGAAAATGAGATTAACGAAAGAAAGAAAATAAAAAAGGAAAGAATGGAGGAAATTAAATAGAAAGAAAGAAAGAAAGAAAGGAAAGAATGGAGGAAATTAAATAGAAAGAAAGAAAGAAAGAAAGAAAGAAAGAAAGAAAGAAAGAAAGAAAATAAAAAAGGAAAGAATGGAGGAAATTAAATAGAAAGAAAGAAAGAAAGAAAATGAAAAGTAATGACAAAATAAGAAAGAAAAGGAAATGACAAGCATGAAAAGGAAAGACACAAGAAAGAAAGACAAGAGAAAATGAAAGATGTCGCTTTTGATTAAAAAAAAGAAATGCTAATATAACAAAAGGAAAAATGAAAAAGAAACGGTGTCCTTTATTTGTTCAAGTCCATTCTCTCTATATCACGCTTCGTGCAAATGGCTTCATTGTCAGGAATAATAGCCAATGCCGAAGAACGAATCTCGAGGGCCCATCTCGCATAGGAAATGCGCTGAAACTGTCGTTTCTCTTAAATAGACATGATTCCCAATAGAACAATTGTGTTCAGTTTCTTTTTGCGTGGATTGGCGATTTAGTTTATATGTTTATTTTTGCATCATTCTCGCAACTTGCACTTTTTTCCTGAACAATTTCTTCGGGATCTTCGTCAATAAATGTTTAAATGTTTTGCTGACATTAACAAAGATTTACAATAATCTTCTGTACAAGAGAATTTCTTACGAAGTTTTTTTTTTCTGAAATAAAAATGAGAAAAATCAAATAAATAAAAACTTAACATCCTAATCTATTTTTAAAATTTCTACCCTGCCAAACGGAATAAGAAATTGTTGCGGCGACTTGTGTTGTTGTCCTCTGGTTAAGTTGGTTTGATTTCAGAAGACATCAACACCATTTGGGTTATTTTTGTCGAATGTAATTTACATGGGACAACAACCGCAATGAATTACTGTCAAAGTTGACATACATCTGGTTTACTACTGAGTCAAAAGGTCTGGTTTGTAACAGGTAAATTATAGATATAGATTCATTTGGGACTTTAGTCAAAAATTAGAAATAGGTTCGATTTGTAATTAAGTCAGAAGGTAGATATTGACCCGATTAGCATTTGAATCAAAAGGTAGGCATTGATCCTGTTTGCATTTGAGTCAAGAGGTAGACACTGACTCAGTTTGCATCTGAGTCAAAAGGTAGATATTGATCTGGTTTGCACTTTAGTCAAAAGGGAGACATTGACACGGTTAGCATTTGAGTCAAAAGGTAACAATGACTAGATTTGCATTTTAATCAAAAGGTACATATTGACCAGGTTTGCATTTGAATAAAAAGTAGAAATTGATCTGGCTTGCACTTTAGTAAAAAAAAAAAAAAGTAGACAGTGAGTCCGTTTAGATTTGAATCAAAAGTCAACATTGTTTGCTTTGCGCTCGATTTACAAAATAGATATAAATCCAGTTTGCCCTTGAATCGAAACAGGCATTTATCTGGTTTGCACTTGTATCAAAATTCATCTGGGTTGCACTTGAGTCAAAAGATAAATATAGGTTCGGTTTGAATTAAGTAAAAAGAAAGGCATATGTTCATTTTTCAGTTAAAAGGTAGGCATTGGTCCGGTTTGAATTTGAATCAAAAGAGTCTGTAAGTATTTCAACCGTCAAGTATAGTTTTGTTTTCTTGTTAGCAAATTAATGAGAAATAACCCAAAATCAATTCTCTTTTTTAAAATACCGAAATTCCAATCTTTACTGCGAAGGTAAGTGTCAATATTAACGAACCTTAAAGTAGCTTCTTACAAGGCTACAATACCCAGAGAGATTTGTACGTACCAGTAATAGTTTGCAAGATTAGCTCGCCATATTATTTTGTCGTTGGTGTGCATGTGAGAATAACACAAGGAATTCATATAAATGAACCATGCCATTTTTATATCTTCTATTTTCTCCCTACTTGGATGCTTGGGCGGTGTAACGATTATCGACACGATAAATGGATTTGGCAGGCAGATTTCAAATTATGTCCGGGTGTTTATTCCAGTTGTGGCTGGTGCATTCAATACACATCACTGTTCTATGGAAATGCATGAATTTATTTCTCCTCACAAATATGAGTAAAATACTAGCGCAGACTAGGATTGGTAGTCCTGAATGTGAATTCAGAATTCAAAACGTGGAAATTGATTTGTTTTTACGGCTTATCAACCCTTTGCGTGTTATTTATAGCCGAAACATATTTTGGATTATAAGAGTATTTCCTTTTTTTGCGAGTGAATATTGCATTAATTTTTTTGGTGGGAGGTGGAGATAAAAAACTTTTTTTCAAATAAAAGTCCTACTATTTAATCCATAACTGGGGGAGAAGCGATTGATTCATACTATTTCTCAGGGTATTTGCGCGTAAGTGAATATAACAAACCCGATTAGAATTCGAACTCGGCTCGAACTCGACTTGAACTCGACTCGAACTCGACTCGAACTCAGCTTGAACTCAACTCGAAGCCGTCTCGACTCGAACTCAGCTCGAACTTGACTCGAACTCGGCTCGAACTCGACTTTAACTCGACTCGAACTCAGCTTGAACTCGACGAACTCAGCTTGGACTCGACTCGAACTCAGCTTGGACTCGACTCGAAACCGTCTCGGCGCGAACTCAGCTCGAACGGCTCGAACTCGACTCCAACTCGACTTGAACTTAGCCTGAACTCGGCTCCGATTTCTCATTCCGAGCTGCTACCCATTGCATCTCAAACTGTGGAGAAATCAACGCGTAACCACTCCACTATCTTCCCCAAGAAGAGTCGTTGCAATGAAGAGTTTAGAGTTTTTAATAAGAGGATGACTTGGAGAGCCATGAACGCCTATATCTTGAAGGGATATGGTGTTTGAAAAATACTGAGCTTATCTGAAAGCGGGGGCACATGCCAAATTCTAATGAACAATCTTAATGCAAGGCAATATTATAGTATTAGTTTTATGTTCTAAAGTGTAAAGTTTGAATACGATTATTATTGAACCAAGCAAAAGTAAACACTTAATCAAATATCTCTCCCCCCCTCTCTCTCTCTCTCTTTCTCTCTTTCTCTCTCTCTTTCTGTATCTGTTTGTCTGTCGGTCTCTCTCTCTCTTTCTTCACCCTGTCTGTCTGTCTATCTTTCTCTCCCTGTCTCTGTTTGTTTGTCTGTCTCCCTCTCTCTTTATTTCTCACTCTCTCTCACACACACCTACACACACACAAATGTGTACTTTGGACAGAAATTCTAATAATAAATGTACTCTGGTATGCCAAATAAACGTCCAGGGCCCATTTGTTAATTTTTGAATTTTTTCCAACCACTTCGTGGGGCTTATTACTTTCCCACCCTATTTTATTATTTTATTTATTTATTCATTTAATCTTATGTTTTATGGACGTTTATTTATATTGTAACGTTGGCAAGACTTCATGGAAGCGTTTTCGATTTTGATAAAGCAGTTTAATTGAAGACATTGAAGGGCATTTATTTTTGCTTTTATTTCTTCGAGATTTATTTCTTTATAGTTTGAAAGACTTGCTTTTAATCTTTTCTTAACCACCCCATTTATTGAACCCCTCCCCGTTTATTAAATCTTCTCATTTTGTTCTTCTTGTTCTCTTTCCAGAAATGTCAACTATCACCTATTCTAATTTTCCTTAAGACTTATCCTTATTCACTAATTCCACTGCTTAAAAAAAAAAAACAAGTATAATATAGTGATATGTAAAGGACTACCTAATTAGCATAGCGAAAGCATGGCGACTATATAAGTGCCCAAGCAGCAAGGGGAGGTGCAGAATACGACACTCGAGTCTTTCGAGTCGGACTTGCGAGATCCGGTGTGTCGTATTTGATTTATTATCTCTCAGTTGTGTCTTTGTCTTCGGATAAAGTGCAAACAAAAATTGAGAGGTGCCGGTCCCGGTGAACAGCTGCCCGCGGCAGTACCCCCCTCACTGCACTAGAGAGAGGATTCAGTAGTAATACCGATCCCAGCCCAACCGACGGTTCCGGGGGCTGGGCTATTTGGGAACCTGTCTCGGGTATATGCGCACGGGCACCACACATTAAACTGAACTTGTGTCGCATCCTGCCTGCGTGGGGCGGCAAGTAGATACCAGATATGATACGCCAGATTAACGGTTACCGCCGGACTGAGAAAATACGAAGAAATCACATACCGTAACAGATAGCAACTCAAACACGTGTACCTAGTAAAAATAATGTCAATAGTAATACGAAAGAATCTTAGATCAAGAAATCCTTTCAAATATTACTTTTGTTTACGTTTCGAGTACGAAACTGAAGCTAGCAGATTCGTAGAAGTCCCAATGAGAGATGTGCCATCCTTAAATAGGTAAATTGAACGCTACTTTATCAAGATGGTCTCCTGAGTTCAAGTTGGCAACCGCGCGATTTGCCTAGAAGAGGGGTTTCTCTTGTTGGAGAAAGATTCCTTGTTTCACCGTTTGAATTAAAAAAAATGAGAGAAAAGACTGTTGCGTGTTCAAATAAAATATTTATTTAATCATAGGATACACAAATTTTAACTGTAATTACTTATTATGAAAGTTAGAAAGTTCTTCGCTTTGTAAGGAAATAAATATGAATAGTCTTTCAGTGAGGAAGAGAGAAAGTGGAGTTGGTAGACAAGATCAAAGGGAGTCAACTGTTGCTTTGGTGAGAAAGACAAGACGCCGATGTTGATTCGTGTCTCTTTACTCCTGTCAGTCCTTCTGCTGAGTTGAATGAATGTGTTTGGCTTTTATGGTCTTGTGTAGAAAGAAGCCTGTCTTTATTTATTGGCGGGAGCTGATTTTGTTGGCTATTTATTTTTATTAAAGTGAAAATTTGAAGTATGTTTGAAACACGGAAAGCTGCGCGGAGCCCTTGCGCGGTGTGTTTAATTTTCTCATTTGCTCCTTTGATTTGATGATGTGCACTTCCGCCTACTCTAGACTCTAATTTTTTAAAATGCAATATGTGTACGGGCATGTGTATACTTACATATATTACATATACTATATACCTTACTTTAGAGGGTATATATTCATAGATTTTGGGCACTTCGACGTGGCGTAATGGTTAGTAAACTTGTCTTGCTCGATCAATTACGTCTGAATAGAGAGTTCGATCCCCAATGGGTGCTCTCCATGTTGTCGGTATTGCGCCACATCTAAGCTATGCTTAGTATTTGCGTATATGTATACTGAATACTGGTTGTAGTTTCTGTAGTCGCTAATGTGGCCGAGTAATCCGCGAGGCCGAGCTGGAGTCATTTCCGCGGCAAAGGATAAGGAAAGGCCAAAGTATCATAAATAAATGGCAAGGCTGAAGAATCAGTTTGGCCGTGTTTATTAATGGAACTAACAGCATCCACTGATAAGCACATATGGCCGCCAGAGACCGTTATGCGAAGAAGTAGATCAGACAGATAACACCGAAATGCACTTTTGCTAGAGAGAGTCAGTCACTGTAAGGTGCCGACGAGTTGTTTAATGGGGAAGAAACATTATGCTTTTATGTTAGATACACGGATATTATTACAATTCTTTTCTTCTTTTTTTTTTCAATACTGGATGTCTTCCAAATGGTATTTGCTGTTAGGGGTTTAAGATACTAGTTATGACTATATGTCTACAATAACTTGATTTCAAATTGTAATACTTAGATGAGAGACCGATTCGAAACACCGGGTATTATAAACAAGGTACATATATTCGTTCGTTTTTTTTTTCTGATGTTCTGCGAATGATCTCGAAGAATAATTTTTCGTAGCATTTTCTTTATGGTTCTTAGTAACTGTGGTCATCCTGTGAAACTGTTGTCTAACGTTACTGAAATTTTATTTCAGATAAGACACTCCTTTGAGATAGAGTGCCAAGTAGACAAGAATGAGTTTGTTCGACATCTTCTTCCATTTGCTTTTAATCAAGGTCACAAAGCTGCTAAATTTGTGCTGTGTACGGAGATGACTTAATTACCGACAGATTAAAGAAGAACTACACCAGACCACTAAGAAATTGGCTCAGAAGATGACAAGCTTTCATGTTACTGTCGCTCGTCATCTTCACTCAATGGGTAAGGTCCAGAAAAACCACAGGTTCAATGCAAAGTTGTGTGTTGAACAAATGAATGGGCTGAAAGAGGCAAATCAGCTGACCTAACCGGCGATAAAGTGTGATTATTCAACACGACAATGATCGACAATTGCCGCTAACATGACCAAAGATCCAAAGCGCTCGGTCGGGAAGTTCTGACACATTCACTATATTCTTCACATTTAGCCCCTACAGTCGGCAATTTGAGGGGTGTTTCGTTCAGCAACGATGTGGAGCTTAAAACATGGCTTCATGAACCTAGTCATTTCTATCGTCGAGGCATTGCACTGTTAGTAGATCATTGGCACGACGTCGTAAACAATGAAGAGGAACGCATTGTTGAATGATTGATCAGAATTATTAATAAATAATAATATTAAAATAAATTATAAAAAACGAATTAATGTAACATCCTGATACATTTTGAAATAAGTTTCGGCTTTAATTAAGCTACAAAGAGTTGATAAGTTTTAAAAACCAACCAGTCAATGAATCAGTCAACCAATCCCAAATATTTAAGCATAAGATTTGCTGCTATCACTAATACGACATGACAGCAATTTATCAATAAATTATAAGAGCTTGCTTGTTCAATATACAGTGTTAAATTTTTATTCATCCAAAACAACACCTATGAGTCACTCAAGGTAGAGGGTTACTTAATGGGGTCGAATAGGGAGAGAGTAAGGGATACATATTATGAGGATATGTAGGATAGATAACAGTTGACCTTCGACTTGAAGAGTTTAACGTCGAGACTGGTCAGTACCTAGTGAGCACTTGGGAATACCAGGTGCTGTAAGATTAGATGTGCGGGTTGTGTAATAGATAATGGCTTGGAATTCTTAATCGAAAAGCAGAGTTCCAATTCCGGTCGGGTCCGTTATATTCGCGTAAATACCCTCGGGAAAAGTACGAATCCACCTCTTCCCCTCCCAGCTATAAGTTAATTAGTAAGAGTTGTATCACTAAACCATTATTATCTAAAAGAAATCTTAAACTCTAAAATATTTTCTTGTTTTAAGTAACCCGAAAAGGGTTGATAAGACGAAGAAAACGAATCAATTAAAGATGTTAAGATTTTAGTAATTTGGAAGCATCGTCCCAGGAGATCGTTTCGTATTACAACAGTTCTAGGGAAGAATCTGTCTGAGTGGAGCTTACTCCTTACCAATGTAATATTGAATATTAAGGTGGCGGGGTTGAGTCGACTTGGCGGTCCTAGCTGTAAATGGCTGAACTGGTGGAACCAAATAAATACAGTTTGTTTCGAACATCTACTAGCGATAGAACAGCGATAGTTTAGCAACGTTCCCGTCTACGAGAAAGAGAGTGAAGGGTAGAAAACAATTCATCACCCACAAGGCTGCGCAAACACTTTTGAGCTCAATCGAGACAAGAAAGTGAGGATTGAGCAGCTCATAACCAGACGAGACAGCGATACTCCATTGTTGTGATGAGTCTGGTTCTTGTAAAGGTAGGACATGGCAGCTCTCAAATTTGGTATACATACTTATTATTTCATCTTTTAATTTTCTTCATCATTTCACTACAAGCAAGGCGACAATGCCACTAATACGTATGAGGTTACAGGGAGTGAAAGTAGAAGTGAAAGAGGAGACTGGGGATTGAGGAAAGGACAAAAGATGAACGGGGTTCACAAGAAGACAGAAGACGGTGATTGACGTTGCATTTAAATATTTAAAGATTGTAGTTATCAGGGAAGAAAGAAAACGGGAGTTCTACAGGTGGGAAGTAAAAGAAAAGAAACTGTTGAAGTAGATGTGCATGTTGCATTTTGGCGACTGTTTTATAACCCATTCAAGAACAAGAATGAAAAAGCTTCTGGTAGGGGTACTTACGTCTGAGGTGCTATCCAAAACTACAGGGAACTAGAACGTTAGAAAACCACTAACTTTCCTTTACACCTCGTTGTCACTATCCCTTTGTACGTTTATAACGTAATCCCAACGAGATTTTCAGATTCTAAATTCTATGCATTGCTCTCAAAAAGTTGCGGCCATAGTCTGAACTACATGCTGTTTTTCAAATTTTGAGTAACATCACGTATTTTTATTTTTTATTTTATTAATTTCAACCCAAGCAAGGCGATAATGCCACTAAGATGCAAGGGAATGAAAAACAATTTGTTAACCTTAGTGAGGAGAAAGGACAAAAGAACAAGTCTCTGGAAGATAGAAGATGGTGATTGGCGTTGCATATAATTTTTTCAAGATTGTAGTTGACGGGGAAGGGAGTTCCATAGGTGAGAAAAGAAACTATTAGAATAGAACTTACGTTTGCATATAGCTAGTACAGCAGTAAAACAATGAGACCTAATAGCCAATCTAGTAGTACGCTTAAATTCATGTCGTCGGAGCTCCAGTGAAAAAGCCCACCAGAGCAGTTTCCATGAAAATATAGAAAATGTAGAAAAGATGTTACATCGGTGAGAATGTGAGATGCCTGGTCAGGATCGATTACAGTACAGATTCTTCTTTTGTCAAAATTCTAAAGAGATGTACAACAGAAGCACCAGTCCAGATGTGGCAACAATATTCAATGCACAGACGAATGGTAGATTTATAAATGTGCAAGATGAATTCTAACGAAAAAACTTTCTGGCACGACACAGTGAACCAACTTTTCTTGCCGTAGACAAACAATTGATTCGATATAGCCGCTCCACATCATGTCAGTGGCAAACGTGAAGCCAAGAAGGCGTAGTTTAGTCCAAGAAGGCTGAAGTTTAGCATCAGCCATGCTGATGGCAGTTAGAAATGTTTTTTTCTATGGTTGTTAAATGAAATCAGTTTTCTTTTCGAGGAGTTAAAATTTACAAGCCATTGCTTGCCCCAGTTAACCACTGATTGTTGATCCTTTTTAGGAGCAGCTGCCAGATTTAAATAATGCTTTGTCGTTGAAAAGAAGATCTATCCAACTTTATCTTTTGCAGTTTTTATGGAAATAAATAAAAGGCATTACTTCCGGAGCCTCCTTCATATGACGTCCCATCTGGACACATTGCTTCGAAAATTTGTTAAATGTCGTCAATTGAATGAAAGAGCCTCTTTGGGTCTACACAAGAACTGCTCCTAAAGTAACGTCTTGCCATTGGTAGTGACTATTACTTTCAGGGCGGCCCCCATATGATGCCGTATTAACTCATTTGTCATATGTGGTCCTCCGTTATCCGGAAGTTCTTTTGTTCTAGACGAAGATCGTTCCAATAGTAATGCCCGACCAGTGGCCACTGTAACCACAAATAGTGTTTTTGTAGATAGAAAACGTTTCTCAATCAAACGGTGTCATCGTGTTTCCTGTATCTGTTGTATTCGCCGTGGAAATAAATATGAAGCATTACTTTCGGAGCGTCTCTCGTGCAGCACTCCTTTCTTTCAACTTTTAAATTCTGCAAACAACTCATTGTTATTCATTTTGCGTGTGTGTTTTTAATTAAATCCAGCCACTATCTTCTCTCAATTTCTACATCTATATATAGTTCTCAGTGAAACAGGCCTTCAAACCCAGCTCCTCTATGGCAGTGAATACTCGACAATTTCCTCGCAGATGTAGAAGGGAGTTGAAAGCAAAAGAAGTGTACCTCTACAGAAGGATGCTGAGAATACCATGGACCGAACATGTGAGCAACGACGAAGTTTTAGAAAAAATGGAAACCATAAGGACACTTATGCTTAACACAAAAAGAGAAAGTTGAAATTTATAGGGCACATAATGGGGAAAGACGACTTGAAAATTTTGATAGTCACATGATATATTAAAAGCAAAACAGGCAGAGAAAAACAGCGCTTTTGTAAATGGATAGCCGAAGAGGTTTAGGTGAGATAACAAAAAGACAAAATTACTAAGAGCTACAAAGGAATGGAAATTGTGAAGAGCCATGATCGCCCACCTTCTGAGAGGACACAAATAAACTGTAGCTCGTCGTATACTATAATAAAAATTCAAAGTTGAGCGTGAGAATTGCAGTGACAGGTATTCTCGTCATCTGCAGTTAAGGGTTAAATGATAGACTGCATACAGCAACAGCAACACAAATTTCTTACCAGCCCAAGTCGTGTACTAGTACAATCCATGCTACTCTACTAAGAAAGAAAATGACCTTCATTTCGACGAATATGAGAAAAATGAACAAAATGCAACTTGACATTAAGTAAGGTTTCACGGGTTAATCTAGTTGACCATTACTAATAAGAGTAAGCTTGATCCTGATATTTGTGTTTTTGTGCTAAAACTAATTTTAGTAAGATAATAAACATAATAATCGATAGTGTTACAAATCGTTTACGCAGTTTTATCAAAGAAAGACTTGTTTTCCACTCTACAGCCTCTTTCCCCACAGACGCAAAGTTGTGAAGCCTGTCGCCATTTCTATGGTAAATGTTCAGATGAGCTACATTCTTCAGTTCCACCAGTTCAGTTGCTACTTACTTGGAGCCGAATCACCCTTATCTCCCCCGTTCTCAAAATGTAACAGAGAACTTCCACTTAGCTTTCACGCAAGAACTGCCACTCTGTGGACCATACTCTCGTCTGAGTGCTTTTCTGAACATTTTAATCTAGATCTTTTCAACTCAGGAGTCAATCGTTATCTGCCTTCCATATCCACATAATCTTCACTTTCCATCACCAATTCTATTCATATCACACACTTTATTCATCATCACCACTTCGACTGTAATTGTCTACCCGGAATTGCTCTCGAGCCTTGTATTCGGTAAAATGTAGTAAAAGATACACAAACACAGAAAACTTAACCCTTTGCATTCAAAAATACATTGAAATATGTCAGAACTGTTTTCGGGAAACGATCACTATGCGTTGTTACGTGTGAAAAGAGAGAGAGAAAAAAAAAGAATATTTAAAGTGGACACCACTTTGTTCGCAACATTGCGGCAACAGAACTTATGAATGCCGATTCACACAAAAGGCGCAGCCATTGACCAGTTGGCAACTTGCGACGTGTGAAAAAGATCGATCGGTCTTCAATCGGATTCTAAAATATAAATAGAACCAAAACTTGAAGTTCAGACAGTGTACAGTGTTAAATGTCTTACCATTTTAGATTTGATCAGAATGATGCGCCATCCGATAGCCGATACCTTGCACACTCACGTAGGCATGGTAACCACCCCATCCTCGTAAAAAAAAAAACAATGAACACATTCGATTTCCTTCTCGCGTTTTCTTTTACTTTTTTGTGTTTTACTCGTAAAACGTATATATATATATATACATATATATATATATATATTATCATTATTATTATTATTATTATTAAATAATTCCTTCATTGATCAACAAATTAAAATGTATCTCAATAATATTACTAACAAAATTGATAATATGAATAATAATATTGTACGTCAAAAATAAACATAACACTATTAAC
This sequence comes from Acanthosepion esculentum, assembly GCA_964036315.1. Taxonomy (NCBI): domain Eukaryota; kingdom Metazoa; phylum Mollusca; class Cephalopoda; order Sepiida; family Sepiidae; genus Acanthosepion; species Acanthosepion esculentum. The sequence continues at coordinate 73,796,215 of OZ038489.1, read as the reverse complement.
TTATACTCTTGTAACCAAATGCATAATAATTATAAACATGATGAAACAACACTCAAAAAAATAATAGGTAAAAATATTTAACCTATCAATAATAATAAACAAGTTAAACTTATCATGTATTATAAAAAATTTAAAACAATTGACCTCATCGTCTCAAATAACTCAACAACCACACAGCTAAATCCTCCACAAAAAAAAACAGTGTAGTGTATCAGTTTACATGCCCATTCAGGGATTGTATCTCTGATGCTAATAATAAACCCACTACATATATTGGTTTTACTACAACCACGCTCTCCTGTAGACTTACCTGTCACCTTTCTGATCTTAGTTCTATTAAACCGTGTTTTTTGTTGGATATCTTGTGGAGAGTGCTTGATGTGAATGGGGAAGTGTTTGTATATGAGTTTAATGAATATTTTTCCTTCGTTTATTTTTGTTTTTGTTGTACGGGGGATTGAACCATATGATGTGTATTTTCCTGTTGGCTTTTATGTGGTGTATATGTGAGTGTTGCCGAAAATCTGTTTTCTTTTATGGTTGTTTCGAACATGGTCTCACTAGGAGAATTGTCAGATAACCTGCGGTTAACTGATTGTAGAATCTGCTTGATTATTGATGGTGCTTGATTAGAAGATGTCTGCATATAGATTGGTTTGTCATTGGGTTTTCTATATGATTGACATGTACCTTTTCTTAGGTTGAATGTGGCATCTAGGAAATCTACTTCTTTTACGTTAGTTTTTCTATGTCAAATCCCATATTTTTTAATAGTTTTATGATTGTTTTATTTGGATTTGTCTGTTATGGTTTCTTAAGATTACAAGACCGTCGTCCCTCTAGAGGCCTATATGATGTTTATCGATCATTTTACTTCGAATGTAGTAGCAAATGTATGCCTATAAGCTCACAGGTCTTGGGCGGTGAAAAGCTTCCCACTGTAATGTCAAATGTTCATCTGCCTTTATCTATGCGTTTTCATTTCGAATAATAGTGATTTTCGGTAGCGTTTAAGGATTTTTATTTCGTTTATGTTTATTTTTTATTTGTTCTTGATATAAGGAGATGGCCTTATCCAGCATGGGTTCTGTTATAGATGGGTAAAAATCTTTTATATATAGTTGCATTAATTCGCAATTATGTTTGTTTTTTAGGTTGCGGAACCAGTCAATAGTTGTTTTTGTGTTTTTTCACTGATTTACTTCTAACTTATTCCTTAGTTCTGAACTAATTCTTTCTAGTATTATTTTAGCAAGTTCACTTTTGGTTGAGTTTATGAGTTTGCATGTTGGGTTACTTCTGAAATTTTCTTTGTGTGATAAATGCTTGTGCCTTAGCAATGCAATTTATTTCATCGTGTAGGTCTAATGTTTGGGTGATTGTTTTAGCTTACTTATTGATTTTATGTCTTGTTGTTTTGGGGGCTTTTCGGCGTATTTTAGTTATGTTGTCCTTGAGCAATTTGTTGTGTTTTTGGTGGGCTTAGTTCATATAAATTACTAGTTTTGTCAGCTGTGATAAATATGTTAGGTGAATTGTTTATTTTAGTGTTGGCCCACGACGTGAGAGGTGGAGATCAATGGTAAGATTACCGATGTTCTAACTTCCCACAAAAAACTTATGAACTTGTTTTCTTTATTAATTTTCTTTCATTCTTCTTAAATTGGAAAAATTTTGTCATTCTTTTTAAAAAAAATTTAATTTTTAATTTTTTTTAGCCTTTTTAAATATTTTTCTTTCTTTTTAAATTTTGAAAACATTTTCGTTCTTTTTAAATTTTTTTATTCTTTTTAATTTTTTCTTTCTTTTAAATTATGTTTCATTTTTTTTAATTTTTAAAAAAATTTTCATTCTTTTTCATTTTTAAAAAAAAATCATTCTTTTTCATTTTTTAAATTGTCATTCTTTTTAATTTTTTAAATTTTTTTTATTCTTTTTCATTTTTAAAAAAAATTCATTCTTTTTCATTTTTTAAAATTATTTTTCATCCTTTTGATTTAATTTCTTTTTCAAATTCCATTGTTATGGTAATACGTCGCTTGCTCTCTTTAAGTAGAGTACAACATACCTCGTATTACTATAAGTAGAGTACGACATACCTCGTATTACTATAAGAACCGATTTTTTATTACACACTCAGTAGTGAAGTCCGAATGCTTATAATTACCTGACAAAAGGCGAACTTATTGTTACGGAGAGAAGAACAAAGATAAAAAGGTTAAATTGTTCATTATTATATATTATTAAATACAACTGTTATAATCTAGCAAGATCTGTTGCACTCGCAAGCCATTGTTGTAGTAACGAGTTTGATTCTCACTGTATCAGTATATACTTTTGATCAGATTTATATTAGGCTAAAAACTAATAGATATTTGCAAGTTCTAAGCCCTTTTCTCATGGACATCTACCGTAGCCATAATTAGCAAGATTGGCTTGCATGTTACCGGTCATGCACTGTGAACTTTCGTTTCAAATTAACTGAAAATTAATAAATGCTTGATACGTCTTTTAGAGAGTGAATATTTACATGCACAACCTGGGCATCGCTAGTGCAGTATCCAAATCTCAAGGTTTGCTTTATTTGAAGGCCCTGTACCAGAATGCGTGAAGATTAACAAATATTATTCGGCACCTATCAGTGAGCGGATTGAGACCTATCTTTTAATCGCAGCTCACCAATGGAGAAGTAAATTGACCCCTTCCCTAAAGCCCTTTCCCGATCTCAAATGGAACGCGTATATTCATGCCACCCTAAAAGATGCTGGGAGAATGCTCTGTTCCTCGTATCGATCCATAAAACACCTAACTTCCGCTAACTTCCGCTCCCATGCTCCATTATTATAAGACTCAAATCAGAGCAAAAATAGAATATTGCTGCCATATCTGGACTGGTGCTACCCAATCCTCACTGTCAAGCCTGAATTGTCTACCCCAAAGATTTAAACTAAGAAGAATTACCTCATGTGATGGTCCACGGAAAATCTAATGGAAATTGCTGACCTCTATAGAAGTTGTGATGTAGAGTTTGTCTATCGTCATAGATTCGGTAAAAGTTTCAAATCGAATTTCCGAGAACGTCACCAAATTCATTTTAGAGCAAAATGAACTCTTCTGTTTGGCTGAGTTCAAGTATTTCCGATTCAAGAGTAAAGTCGAAATTGTTTTAAGTGACACAGGGTGGAAGACAGATGTTACAACACAAGCAGCCAGACATTTTAGTTACAGTATCAATCTGATACAAATATATTCAAAGGAAACAAGCTGATTCCAATCCATATTAGTGTAAAATACTCGTATAAAATCAAGTAAAATGTTAATTGTTATTCTCTTCTCAAAATGACTGCCATATCGTATGAAATCAGGTAAAAGTTTTACTTTTTCATTCGCTTTTTAAAATGACGACTGCATATTATAAAACCAGGTAAAAATGTTGTTCTTTATTCTCTTTCCGAAATAATACTCAGATTTCTCAACTCATGGATTGCAAAGAAAAAATTACTAATTTTTGTTTTTCATTCTGAATAAAGAATATTTTTTAAAAAAAAGAAAAAAAAGAACAGAAATTTACATCTAGCTTTTATTTACTAGTGTTTCTACAGGCATATATGTTTTAAAAGAAAATAGCTAAAAAGAAACATTTTAATCATTTTCAACAGCACCGTGCTTGACCTCAAACTACAAATCGTTCGCTTAATCCTTTCTTCATCTTTCTACACACTTTCGCTTTTGATCGCTTCCTCCATCTTTTTCTTTCCATAAATTTCTCCGATCAAAATATCAAAAGATGGCGCTTTGAAAAAATATATTTAGAAAATTGGAGCACGTAGATTTCTGGTTGAGCCGCCAAACATTATCCAGAGGTCGGTAAGAACGAAATCAAATGTCTACTCTCTTTCAGTTCTGAATTCTTGATTATTTAATATTCTAAAACTAATTACTGATATCGCCTTTCAAGGATAAATTTCTATTCAACTTGGAAACTATTCTTTTTTTTTCTACAGAACAAAGGACTGATAAGCTTGTATCAGGCAGTAACAAATTTTATGTGAATTATATATATTTTTATTAAATGAATAAACAGCGATTTTTTTAATCATCTCACCACAACAAAAGCAATAAAGCCACTATGACACAAGCGCTTACTATTAAAGAATATGAGAAAAATAACGATTGACATTGAATTTTAATTTTTGAAGATCAAAGTTGACTGGGAAGCAAGAATTCGGAAGAGAATTTCACAACCGAGAAGTGCAATAGAAGAAACTGTTAACATAGAACTTACGGTTACATCTAGCTAATTCAACTGTAAAATGATGAGACCTTGCCGCCAATCTAGTACTGCGCTTAAATTTATAAAGTCTAGGTACCATGACCGAAATTTAATCAGAACAATTACCATCAAAGTATTTACAGAAAAGGCACAGGGAAGCTACGTTGCAGGGGTGGGAAAGTGACAGAAGCCGAAATGCCAGGTCACGCCCAATAATTAAATTAAAAAATAAATATAAATAATTGAATTTTAAAACGTTGGGTTTAAGTAAATGCTAATGGTAATATTAGCCGTTTCCATATAAAAACGCATTCAGCATTCATTGATTAAGCATCCAGCGCTGCTGTCAGTTAAAATTAATAAAATCTTTCTGTTTAAACAATGTTTCAGGAAAAGAGGTTTCTCAAGTCCAGTAGCTGTTATTGTTCTTTCAAGTCCTGATGGGATCTTCTTTCCTAACCTTTTATTTGAAGTAGTGTGGAATGTCAGCATCTTCATTATGTCATTATTTTCTCTTCGAATTACATGTGATATGCATTTTAGCTGTTACTGCTGTTATATATATTTGTAAAGAATTAGTGGATTTATTTTAAATCCGACATTTTTCTCTTTTTAATGACCGGTATGACTTTGTTCATTTTCTAACGCGTCAAAACGTATCTTCTTATATTTCAGAATAAGAAACTTGGAGCAACAGAAATGTGGTTCTACAGAAAGATGCTGAGGATACTATGGGCCTTATATGTGAGTATCAACAAGGTTTCGGAGAGAATGGAAACAAAAAGGATACATAGTTAATATCAGGAAAAGGCAGTTGAAATTTCTGGGGCACGTAATGAGGAAAGAGGGTTTGGAAAATCTGATGCTCACAGGACGGATAGATTGAAAGTGGGACAGAGGAAAGCAGCGCGTAACATACTTGATGGACTTGGGCAAATGGATGGGTTTGGGAGAAATAACAAAAAGACAAAACTTATTAAGAGGTACAGGGATAGGAAATTGTGGAGGGCACTGATCACCTACGTCACGAAGGGACACGGCACACAAAAGAAAGAAGAATGCGAACGCAGACGCTCCTAACGTTTCAACTGCTCAAACTGGCACTGTCGTTGGACACGGTTTTCGAATGAATCTCCCTGCGACCTGATCTTAGTTTAATGATTCACCACTTCAGGTGACAAATTTAAGTAATCACAATATATTTCGGTCAATTGTAGGCGACACCTTCACCGGTGCCTAAGCGACAGTCAAATTGGATTCACATTATACCAGTAGCTACCGAAGAAAACGAGGAATTGTTGAACAGTATTCAGCAATCTGTTCAGCTTTCGACAATATATACCACCGATTTTCAGGTATATCTTTAAGCATTTTAATTTCAGCTCCAAAACCAAGCTATTAATGTTCCATCATCAGCGAGATAATCCTTACTGATTGATTTGTTTTTTTTAACGGTTTATCAGCCATTTGCAAACCGGAAAATATTTTTATATTCTAAAACTTCTTTGATATAATCTATATTTACCGGTACAAGTCTTACTAATTAACCCATAGCTGAAGGGAGAAGATGTAGATTCCTACCTTTCCCAAGGGTAATTGCGCGTAAGTAAATATAACAAACCCGGCTGGAATTAAAACTCGACCCTCCGATTTCCAATTCTGCCCCGTTACCCATTACACGACCGCACATACAAGATTACATCACATGGTATTCCTAAGCGGTTAACCATCTAGGTACAGACCAGGCTCGATTTTGCTTGAGTTGAGCTTAGGTTGAGCTTAGGTTGAGCTGACCCTGAATTTTCTCCTTTGGCGAACGGCTGTATTCTCAATGAGGCTCCTTGAAGGACTATTGGGTAACTTCTACCCATATCTCAAGTGGAACACGTATATGCTTATCCTAGGGACATGGAACGTGAGGAGAGTGTACCAAGGTGACGAGCTTAAAAATATCAAGCAAGAAATGAATTGACTCAATATTAACATTCTAGGCGGATGTGAAACTAGGTGGGCAAGGAACGGGGATTTCGTTAGCAATGGATAGCGAAATGAAGGTTGCTCAGACTAACATGGGCGGAGCACGTGCCAAGCTAAAGTTATTAAATAGCTATATCAATCTTTTGAACGGCTGCTCCCTCAAAACATATTTGAAGTCTTGGGCAACTCGTACAATGACGTGAACGTTTTCGGGGCTTATAAATAATCGTATATACGAAGGTGAATCAATAAATTCTTACAGCATCACTAGATGAATTTTACTCTGAAAATTTAATTGCATAATACCTGATATCTCGGCTCCAGTCACTTTCTCACCGCCCTAACGTAGCTTCAATGAACCTTTTCTATAAATACTTCGTGATAATTGTTCTGATGAACTCTCCACTATGGTACACATGGAGACGAGTTAGAAATACATATAGACTTGATGTATTATGGTGACTGTAGTAAGAATGTTTTGTTCTGTTGTAAGGAATACTGTGGTATGTTTGGGTCAGTAATTGTGGCTAGCTAAGTTTAAGATAAGACACATTGAAGACCAGCCTTCCACTATCCCTCTTATTGGCCTTGTGCGACATTTTTGTTTTATTCAAAATAAATATTACTTTCCTCTATGGGACGTAGACTCTATGAATTTAAACGCAGTACCAGATTGGCGGCAATATCTCATCCTCTTCCAGTTGAAATGGGTAGATGTAACCGTAAGTTCTATGCTAACAGTTTTTTCTATCGCACTTCGCTTCCCCCTTCTTATATTCAAGTCAACTTTGATGTTCAAAAATGTAAATGCGACGTCAATGGTTATTTTCTGTCTTCTTAATTTCTGTTCCTTTATTGTTCTTGCTCCTTAATCTTTTTTTTCTTATATTGTTTTAAGTCTTAGTTTCTTTATTGCCTTACTTGGAATTAAATATTTCTTTAAAAGTAACCTATGGAGGGGTATTGGGTATGCTATCTTTTTAATGACATTTGCATAAATTTACAAAAAATATGGTCGCAATATCCGACGTGCTTTAGACCGACTAGGCCACGGAGTGTTTCGACGATTAAAAAGTTGAATAATTATTTTGCTTGTTTTTATTTATTTTTATTTTATTTTTTTTAAAACAAATTTTTACTAAGTTAATAAAAACACCGATTAAAAAATAAATAAGAAAAGAAATAAAAATAAAAATAAAATAAAAATAAATAAAAACAAGCAAAATAATTTAACCCAAATAAATAAATAAACGACTTTCGGTGAAATAACCGCCAAAATAGACTAACGACAATGCACCACTGACCCCTATATATAAATAGCAGAGAAAATTAACAGCACTCGTGGCCTAACGCAACAGACTGTCGCCTCTAAGTTTTGACTTCTCTGTTCACTTATATATATATATATATATATATATATATATATATATAAGCACCTAATGTATTTTATTTTAAATCCGATATTATGTCTTGATACATTAAATGTTATATTTTAGTACTTTTAGATGCAAGCCTATTTTTTAAACAGTGAAATACATCCACCGGCCTAGGCACTTGAGAACCTTTCGGCGATGTTTCCCCGAGAAAGGGACGCAGGTTCATACCTATCTCAAGGAATCATTTTCTTTATTATATTAAATAATCTCTCCTGTCTAACTTTTGTAGTCTTCCGGTTTTCTTTGCACTTAAACACTTCCAGTCGTAGCGAACGTCGTTTGTGTTGATTGAACACTGTTTTTGAAAATTCCTAGCCTCCTGGTTATCTCTCGTTGAGTCATCTTCCCTTTCAAAGTCACAACCTTCGTCTTTGTTTCGCTAAAACTTCTAACCATGATTTTAGTGTAAAAAATTCAAGCTAATGTTCAACTACAATGACTTGGCCAGGTACCTTACACTTAGAAATTCCAGATCTTTCATTGGCCCAATAGATTTCCATGATCAAACTGCTAAAATCAGTGTCAATTTTGTTACTCGGCACCTAGGAAAACACAACCACGTATGTTACAATCCTCAATGTTCGCAGACTACTGATAAATGTATACTGCTAAACAATCTTAACATCTTAATAAAATGAAGCTGTATAATCATTAGTTTTCCCAAACATTTGCGCACCAGTGTAAAGAGACATAAGAGATTTTAAGCTGGATTTGTAGAATTGAGGATGAGCCATTAAAATGTCTGAGTTATTTTTCGTTCTCTATTCTTTCAAAATGAGCCTCATTTGTCCAGAGCTCAAAATAAAATTTCTTTCTGTTTCAAAGATGAAAAATAGCTGGCATCAGAACGTGAAAAGAAAAAAGTCAAAGAACGTGAGGCCTGGGTAAGGGTTTGGGACGGAGGAAAAATCCAGAACTTGGGACATGTTTTATATATATATATATATATATATATATATATATATATATATATATATATATATATATATATATATGTGTGTGTATATATATATATATATGTGTATATATATATATATATATATATATATATATATATATATATATGTATATGTATATATATATATATATATGTGTATATATATATATATATATATATATTTGTTTATTTATTTTCGACTCAACGATTTTATCGATCTTTTAAAATTGATATTCGACGGTTGAGGCTGCTGATATTGTCGCTGTTATTCAATAATTGATTTAGTAGAGGAGGGGAGTAAATTGTTGGTCGCCCAGTAACATTAAGGCTTTCTTTTTATGGCTTTAGTAGACGCCACCTCTTCAAAAAATTATTTGAATATATCAGCCTCTTCTTCTTCTTCTTCTTCTTCTTCTTCTTCTTCTCTTACCTTTTCTTTTTTTTTCTTTGTCCTCTCATCTTCTCGAATTCAATTTCTCTTTTTTTCTGCATATTCACGAACTCAGCTTCTTATTGATGTTTTATGAATTTAAATTTAGTTTCTTCTCCTCCGCCTTCTTCTTCTTCGTGGTCGTCGTGGTCGTCATGAAATCATCATCTTCAACAATTCATCTTCCTTCTGTACAACTGATTCGGCTCTCTATTTTAATATTTTTTAATTTAATCTTCATTTTCAGATGCTTTTTCGTATTTCAATTCATCATTTTATTCTCTTTGGCTCCATTATCATGTGGAATATCATAAAAAAATCAGTACTATATTCCTTCTAATAAGATTTTAGATTTCATTTGACTAAGTAATTTTGGTGATTAACTGTCTTAATTATCGTTTCTTATAAAGCGATTTACGACGAGAGAGTTTTGTTAATATATCTAGTAATGGAACGGAGTATCAATATCTTTTCCGGGGACATTAAAAAACTCCAGGTTGAATTTGAACTTGAATCGCTGATTTTGGTTTCCTCGCGATTAACTGTAGAATTTTACAACGAATATAAACTGAGGTTGTCGAAATATTCCACCGAAGTTAAAAAAAAAATAGTGAACAAATAATTAACAATTCGAATATCGATTTGTGTTCTGAGGTATCTTTAAACGAACTAGATACTGAGGTTATCAACAACAACAACAAGTCCTGGGTATGACGATAAACTATATTCTCTGATAGGGAGATGGAAGGTTTTGAGGAACGTGAAACCACTTCTTAATTGCTATTATTCCCAGGTCCACCCTGACCAGGGGTGGTAGTATCTGTTAGGGTCCCAGCTGTGGGGAAATAGTAAACCACCAAACAAAACACGATGTAAGTATAAAAATACATTTTTATAGTAAAAATACACGCAATATATTTTTATATAAAAAGACAAAACAATATATATTTATAGCAAAAAAAAAAAGCATTTTATCGCAAAATGACCAACAATACATTTTATCTGTAATTTAAGGTATACAATTGCATTCAAAATATATTTAGTTGAAGCCATAAAATTGTGTTCAGATTATTTAGATTTCGGGATTAAATAACCCATAGAGGTGTTGATATGCCGTTAAACAAAACCAACCAAACAACAACACAAACAAGAATAATTACTACTAATAATAATAATGTCGAAATAATGTTTTCTTTCCTCTGGTTAAAGTAAAGAGTTTCATAATTAAATCAAGTTTATTTGCCAATAACATCTAAAGATAATTGACAAAATGAAAAGATGTCTGTAAAGTAACCGATCCTGACCAGTCACTTTCCCAAAACTGAGCTTACGGCTATCTCACGTTGAAACCCCGTTCCCAGTATGATCACCGAAGTTAAGCAACATCGGCCTTATCAGTACCGAGATGGGAGACTGCTTTTGAATACCAGGGACTGTAAATTTGGATGTGTGGTTAGTGTAATGGGTAATGGCTCGAAATTGGTAATTGGAGTACTGAGTTCCAATTCACTTTAGGTTCGTTATATTCACATACGCATATATCCTTGGGAAAGGTATGAATCCACTTCATTTATCCCAGCTATGGGTTAATGAGTAAGACATGTATCGCCAAACTATTATTATTTCAAAAAAATTCTTACAATTTAAAAATGTTTTCTGGCTTTAAATAACCTTCAATGGGTTGATAAACCGCAGAAAACGCTCAATCAGCCACCACCGTGACGTAATTTCCTTCTGTCTTTTTTTATAAATATTTTCATGACAATTGTTCTGATAACGTTTCCTTCTTGGTGCATCGACTGAATGAATTTAAACGTACTTCTAGATTGGCAATTAGGTCCCACCGTTTTATTGTTGAATTAGCTAGATATAACTGTAAGTTCTATTTGAATAGTTTATTTTCTCGCCCGTGGAATTTTCTCCCGGTTCCTTGCTTCACTGCCATCTACACTTTTCAATAATTTAATTGCAACGTCAATCGCCATCCTCACTGTTTCTGACGACGATAGGCAAGTGACTGAAGCCGAGTTGCCAGATCACGATCAATAATATTGCTGATTCTTTTTGGGATTTTATTAAGGACCTCAAGTTAAATAGAAGGGGCACCGGACTATATATGGTAGCAATATTTTAAGCGCGGACAAATAGTAGATTTATAGATACAACGGAACTAATTACGAAAACATCGGTCCGTTGTAAAAGGGCTTCATGAAAAATAAAATCCATCCTAGTTTTTCACGAATAAAGAATAGTTCAGAATATGTGTTGTTTGTCTTTAATTCATCCAAAATTTTGATACTCATCCGCTTGAAAGGATGCCGAAATGCTACCAATGGAACGGGGTGGGTATTTTCAACATTCTTCTTCATGATAGTTTCATTATTCTCGTCAGGACTGAGACTTGGGGATCAGCTACGTCCGTCTTTCTAGGAAAAAAAAAATCAATCGTTTCCAACCGTGCACCTCTCCCACATAGTACTTCCTCAATTATTCAGGCAGCTCTACACGCAATCCGCTAATGGCCCGATGGCAACGCCAGCGGTCCTCTTGTGGCAGCCACCGGCGTGTCATCGGCGGACCACTGGTGGGGTCTCTAGCGATTCGCCAGTGGTAGCATTACCGACACGAACACGCTGCCGGTATACGCTAGTGGCATGCCACCAAGTGTAAGATTGTTGGCTTACATGTAGGGAAGATAGAGGATTAAAATGTATGGAAACATGGAGAAAAAATAATATTCTGAAAGAAATTTAAAGTTTATGTCATCAAATAACATTTCAAACACTTTGTCCAAGGTTTTGTCGAGGTTATCTTTTATGGAATAAAGCGTCAGTTTTTGCCTGTTTCTGGTTGTCTTTGCTTTTGTTTGCCGCTAACTCCCGAAGCTGGTTTAATGTATGTATTTGTAAGGCTAGGCACGGTGATGGATAGCGGCTCGGGTTGAGGAATCGAAGAGCCGAGTTCGAATCCCAGTCGAATCCATTACATTCACTTACGTGCTAATACCCTTGGGAAAGGTATGAATCCTCCTCTACCGGTGGGTAAATAGCAGGACAGACTGGGTTCTATAGTTTTGGATGGCAACTGGTCTAAGAAAGAAATGGCAATCTACTGCGGGAAAAAAATCTGCCTCGTCAGTCATGTATCGAAAGATACATGATCGCCTAAGCGTGTATCACATATGGCACATAACTGACTGACTGAAAGCTAGCTTCTGGTTGAAATATCAATCAGCTTAAACATTTGTCAAACATTATCATTGCTTCACTATTTGAAATTTGACATTAGGGCTGTGGAACTTGCTGTGACCAAGCTGTGATAATACAAATGTAAATTAATAATTAATTGAACTGATTTTATAAGCGTTTTTTGAAATGTTGAGAATGTTTTTCTAAATTCTTAAAACGTTTGTCTGAGATCAAATATTAGAATTGGTTTAGTCCGAATAATTGAAAAATGTTCGATTGATTTCAATTTTCTTCTTGATTTCAAGGCCGGATAATCGAAGTTCGGAAATTCGAGGTAATGATATTCTATGAAATAGGCCGGTAGATGTAAATAAACAAATACTGTTTAATAAATAAATAAAAATAGAGCATCTACTCAAATATGAGTATTCATTTCAAATAACGCTTAAACAGATAAATTAATACATACATACATATATATATATATATGTTTGTGTGTGTGTGTGCGTGTGTGTGTGTATGTGTGCGCACGCGCGTGTGTGTGTATGTGTGTGTGAACCCTACTGCTGCTTTGGCCATCAGCCTAGGAAAGGGAGACTGAAAGAGAAAACCCACAACCACAGAATCTTATGACCAACATCTAATAAAACTAAGCCTTATTTTAAAAGTTCTTTTCGGTAATGTGCGCGCCTCCCTGCACTTAAAATTCCACAAGCGCATACTTGATGGCTAGTCCACTTGCCTCCTACAGACATGGAAAAACCGCGAAAAATCCTACCTCTTCAAACTTCGATTGCCAAGCCTTGATTATTGATGCATCACTAAATGCAAATTATGAGTAATATCTCACATGATTATATATATATATATATATATATATATATATATATAATTTTATCATTTCACCGCAAGTAAGGCAATAAAGCGACGAGGACGCAGGGGGTTACTGAGGTTGAAAGAAAATAAGAAAGGGAGAAACATTAATAAGGACGAAAACAACAAAAGAACAGGAATTAAGAAGTCAAAAGATAACGATTGACATTACATTTAAAGTTTTGAAGATCAATCTTGTAATAAGTCAGAAGTTACGCAAGAAAGAAGTGCGAGAAAAAGAAACTGTTAGCATAGAATCTACGGTTACATGTAGACATTTAAAATGTAAAATGATGAGACCATGTCGCCATATGTACGATAGAAGAGACTTCATCAGAACAATTACCGTGAAAGTTTTTACCGAAAAGACATAAGGACGCTACTTTCGGGCGGTGGGAAAGTGACTGAAGTCTAGATGCTAGATCAGGACCTATGGCATTGAATGTTCTTCTTTGGATTTTATTAAGGATCTCTAAATATATAGCAAGAACACCAGAGCATCTGTAGCAGCGATATTTAATGCATGGACGAATAGTAGACTTATAAATATGTAGGATAGATTCTTTAGAGAAAGAATGTCTAGCACGACACTGTGAACCAACTTTCCTGGCAGGAGATCCAGTAATTGATTCAATATAATTTTTCCACTGTATGTCAGCGGAAAACGTTAAGCCTAGAAAGGCACAATTAGTTACTCTGCTCGAGGTTAGCACCAGACATGCGAATGGAAAGCAGAAATGGTTCACTCAGACGATTGATCGAGAGCATTTTCGTTTTGGAGACGTTAAAATTGACAAGCCATTCCTTGACCCAATTCACAACAGAATCTTGGTCACTATGACCTTATCGAACAGATCAGACTTAATATTAAGACAGGAGTAAATCGTTGTGTCATTAGTATAAATACCGATTTGAAAATTGATGGCATCATGAAGGTCGTTTATGGAAATTAGGAATGGCGCAGGTTTAAGGATAGAGCCCTGGGGGACGCCTACATTAATTCAAAAAGATTTAGAAGAGTGGTCGTTCAAGAAAACTTTCATTTTGCGATATGTCAAGAAAGATTGAATCAGTTCAAAATTTCGTCCAGCAATGCCATAACTTTTCAACTCGTAAAGAAGACTAATATTCCAAACCCCTCCAAATGTCTTCGAGATATCCAAAGCAAGATCCCGAGTTTCAGCGTTCTTACTGAAGGCTTGATAAATTCTTTCCGCTATAATCGTTAATACACCAGCATTTGACCTAGAGAAGTAAAAGCCATATTGTTTGTGAAAAAAGACCCTTTTAGAATTGTTTTCATAATTTAAGATGTTAAAAATTCTCCATTTGTAATTTAATATCAGGAAGCCTTCAACGAAATAATCTGATACTCGGCTTTATATTATAATTATTGTTATTGTACCTTCGTTTCTGAGTCAGACATCACGCCTTGTCATTAACTCAGATAAACAATGTGTCATTCCTATTTGATGGTGATGATATGTTAAATAATAATCTAGCATACTTAAGAGAAGATTTTAAGGAATTGTATTTTCCTATTACGTCCTCATTTTAGATACAGAAAAACAAAGGAAGTCGTTTGTGATTGGTTAAAACTAGCGTGGGAATATTAGAGAGATAGAAAGTGATTTCAAGGAGTTAAGTTTTAGACATCGAAGAATGTAGACGTGGTATTTTCGTGTCTGGGAACTTTCTCTCCAGTGGAGGTGATAGAGAGACCCCTACTGGCTAGTTAAAATAGTACACTTCGACGTGTTGAATAAAATTAGATAAGTTTAAAATTGCTTTGTTGAAGTTCTCTCTTTTAATTCCGAACCAAAAACATTTCGCTACCAAAAACATTTCGACACCCGTCCGGGAGAAGACGATATACAACATTGTATTAATTGGCGCAGTAACCAAGAGACCACCACAGAACGAGGGTAGGTATGCAACAGATAGACATGCAATAGTTTGCCTACCCACTTGCCACAAAACGATGATATATCGAAGAGGCTTTTTTTTAAAGAAAAAAAGATGGAAATAAAGTAAGGGAATATAGAGAAGGTGATAACACTCTCATGTGTTTAATGTCTGCTTCAATGAAATTGAAAACCCTGTCAATTTTTAATCCCTGTCAATTTGCAGCCTCTTCTTTAAATAGTAACCTGAAATCATATTTATGATTGCCATTGTAATATTTTGTTAAATTTGTTAAGCTCAAATACTCAACGAGGAAATTGGAAATTCCCATTGCTATTTTGTAGTCGTGAGACTTGCAAGGAGATTATTCAGTCATTAACTTAAAAATTAAGATTCATCAGAAAATTAAATTAGGAAAACAGTGAAATTTTCAGGAATATTGCAAGTTGTTATTAGTGTATTGTTTTTCACGTTTTTTAATACTTTGTTTAGTTTCTGGAAGGCATTTTCGCTATTTCAATCTGCCTTCGGATCTAGTGCATCCTTTATTTTTTTTAAAAATCTGTTTCACCCCAAACAAGGCAAAAAAGCCACTAAGACACAAGGATTTACTGGGTGAGGAAGAATTAGAAATAGACACATTACTAATAAGCGGGAAGAGAAATGAGTAATCAGGAGGAAAATAGACAGCGTTTGACATTGCATTTAACATTTTTGCAGGTTAAAGTTGGCTGGAAAGCATGGGGCGAGCAGGGAGTTTCACAAGTGAGAAATGCGGGAAAAGAAAAAAAATAGCTTAGAACTTACGTCTACATCTTGCCAGCTCAACTGTCAATTGATAAGATCTCGACGCCAGTCTAGTACTGCTCTTAAGACCAATTTGCATAAAAGTATTTATAGAAAAGACACAGATAGGCAACCTTACGGATGTGGGAGAGTGACTGAAGCCGAGCCGCCAGATCAAGACCAATAATATTGCTGATTCTTCTTTGGTTTTTATCAAGGATCTCAAGGTAAACAGCAGATGCATCGATCCATATGTGGCAGCATATTCTAAGCATGGACGAGTGGTAGACTTATAGATATGTAAAATAAATTCTGGAAAGAAAAATTGTCTCGCACGACACGGTTGTTATTGTTATGAATTATATATTATATCATTATATTATGTTGTTATGATATTATATTATTATAGTATGTTGTTATGAATTATATATTATATACATATTATATATGAAATATATATTAAAGAAAAAAAATCTATAATCAGCATGCGATTATTTTTAGCTTTTATTGTCTACGTTTGTACACCCAGAACAAAAGAAGCTAGTCATTGCAACAATCATAGTCGTTTGAGTATACTAAGTGAAAATTTGCTTTGAGTCAGTTAAAAGATTAATTGCTGCTTGATTACCGAAACTGAATTAATTCCAACCGAAATAGAGCAACGTTTGAAGATTTTCTGTTAAAGAAATAATAGAAGAAAAAAAGAAGTTAGATTCAACAGAAGACAAAATAAGAACTAAAAACATCTGTTTTTTCGCATGCTTTTCTTCAAAAGCTACGGAATTATGACTGCAATATATATATATATATATATATATATATATATATATATATATATATATATATATATATATGGTGTGTGTATACGTATGTGCGTGTGTATGTGTGTAAAAATTTCAGATAGAGTATACCTGCATTTATATACAAAAGTAAAAATATTGATTTTTCAAAATTTTTAGGTATAAATATTCATCAGGTTAACTGAAAAATCAGGCAAGTTATGGTGGATATGAAGTGATACAATTCAATGTCTAATGAACGAAAGTAAGTGGTGTTTTTTTTTTTTTTTCATATATGCAAATTAATATTTAGATTATTTTAGTTTAAGATTAATTTATATTCATTTATATTTTGAATAAGATGATCTCCAAGAAATTCCCATGATCTCTATTCTGGCGAGAATATTTAAATTGGAATCGTCCTCCTGTTGTCCCACTGGTAGAATTCCAACTGCATTTTACACGGATGACTGGCGAAGTTTTGAAAGAATTAAAAAGCAAGCAAAACATTTTCAGTAACTTTTATTCGATTAAAACTAAGTTGGATATTTTTTCAGACCGGAGACAGGTCCAGTGAGTAAACATCTGTATGGATACATATGCATTAGTTATACATAGATATGAATTCAACCACAACTCTGCTCTAAAGAATGACACATTTATTAAAAGCAAAACTAACTTAGAAGGAAAATTCTCAAAAATGCCGCTATTAAATCTGCGCCCCGGATGTTTTTGCAGTATCTCCATTCCTGAAAGAATGACTATTTTCCCAAGACAAAAATACATGACTAAAAAAATGGTAAAAAAACATAAAAGAAACCGGTTAAATCCATATTAGTGCATTAAAGTTCAGATTAAATTAGAAATCAGTATAACAAATAAAGTTTTATAGTCATCTACACACAGACTGTTTCGCTGCATCACAGCTGATTAGTGTGGCTAGCCATATGGTTGCTTCAAGCCGGAATCGAAATCTGAATTATGAATATTATATATATTATATTATATTATATAAAATATTATATTATATATATATTATATTATATATATTATATATATATATATTATATATATATATTATATATATATATTATATATATATATTATATATATATTATATTATATATATATATTATATTAATATATATATTATATATATATTATATATATATATTATATTAATATATATATTATATTATATATATATTATATTAATATATATATTATATATATATTATATATATATTATATTATATATATATATATTATATATATAATATTATATATATATTATATATATATTATATTATATATATATTATATATATATTATATTATATATATATTATATATATATTATATTATATTATATTATAAAATATTTATATGATAACAAATAAAGTTTTATAGTCATCTACACACAGACTGTTTCGCAGCATCACAACTGATTAGTGTGGTTAGCCATATGGTTGCTTCAAGCCGGAATCGAAATCTGAATTATGAATATTATATATATTATATTATATTATATAAAATATTATATTATATATATATTATATTATATATATTATATATATATATATTATATATATATATTATATATATATATTATATATATATATTATATATATATTATATTATATATATATATTATATTAATATATATATTATATATATATTATATATATATATTATATTAATATATATATTATATTATATATATATTATATTAATATATATATATATATATTATATATATATTATATTATATATATATATTATATATATAATATTATATATATATTATATATATATTATATTATATATATATTATATATATATTATATTATATATATATTATATATATATTATATTATATTATATTATAAAATATTTATATGATAACAAATAAAGTTTTATAGTCATCTACACACAGACTGTTTCGCTGCATCACAGCTGATTAGTGTGGCTAGCCATATGGTTGCTTCAAGCCGGAATCGAAATCTGAATTATGAATATTATATATATTATATTATATTATATAAAATATTATATTAATATATATATTATATATATATTATATATATATATTATATTAATATATATATTATATTATATATATATTATATTAATATATATATTATATATATATTATATATATATTATATTATATATATATATTATATATATAATATTATATATATATTATATATATATTATATTATATATATATTATATATATATTATATTATATATATATTTTATATATATATTATATTATATTATATTATAAAATATTTATATGATAACAAATAAAGTTTTATAGTCATCTACACACAGACTGTTTCGCTGCATCACAGCTGATTAGTGTGGCTAGCCATATGGTTGCTTAAAGCCGCAATCGAAATCTGACTGATTCAACATCAGGCGTAGACGCTCATCATTAGGCCATCAGCGCACGTGACAGAGAATGTGAAATTTCAGCACATTATATACGAGATATATGCATTAACGGCTACCCGAGTGCTCAATTCATAGCGATAGAAAAACGGTAATTTTTTAAGTGCTTATTGCCAGACATGAGCAAGTGGCAACAGTGCGAGACAGTGACCTTGAGCAAGTAAACATTTCGCCATTTTAGTAACGAGAATGAAATTAACAGTATCCCAGCTGAGATGTTGCAGCAGTCAATGAGGAATCTCAACAGAAGATTTCAAGAATGCATTCGTACAGGAGGAGGACGCCATCTACAGGACGTAATTTAAAAAAAAATGAAAATTCCATCATTGTCTCTTAAATGGCATATTTTAAGGTTTCAATTACTATGAATTAAATATTTGTCTTCCATCACTCTTGGTTTTATTGGATTGTTAAAAAGTTCCCATTTTGGGGGGCACCCTGTATATATATATATATATGTATATATATATATATATATATATATATATATATATATATATATATATATATAATGTCATTACCAAGGCTTTCTAGTTGTGATTGTTTTTGATGTTATAATGCTATACGAAATACGACATTGAAATTCGGGCAATCTTAAGGCATTATTTTCAACTCTGTCTCAAAATCGCTGAAACTCTTTGCAGAATCAGGCAATTAGAAGACAACTAGAATGAGATTGTTGTGAGTAAAGGGAGGAATTAAGAAGTGCATATGATAAGGATATGTAGGATAGATAACAGTTGATCCTAGACTTGAAGAAGTTAAAATTGTAGGTGGTCGGGCTGAATCCTCTTGGATTACAAAGTAACATTTCTGGGGAAGAAGCTGTCTGAGTGGAATTTTTTCTTTACCAATGGAATACGATGGGAGTTAGTCGACTATATATACGTAACATGGCGAGTTCTAGCTGGGAAGGTCTGAACCGGTGATTTTCAGGAATATTGCAAGTTGAAGGCTGTAGTTCGTCGAAACATTTTACATGAAAAGAATAATAAAGTAACCTTACCAACTTTTGGAAAAGGCGTTGTGGGTTGGAAAATAATCCATCACCCAAAAGGATGCGTAAACGCTTTTGAAGTCTGTCGAGGCTATAAAGTGAGTATTGGGCAACTGCAGCCTAGATGTAGCAGTAATACACCATTTTTCGTCATACCCGACTCTTGTAAAAACAGAAGGAGTCAGATACTTTCTGGAGAGCTACACGGATCCTACTACGTTCTACTTGAGTCCTGGATTGAGTTTGCGTCCCAACAGACGTTCAAAGCAAGGAACCTCATTAAATGTACAACCGTTCAATAGGACTAGGGAAAAATTACGGTCAGCGGTGACTAAACGTTACTAGCTTGATTTTACATGTCTTTCTCCCGTTGTGAGATTTAGATCAGAATACAAATCAGCTGTCAGACACTGGTCATCTTGATATTTAGTGGTGCACCCATACAGCATGGTATCATCTGTATATATATATATATATATATATATATATATATATATATATATATATATATATATATAGTCAAACCTAATGAGCCAGACAAACCTACCAAGGTTTCACTTAGGCAGATCGTCAGGTTTGCTCTACGTTTGTATTGAGCTCTTTAGTTAGTTGTTTACTCGTATCGGGGTTTTTTCTTTGGGCCTTGAACCTGTATCTGTGGGATTATTTTCGACAGACTTTCATGTTCCTGGTTCTTTCTTTTTTAAAACCTTTTTTTCCCTTCGTGATTGATTTGGCTATTGTTAAATCAAGAGTTCGAAGGTTTTTCGACACGAGGATAGTTACCTATATATATATATATATATATATATATATATATATATATATATATATATATATATATATATATATATATTTATATATATATATATATATATATATATATATATATTTATATATATATATATATATATATATATATATATATATATATATATATATATATACAGAGTGTATCCATATAAACATATGCCGCAAATCCTTCATTTTTTAGTCATTAATTTTAGAGACAGTTCATGGTAGATGCCGCCTGTGTTGTCACTTACACTAGGTTACATTTGTCATTCGTGTACATTTGTGGTTAGTCTGTCTTCAACGTTTAACGTGTGTAGTAGTGAGTTAACTGAGAAGTGTTCCGTTTAACAATGGCAGGATATTCATATCGTGAGTGGGTAGATGTGATTTTTACATACGGCCGCACGAGGCTGCACGGCTGTATCAGATTCTATTTCCAAACCGAAAGCAGCCGCGTCAGCCAAACTTTTCTGCTGTTTAAGCTATGGATCGAGGATTGTATCTTGGATTGTGCATTTAACAGAGTCTACCGTAAACTTTATGGACACGTAGCCGAGCGATTAGAATATTCGCATTCGAACCATGAGAGCCGGGTTCGAATCTCACCATGGTCGATTTGTCAGGAAGGAGATTTCCTGATGTTATCGGACTGGAGGGGTCGATCTCTGCGTGCGGCACCTTTAGCAGTGCCTGAAAACCATGCCACCGTTTGACCCAAACCTTGTGAGTGAAATTGGGTAGACGAAACACTTGGGTGCCGTCGATAGGTGTTCTAGCATGAAGTCACAAGTCATCGTGACTAACGGCTTGGGCGTGCTGCCTTTGTTCAAATATTTGATCGCGCTAGATAACACGCTCTTTCCCAGAACCTGTAACCAAGGTCTGCTCAGCATAGTTGCAGTATAAACCACAGGTGGGCTCTGTAGGTGTTGAATAAACACAAATGCGCCTGAGCAAGCGTCTACAATAGGGATTGGCTAGAACTCCCCCCCCCCCAAGAGACGGGTATCCTGGAATACGAGTGGCCAGCTTAATAACTCAAAAACCAAGGTTTTACGAACATATGTTTATATGGACTTTTGTCCTTGATTTGGTGTGAGATATCCGCCCCCAAAAAGAAAAAAAAAAGGAATCTTATACTTAAGATCGAAAAGAAACCAGGGAAATTTCTTGGACACATAATGAGAAATGGAGAGTTGCAGCATTTTACACTTACAAGAAAAGCGGGTCAGAGATAAACTGTCCGTAAGCAAACTAACGAGCTTATATAAATGGATGGCAGAACAGAATGGAAGGGATAATAAAAGGTCAAAGTGCTAAGCCCACTGCTTGTAAGGTTGGCTCACTGTGTCAAACTAAACAGTTTTTTCTCGCTTGAATCAAGCTTACATATTTATAAGTTTACCATTCGTCCAGCCTTGTATATTTCTGCCACATATAGTCCGTTGCTGCTGCTGTATATCGAGAGATTTTTGATAAAATCCCAAAAAGAATCGGTAACATTATTGGGCATGACCTGGCACCTCGACTTCAGTCACTTTCCCACCGTAATTTAGCTTCCCTCAGCCTTTTCTATAAATATTTTCATGGTAATTGTTCGAATGAGCTCTTCGCTTTCGTACCTAGACTTTGTGAATTTAAGCGCAGTCGCAAGTGATATCTCTCCTCAAATATGGCAGTGAGTGCTGAACGATTTCCCCAAAGATGAAGAGGAGACTTGAAACAACAGAAATGTGGTTATACAGAAGGATGGTGAGGATACTGTAGACCGATCATGTGAGTAACGGCAAAGTTTTGAAAAAATGGAAACAAATATACAAACTAATACTTAACGTCAGGAAGAGACAGTTCAGGTTTCTAGGGTATATAATGGGGGCTTGAAAAATCTGATACTGACGGGACAGATTAAAAGCAAGAGGAACAGAAGAAAACAACACAGAACATACTTAGTGAGATTGAGTAAATGGATGATGGAACAGGGCTTAGGAGAAATAACAGAAATACAAAACATTAGTTTATTAAGAGCTACAAAAGACAGCAAGTAGTGGAGAGCCATGATCGTATACGTCCTGAGGTGACACGACACAAAAAAAGAAGACATTGGTGATTGGCGGCAAGGTTTCATCAATTCACAGGGGAATTGGCTAGACGCAGCCGTAAGTTCTATGGTAACAGTTTCTTTTCTCACATGTCTGGAACTCGCTTTTGGCTTCATGCTTTCCAGTCAGATTTGATCTTCAAAAATTTAAATGCAATACCAATAGTTATATACTATCTTCCTGATTACTCTTCTATTATTCTGGCTTCTTAATAGTGTTTCTGTTTTTCCAATTCCAAAACAGTAATCCCTTGTTTCTAAGTGGTTTTACTTGCTTAGGACGAATTCGATTAAAAGGAAAATAAGGGGCGTAAAGGTCCCATATGCCCTGCCATTTGACCCATAGCTGGAGGAAGTTAATTTTTTTTTTTAATCATATTACCCCATGCAAGGCAGTAGAGCCACTAAGAAACAAGGGGTTACAGGGTGTGAAACAATAAGAAAAAACATTTGGAATTCTAATTGAGATACGATATGCGCCTTCTTTTCTTTTATGTGACGTGTCCCTTCAGGGCGTGGGTGACCACGGCTCTTCACAATTACCTCACCTTTGTAGTTCTTGATTACTCTTTTATTGTTCTCGCTCCTTAATAATGTTTCTCTTTTTTATATTCTTTCACACTCAGTGAACCTTGTACAGGAGGTGATATGATTAAAAAAACATTGTTAAGAGCCACAAAGGAGAGGAAATTGTGTTGATCCGTAGTCGCCCACGTCCTGAAGTGACGCGGCATATAACATAAACGAAAACGCATCTGAGTCGGAATTCTGTACTGATGAACGTTGTGCAGATCCTTACTTTTTATTCCCTGTTTCTGTTCACATTATATATTTCTCTAATGTCAGCATATTCTCTACTGATAACAACCTCTCGGAGATGTGAATTATTAGCCCGATTCCCTTGTGCTTCGATAGTTCCATTGCATCTAGTCGATTTTAGTAAAGAAAAAATAACCTTAATCAAACCACAACAGAATAATCTCAGTAATAAAATCGAACGACTTTCTGCAAATTGGTTATCTGAAAAGATATTAAATCTCTCATTATCGATTGATTTAGCGAAAGCGATGATTGAAGCCCAACGGATCAGCAAAATGAAAGCTCTGCAATCATCTCGTCACTCGACGAACTGAAGGAGAAAGCAGTCGATAACGAGAAATGCGCTGCTAATTTACCTTGAGAAATTTGTTGATGAATCTAGGCCAGAACAAAGAGAAGCCTTAGATTCGACTAAAAAATACGATCTTTTATTATTATTATTATTATTATTATTATTATTATTATCATTATTATTATTATTATTATTATTATTATTATTATTTGATATCTGGCGTTTACACATTTCTTTCCGGGTCCCGCCCAGGGACCCAAGGTTAGAAATGGCATCATGACACTTTCCACTGCAAAAATAAATAAATAAATAAATAATTACATAGATAAAGCCCTTCGTAAAGTGTGGGCTGTACTTGTCAGAACAATTTTTGTATCTCTTTGCGGCATGGACTTCCAGGGATCCCTTCAATTAGTCTAAGGGCTCCAACTTCAATACAAACTACAGGGATTGTTGATGTTCCCATATGCCACATTTTTGAGATTTCTATTTCAAGGTCCTTGTATTTTGACAGCTTTTCGAATATCTTCAAAGATACATTGCAGTCTGCAGGGACTGCCATATCAATAAGGAGGCACTTATTTTGTTTGTTGTCTTTAATAACAATGTCTGGGCGATTGGCTTTGATTGTTCTGTCAGTGTATATTGTGTAGTCCCATAGAATTGTAACAGGTCCTATCTCCGTAACCGGGTCTAGGTGGTGTTAGTACCAGTTTCTTTCAGTTTCCTTCCCGTAGGAGTTGCAAATTTTCCCACTCTGTCATGCTGGTTTTTATATTCAGTGGGTACCAATGTCGTGCAACCTGATACAAGATGATCAATGGTTTCTGGATATTTATCACAGAATCTGCATTTTGGGCTAACACAGTATTTTATTATTGTGTTTGATAATTCCTAGTTAACAAGCATTGGTCCTGTGCAGCAATGATAAAACCTTCAGTTTCAGCTTTCAACCCTGCACTACGTAGCCACTGATGGGTGTTGTTATTATTATTATTATTATTATTATTATTGTATTTCGGTCTCTGCTAGGGTCACACTAACTACCAAGTCTGCAGGAAGACCTAAGGCAGGTAGTGGTGTGTTGCTATGACTGTATTTCATGATTTGTTATTCCAACTCTCATAACATCACTTGCGTTACATGGACAAAGCTCTTATAAGTGTGTGTGCTGTACTTATCAGGACACTTTTTTGTATTTCTCTTAAGCTGGGATTTCCAGGGATTTTTTCAATGTGTTCTTGTGTTCCTTTCAGGGTTTCAATTCCGACAGACTTCGTTATGCTCACTTTCACACAAATTCCCTTAGGGAAATTATGAATCTCTCTCTTCTATCACTAGAGTTAAATAGAAAATCTGAGAGGGCTCTCTTGCCTCCAGCTGGCAACCTAATTAGGAGAAAGAAAAATATGAATAAAAAAAAAAATATATATAACCTGAAGAGAGATCTCCGTCAGGCTATCTTGCTCTAGCCGCACCACTGCTGCTATGACTGACCTTAAGACCCTGGAGATTTAGGGAACTCGTGATGTGACGTCATAAATATACCACCTCGGAGCACAAAACATCCATTGAAAAAATTCTATATTTTGTTACCATCTATGAAGAGAACCTTTTTAGCAAAAGTTTTATGTCTTCCCAAGGTCACAAATTCGAATTAAGTATATATTGTCCAAACTGGAATCAGAAATTTGTTCTTCAGTACAGTTCTTCAAAGCTATTTGTTTTTGTTTTGTTTTGTTTTTGTTTTGTTTTTTCATTCAGGATATGAAACACCTATTGTAGTAGCAATATGAGAAAAACAATACGACTCGCTGTCTTTTTGTTAATAACCCCGCTTTATTCGCACGTTGAATGGATATATATATATATATATATATATATATATATATATATATATATATATATATATATGTATGTGTGTGTGTGTGTGTGTGTGTGTGTGTGTGTGTGTGTGTGTGTGTGTGTGTGTTTGTGTGTATATATATATATATATATATATACACATATACTGTGATTCATGCATTTCCGAGATTATTATTTCATACCGGTCCTCGAAGCTACTTGCAGAATATGAAAATTGGCAGAAAATTCAACTGTCAGATAACAATACGCAAAATTGGTTTAAGTGATTTTTATAGCAGAAAGCACGAGAGGTACTCAAGGTAGAGAGATACAGTTAAAATGATTATGATGAATGAGGTATGTGATTTTTTTTACTAATGTTCACTTAATACAAAACTCAAAAATTAATCAAAGTAGATCGTTACTGAATGAAGTGTGCGATATGAATATAAGGGTAGAAATTGGGATGTGAAGTTTATAATTATACGGATGATAGGTAACGATTGACCCTTGGCTTGAAGAGGTTAAGACTGAAGCATCCCCGCAGCGATATTTTTTAAGTTTATAATATTATATGTTTCATTCACAAATAGTTTTTTCATGGGAAATAAAAGAGGAATTCAGTTTTCTTCTTCTTCTTCTTCTTCTTCTTCTTCTTCTTCTTCTTCTTCTTCTTCTTCTTCTTCTTCTTCTTCTTCACTGCCGCTACTTCTGCTTCTCCACCTTCTTCTTCTTCTTTTTCTACTACTACTACTACTGCTGCTGCTGCTGCTGATCTCTCTTCTTTTTATTATCCCCCACCTTCTTCTTCTTCTCTTCCTTCTTCTTCTTCTTCTTCTCCTCTTCCTTCCTTCCTTCTTCTTTTTCTTCTTCTTCTTCTTCTTCTTCTGCTGCTGCTGCTGCTGCTGCTCCACTTCCTTCTTTTTCTTCCTCCTCTCCTGCTGCTGCTACGCCAACTCTTCCCCTCCATCTTCTTCTTCTCATTCTCTATCTTCTTTTTCTTCAACTTTTTCTTCTTCTGCTGCTGCTCTACCTTCTTCTTCTCCCACATTCTTCTCCGCCTCATCCACCACCACCTCCTTTTTCTTTGCTGTTGCTTCTGCTTCTACACCTTCTTCTTCCTCCACCTTTTTCTTCCTCAGCTGCTGCTGCTACTGCTACTGCTCCACATTCATTTTCTTTTCCCCTCCACCTTTTTCACCTCCTCCTCTACTTTTTTCTTTTTTTTCTTCATCTTCTTCTTCTTCTTCTTCCGCTGCTCCTCCTCCTCCTTCTTTTCCCCACCCACCTTCTTCTCTCTTTACTCCTCCTCGTTCTCTTCCACCTTCTTCTTCTTCTTCTTCTTCTTCTTCTTCTTCTTCTTCTTTACGCGTAGTTTCCCTTCAGGAAGTCAATACTTTCTAGTTTTTCGTAAGGTTTGTCCTTTTACCACCGCTCGAACTCACTTTTTTTGTCATCCATTCACATAAACTTGTCATGTATGTGTACCTTTTGCTTTCCATATCTCTTGTGCGTGTAAAACTTTCCAAGTCTTCTTTCCTCATTATATGCCCAAGAAATTTCAGTTGTCTCTTTCTGATTCTGAGTATAAGTCCCCTTTTTGTTTTCATTTTCTTTAAGTCTTCCTTGTTGCTTAAACGCTCCATCCATGGTATTCTCAGCATCCTTCTGTTGAACCACTTTCTTGTTGCCTTCAGTCTTCCCTTCATCAATGATGAATTTATCCAGCATTTCATTGCCATATCGGATGATTGACATTATGCAGCAGCTGAATACACTTTTCTTCGTCTTTACAATAGTAAATGTAAGTAAAAATCTATATATTATTATAAAAATATATTTTAAAAGATCAAAAAATCTATTCGGTACCCACTTGCAATAGGAGTAAACTTATACTGTTGGAGTAAGCAAACTTCTAGGTGATTGGTTATAAATAGCTGCAAGGTATTTTCAAACTTTCTAATCGTTACTTAACATTCTTGGGTCGATGGTAGGGTGCATCAGTTGACGGCTAACATTTATCGCAGTTGCATTCATAATGTTGAAAACAAAAGAACATTCTACAGACCTCAGAGTTAAAGGCAAAGATTTCAAAGACATCGGTAAAGAGCTACAACTTCATTTGTAAACCGTTGTTTCGATAGCTCGTAATAAAATGGACGTGCCTCTCAGCTATAAACTGTCTTTAATTCGATACAGTTCGAAGGGCCTGCGGCCGTGCTGAAAGCAAGATTATAAGAATGGTAAACGGAAACAAAAAGGAAACTGATAGTTAACATTAGGAGAGACATTTGAGGTTTCTAGGGCATATAATGTGGAAATAGGGCTTGGCAAATTTGATACTCACGGGGCAGATAGAGGGAAAGAAGAAAACAAAGCATAACATACTTAATGAGCTTGAGTAAATGGATGGTGAAACAGGGCTTTGGTAAAAATAACAGAAAGATAACGTTTATTAAGAGCTACAAGGGACAGAAAGTTGTGGAAAGCGATGATCGTCTACGTCCTGAAAGGACACGATACATGAAGAAGCATCCAAGGAATACTCGCAGAAAGTTGGTAAATCACAGAGCATTAGGCACAACAGTAACATCTCATTATCTCAGAAACACATTCTGACAGTATAGTTTTTACCATTTTACCCCAAACAAGGCAATAAAGCCACTAAGATGTAAGATGCAAGGATTACTGGGAGTGAAAGAATCTGAGAAAATTAATTATAAAGGAGAGAGGATAAAAAAAAGATTCAAGGTGACAGTGGATAACTGACATTACATTTAAATCTTTGAAGCCGGAAGAAAATTCAACAAGTGAATAATGCGAGAGAATAAACTATTAGTATAAAACATGTGTTACTTCTAGTAAATTCAACAGTAAAGTGATGAGATCTAACTGCCTGCCTAGTACTGCGTTTAAATTCGTAATGATGAGGAACCAAAGAATAGTTACCATGAAAATATTTATGGAAAATTCACAGGGAAGCTAGGTTATGGCGGTGGCAAAGTGACTGAAGCCGAGATGCCAGGTCGGAACCAATAACATTGTAGATTTTCCTTTGAATTTTATCAAGAATCTCTAGATATATAGCATAAATAGCTGACCAGATGTGACAGCAGTATACAATGCAAGGACGAATGGTAGACTTATAAAGTTGTAAGATATATTTAAACAGGAAAAATTACGTAGAACGATACAATGAACCAACTTTCCTGGCAGCACACGTAGCAATGAATTATTTTCTTACGATCTTTTAGATCATGATAAGTGCTACTTCTGAAGAAATTTGAAGTCATTTTGGAACATTTATGTAAGCCAGATTGGTTAGAAAGCTTGTCTCACTAGAACAATTGAAAATGAATAGTGAGTTCCATCTTCAGTGGGTGCCCCATGCTTTTGGCGTTGTGCCACATCTAAGCTACGCTTGGAAAATCACTTTATGTAAATCAGATAACTACTGGAATAACATTCTTTGGTTTAATGAAACCAAAACGTAGAGGTTTTTTTAACTTCATTCCAAATCATTAAATTTAGAGAAAGAAAAATGAAAAACAATGGAACACTGTCACATCTGTGAAGCAATGTAATGCTGTTTTTCACCACATTGTACAGGATAGTTTAATATTCTTAAAGAAATAAGTTGTGGAGCCATGTACTTAGATGTATTGAATCATCCAGTATCAGTGAAGACTTTGAAAATAAAGCACATTTGGGTGTTTTAGCGAACCAACGAAGCTAACAAAAAGAGTGGTTTGAAATTAAGAAAATCAAACTACTGAAAATTGGCCTGTTCAGACATTAAGACGATTCAAAATTCACATCCATACTTGTAAGCCTAGGAATTAATTGAAAATCGGGCATAAAGAGAGTTCCAAAAGTCTAGCAGAAGAGATTTCGAAACTCATCATCATCCTTAGTCACGTGTCACCGCAACGTCACTGCATACCGGAGCAAATGAACCGAAAGCCGGTTAGGCATTCATTCATGCGTAGCGGCGTTGGCAAGTAAACTTTGCGGAGCCAAACTCTATCTAGGTCAAACCGCGGCCAGCGATACCATTTTATCACCGCACTTGCTATACCCCATTGTGACAGATAGTGATTGACCCTACAAGAAGGTTAATCTGCCCTTTCACAGGTCTTAATCCTGCTGGGTGTCTACGAATAGATATTTTCCTCCACCGCTATGGGTTAAATAGTAGCATTATTAGAAAAATAATTGTCATCTCAAGAAAAATTGATAATAACGACAAATAAATAAAAATTGTTAATGAAATATTCACTTGTAAAAGAAAGAATTATTCTTACAATCCAAAATATGTTTCGTCTTTAAATAACCCCTAAAGGGTTGATAACCCGTAAAGAAGAAGAAGAAATTATTCTTACAATACAAAATATGTTTCGTCTTTAAATAACCCTAAAAGGGTCGCTAAGCCAATAAAAAGTGGAATAAATCAATGAATCTCACCAGAAAAGCCTGATGTTAGAACCGGTTTAGTCACCAATGACCGAACCATACGACAGGTAATACTGACTTACACCCTACCAGTAGCACTTGTAGCTTGACTTGGCATAGTTATACTGTAAACATAGACGCTTTACTAGCAGTGTGCACCAAGGAGGAACAAAGAGCACTGATCCGATTTCTCTGATCGGAAAGTGCTGTCAGGGGCTGAAATTCATCGGGGACTTTTAACAAAATACGGCAACAGTATACTTCCGCGTAGAAGTGTGTATGAGTGGATCGAGAAGTGTAAAAGGGGTCGGACAAGCGTGACGCTCGAAGAAAGAGCAGGACACCTGTCAAACACCACCACCGAGGAGAAGGTTCAGCAAGCTCGAGAGATGGTGAGTTATCAACGATGAAGTAGCATGTTCTCTGCAGATTCGGATCACAGCTCTTTGTTCCTCCTTGGAGCAAACCGCTAGCGGAGCGGCCATGTTTACACTGTAACAGCAACAAGAAAAATGGTGCGATCAAACTTCGATCATGTGACCACAATAGTACCAGTTATAAACACGCGCGTACAGAAGGTAGTGCGATAAACCTAAAGATGTGTTATGGCGAAAGTTCCGATAATTTTTGACTTACACTCGTAGTTTGAAGTTAATGGCTCCTTATAGGAAGCAACAGGTGGCCACCATTGTTAACGAAGTCTATTCCACAGTGTTAGATTCTGTTTGATTCTGCTTTATATCGGCTGTTCACTACTACTATTATACTCCAGAAATTTATATTTCATATAAATATAGTTTAATTTTGTTTCTCCTAATTTCTCCTTTTGTAAAGATGAAACCTATATGTCGTACATTTTTTAGACAAATACATACTACATTTTTCTTCTGTGTGCCGTGTCCCTTCAAGAGGTTGACGCTCAAGGCTCTTCACAATTTCCTGTCCTTTGTAGCTCTTAGTAATTTTTTTTGTATCTCTCCTAAACACTGTTCTGACAATCATTGACACAAACGGGTTGAGTAGGTTATGCGTTGTTTTCCTCTGTCCATTTTGCCCCTAATATGTCCTGTGAGTGACAAACTTTCTAAGCCATCTTTTCTCATCATATGCCTTAGAAATGTCCATTGTCCTTTTCTGATGTTATGTATAAGTAACCTTTTTGTTTCCATTTTACTTAAAACTTCGTTGTTGCTCACATCGGTCGATGGTATTCTCAACATACTTCTGTAGAACCACATTTCTGCTGCTTTAAGTCTTTCTTCATCTGTGATCACGCTTACGACCACATCACGTTGAAACAGTCTCCCGTACAATTACAGAAGTTAAGCAACGCCGATCTTGATCAGTACCGAGATGGGTTACCGCTTGGGATTAGCAGGTGCTGGAAGCTAGATTATGCCGTTGTTGTAATGAGTAATAGCTCGGGATTATCAATCGAAGATCGGAGTTCTAATTCCAGTCAGGATCTTGGCAAAGGTAACGCTTCTCCCCCGCCCAGAATTAATTAGTAAAACTCGTATCACGAAACCATTATTTTCTCAAGAAAAATCTTACAATATAAAAATATTTCCTCGTTTTAAATAAACTGTAAAGGGTTGATAAGCCGGAGAAAACGAATCAATCAAATTCATCTGTGATCAGTTTATGCAGCGTTCACTGTCATACAGGATGACTAATATTGCATAACAGTTCAGTACTCCTTCTTAGTTTCTAACGAAAGTTTTCTGTTTCTTAATACTTTGCTTAGCTTTATGGAAAGCAGCGTTCATTGTCATATAGGATGACAAGAACAGTTGAGTACTCCATTCCTTGTCTCCAAAGAAAGTTTTCTATTTCTTAATACTTTGCTTAGCTTTTTGGAAAGCAGGTTTCACTGTCATATAGGATGACTGATATTGCATAGCAGTTGAGTACTCTTTTCTTTGTTTCTAACGAAAATTTACTGTTTCTGAATACTTTGCTTAGCTTTTTGGAAAGCAGCGTTTCATATAGGATGACTGATATTGCATAACAATTCAGTGCTCCTTTCTTTGTTTCTAGAAAAAGTTTTCTGTTTCTTAATAATTTGCTTAGCTTTTTAGAAAGCAACGTTCACTGTCATATAGGATGACTGATATTGCATAACGATTCAGTAATCCTTTCTTTGTTTATAAAGAAAGTTTTCTGTTTCTTAATACTTTGCATAGGTTTTTTGGAAAGCAACGTTCACTATATCAAGACGCCTTCGGATTATGGTGTAGGACTTTACGTCCTCTGTTAAAATACTTCCCAGATATTTAAATTTTTGTACTTGATTCTTGATATTTCCAATTGGTAATTTGAATGTGAGGCTGTTTCTTTTGCTGACGGCCGTATATTCCGTTTTACTGCAATTTATGTTTAGTTCTTTCTTCTCGCTTTTCTTCGCTACCTTCTGTAGGAGTTCTTATTTGTAGTTAAATAAGTATTCATGTGCAGTTACGTAATGCATCCGCTGGTTATTGTGACATGCAATGAAGACGTACTTGCCTCACTGTATCCTAATCTCTCTATACGGGTTGCGTAACGGTTATCAGCGATAGTCAATTGCAAATTCCTTGTCTGTTGCTTTCACTTTAGCACTAATTACCTTGAAAAAAGCATGAATTCATCTCTCCCCCCTCGTTATAGGTTAAATAGCAGGATAAACTGGACGCTCTAGCCTTGGGTAGGGGCAACCAGTCTAAGAGGAGGAAAACTCTGATTTCCAAACTGGGAAGAAGGCAACAGGAATAGACACCTTTATGATAATTCACAAATAATAGAAAAACGGAACCTGTGGATAACCATAATCTCTTACATACTAATGGGATTTTTTTCTTCTTAAAAAATCCGAATCATTCTTCTTTGTTGTCGTTCACTTTCCTTCATTCTTTTATGCGTTCTATTTCCGTTTATTCGAAACATTTCCTTCGAATGATTCGACTTACGGTCATATGACGCTTTTGGTGGAGGAGGGGCGTATTCAGCAAAAAATCGAAAATTGCTTTTTCACTGAAAATTATTCATTATATCATATCCAAGTATTTTACAAAAAATTAGGGCCGATTGCACAATATTTCAAGCTCAATTTAGGTTTATAGTTCGCAATCATGCAATGAGATGAGGTAACATAAACTGTCTACGGAATATCATTACATTATTGTTACATAATTAGAGTGAAATCATTAAAGATTTTTGTCAAAAGGATTTTATTTTTGGTAGTATATTAATTTTAAATATTCCTTTTTACAGGCTTTATTTTTGAAATGGAATAAGATCATTCTAAATTTCAGAATTTTGCTATTGCCCATCAAAATGATTGGAAGAAAGCAATCTAAAAACAACAATGGAAAAGAGAGGTAACAAAGTGTAAACGAAATAGCTCCAGTTTCTTCAACTTACGAAACTTAGCATTGCAGTCAAAGTATTTTAAAATGCTTCCAATAACAAACAAGAAAATGAAAAATACCTAACAACTAATCGAATATAGCATCAAAATTTATATTTTTTTATTTCTCATGTATCTAAATTCATAATTGTCAACATTGTTTCCGTAAAACTTGATATTTCCTGTCATAAATTCTTAATAAATATTATTATTGTGATTATTTTACTTAAGTGTAAGGTAGCTGTACATTTACAATTCCTTACAGCTAACCATGAAAAGCAATGTTGATCAAAACTGCCTGAAACCTTTAAGCGCGTATTGCCGCAAAATTATCAAATGTTGAATACGCCCCTCCTCCACCGAACGCGTCATATCACGTTGAAACACCGGTTCTCGTCCGATCACCGAAGTTAACCAACATTGAATCTGGTCAGTATCGAGATGGGTGACCGTTCGCGAATATCAGGTGCTGCAAGCTTAGAAGCGCGAGAGGTGAAATTGATAAAAGAACGGAATGAGAAATCGAAGAATCGAGGTCGAATTTCAGTCGGTTTCTTTATCTTCGAACACCATTGGGAAAGGCATGAATCCATTACTTAGTCTCCCAGCTATGGATTAAATAGTAAGACCGGTATGAGAAAATCATTATTGTCTTAAAACCAATTCTTACAATCCAAAATATGTTGCGGCTTTAAATAACTTTAAAATGGTTGATAAGTCGTAAAAAACAAATCTATTCAAATGATTAATTCTTCAAGGTCTTATTTTTAATATCTCTCTTTATTCTATTCACCCTCTCCTTCATTTTTTATTGGTTCTCTTTCCCCTTATTCGTAACCTTTCTTTCAAATGATTCATTCTACAAGGTTGTATTCCCCTTTCATTCTTTATTCTATTCTCTCTTTCTTTCATTTTTTTTTCGTTCTCTTTCCGTTTATTCGTAACTTTTCTTCAAATAATTAATTCTTGAATCTCTTATTGTTAATATCTCTCTTTCATTCTTTCCTCTCTACTCCCTTGCCTTCTTTTTTTATTCGTTCTCTGTCAGCTTATGCGTTTACTTTTCCTTTAAATGATTCATTCTTGAAACACTTATTCCGACTATTTTTCTTTTGTTCTTTCTTTCTTTCATTTCCTGACTCTTTGGCAGATTGATGTGGTCTATGCATATCTGTAATCGTCGGCTCAGGTGACACAGCCAAGGCGCTTGGTATGGAGGTCTTGATTATGGGCGCTTTAAGTTTCCTTAGGAACCTACGGTTCCGCAGGGTTATTCTGTCTGATCCTGCGACTCTAATTCTATATTGACGGTTGGGAAACGTCTCTACTCTTCGCACAGCTATGTCCCATCGATGGCGATTTGGGTTTTGAATGGAGACTGTGTCACCCAGACGAAGCGGGGATAGGGCATGTGCAGTACGGTTGTACCTCTCGATGAGGCTTGCATTGCGTTTGAATAAAATATTTTCTTGCTGGATGCGATTTTTTGTTTATCTAATTGCATTAACTGGACTAGAACATCCTGTTTACAGCGCCATGTCGAATATTGGTTAGCTTTCCAGTGGTCTAACACACAAGTGGGCAAGTGTGGCCAGAAGCTAAGCGATATTTAAAATACGAGACAACGTCTGGACGTTGGAGAGACCATCCGACGCCCGTAAAAGGTGTTTCAGAGCACGACGACATTCGCGATAGAAAGAGCATTCGGCTCGGAGTGTACGACCGGCCTCCTCCCAGCACGAGTGCACACTTCTCAGGGACGGGAAATGTTTACTGAACAATACAGTAAATGTGACACAAGGCCGAAAAAGGGGGTGGGGAAAAGAGACGGTCATCATCTGTTCTAATTTATAACTTAGCTAGCCACAACCACTGACCCAATCATACAAAACAATAATCCTAGCACCAAAACAACACCAAAACAACACATTCATACTACATCCACCATATTGTCTCAATGAAAATCCTAAATAGTTCCCATATGTACAAATCGTTGTCTGTGAGGGCAGGGAAATAAAAACAACAAGCTAAAAACATCCCAATGATATATATATACAATATGGTTATAAACTATTTACAAGAAACTAAACAAAATCATGTTAGTAATTAAAAAAAAATCACAAACCTTAAATGTGGCAGAAAAATCAGTTAATTAGACGAAATTTATGCAAGACTTTAAGAATATAGAAAAGGCATTCATCCATCCCATTCATCCATCCCAAGCAC
The DNA here is from genome assembly GCA_964036315.1 of Acanthosepion esculentum. NCBI lineage: Eukaryota > Metazoa > Mollusca > Cephalopoda > Sepiida > Sepiidae > Acanthosepion > Acanthosepion esculentum. The sequence continues at coordinate 73,760,260 of OZ038489.1, read as the reverse complement.
TCACACAGACATGCACTCATTCTAACACAACAACAAATACGAAAAACACGCACGCGAAACGAAAGGCGCCTCGCATCCACCAGAGAACTGAAATCACTGACCACCTAACGAGGGAAGGGATGGGGAGTTAAACTAAAGGAAAAAAGGGGACAGAAATAAAAGGGGGCCAATGAGCAAACACACCCTAGTAAGTTTACTGGAAAAGAAAAGAAAAACTAAAGAATCAAAAACCATACTTCTAGCCTAAATCCAGGGATGGGTTACCTAAGTTTAAACCAGGAAAACAGTATCCTGATGCCTAACCGGCATCAAAATGCCACACCAGGTCAGCTCCTTTTACTCGGCACATACGCGCAAGATTCACCCACCTTTTGCCAAATTCTGATGAGGTGAGCCGCCGCCTTCCCGTCCTGATCTTGACTTTAAGCTGATGCTTAAAGAACAAGATCAGTTGGGAAGAAGTGAACTTCTCGCCCTCAAAGAATTCCTTCTGACGCGTCGTCCAAATCCCGACTTACATAACACCTCGTAAGCAACAGACCACATAATGTTCAGCCTTCGTCATCTGCGGCACCACATTGCTACAAACAGAACTGGCCTCAAGGACAAAGAACTTTCCCCGCAGCATGCGAACCATGAGGCTTTCTACAAACTTGCATAACGGCACTACCATCTTGCATTGAAAGAAGGTGTGACCAATGGTCTCGACTTCCCCAGTACAGCGATGGTAGTTTGGATATTTCTCCAAGCCTGCTGACCAAAGTCTCTTGGCGACCCAGAAGGCCCCACGAATCACCAACCAGGTGAGTGATGCCTCATCATTATTGAGGCATTTCAACCCAGGCGCCCAAGGCCATAACCGAGCGAGCCTCCTGCTTCGTAAGACCGAGCTCGTCAATCAGATCATCCTGAACGCCCCCCCCCGACTAACACTTGATACAATGCCCTACGAGACAACCTCTGGACGTTGTAGAGACCATCCGACGCCCGTAAGAGTTCTTTCAGAGCACGACGACATTCGCGGTAGAAAGAGCATTCCGCTCGGGGTGTACGACCGGCCTCCCCCCGGCACGAGTGCACACTTCTCAGGGACGGGAAATGTTTACGGACGTCTTCCTTCCAGAAGGCGCCATCCTCATCCGATCCGCGACACATTCGGTCTAGAAAGTTGATGCGAAGCATATATTGACGAAGCTCATTGCTAGGCATACCCAGACCGCCCTCAGAGGGATGAAGGCAACAGATCTCGCGAAATATCATAGCGGCCTTGTCTCTCCACAAGAAAGAGAACAAGAGCCTTACTAATAATATTAGTCTGGTATACGGAAGTGGAAGTACAGAGAGTCGGTAAAGGAGAATCGGGTAGATGTGTGAAACACATACTTCCGCCCCCCTTCAAGGAAAGCCTCCTCCGAGACCACAGATTAACCCCGATCTAGGCCTTCCCTTGTACCACCGACCAATTCATTTCCAACTGGAGATCAGGACCGAACCAGACACCGAGTATCTTAATCGGCCCATCCGTCCAGAGGAAAGGTCCAGGAAGAGAAACTCCCTTCCACCCTCCCAACCGCAAGCCAACAGACTTATCGCGGTTGATCTTGGCCCCTGTCACCATCTCATACCCACTGATCTCTTTGCTGACTTCGTCAATCTCGGCTCTGCTCGACACAAGAACCGAAACGTCGTCAGCATAGGCAGAATACCTGGCTGAGGTGGTAGCCCTAGGCAGGGAAATTCCCCGCAGGACCGGATTCACCTTTAACTTGCGAAGGAATGGTTCCAACGCAAGAACGTAAAGCAAAGGCGAAAGCGGATAACCTTGACGAATGGAGCGAGACAATACGAAAGGCTTCGATCTTACCCCATTCACCTCCACAGCGCACCGGGGGTCGCATGCAGAAGTCGGCTCCAGGAGCGAAAGTCAGCTCCGAAACCGGCCGCCGAAAGGACAGCCTCCAGAAACCGATGGTCAACCATATCGAAGGCCTTGGACTGGTCTAAATTGATCAGCGCGGCTTCACTGTCGACTTGTTCTAAGATCAAGCGTACCATATGCAGGTTATCCTGAATAGTCATGCCCTTCACAGCACAAGTCTGTTCGGAGCCAATCAGACTAGACAGGACATGCTGCAAACGGTTGGCTAAGATCTTCGCCAAAATCTTTAACTCTGTGTTTAACATAGTCAAAGGGCGAAAGTTATTTAACCCATCCCCACCGTTCTTGTCCTTACGCAGCAACTTGATCATACCTCTGGTGAAGCGTTGGGGTATAGACCCCTGCTTCATCCAGTTGTTGAAGGTCAGTTCCAGCAAAGGAACAAAAACAGGCGATTGCCTCAAGTAAACTTCATAGGGAAGACCATCTAATGCCGGAGATTTATCCAGGCCAACCTGTTTCAGCGCTTCCCAGATTTCCGACTCTGTGATGGGACCCTCGCAACCAGCCGCTTCAGCGGCAGGGAAAGCCGGCCAAATAGGCGTCCAACCGAGGAGGGCTCCCTGGTGAAAAGATCCTGAAAGTAATCCCGAAAGGCCCCGCATATGCCCACGTTTGTAGTCACGGTCCGATTATCCGCCAATGTGACGCATGCGATATGTCGCCGAGCTGCGCTCCGATTTTCCTCTGCACGAAAATCAGCGGCCATATTCGTCGCCTCAGAGGACATTCTTTTTAACCTAGCCCTAACTACCAGAGCTTGATCCTTCTTGATAAGCAAGGAGGACAACTCTGCCTTAGCTAAGGCTATTTCCCCACTATTACGGGATTTCACTGCCCGATCAACTTTTTGTTCTAAAGCCGTTTGCGCCGCTAATCTATCTAGATTGAGTCGACGACTAAAGTCGGCAGCAAACGTTCTAATTTTAGATTTTAAATTATCCCACCAGGCGTTCCTAACAACCGTCCCCGTCAATTCCTTCTGTATCATTAGTAGCAGCTGGTCCCGGAAATCCTGCTCATCAAATAGTGAACAGTTTAATTTCCAGTACCCAGCCAACCTAACCTTAGGCTTATCTAAGTTTACACGGACCCGGACAAGCATATGATTCGTATAAACTATATAGTGAAAGCTTGGACACCCTAAGAGGTCTACATCGACTCTCCTAACTAAGACTCGGTCGAGGTAGCTTGCAAGCGTCCCAGGAGCCGAGTTGCCACTATTTGTCCAAGTCCATGCTACCTCCCGAGGGTGTTCATTCCGGTACTTATCGATGATAAATCCCGTCGATAAAGCCCCGAAATGTTTTCACATCACGGTTGTTAGTACCCGATTTTTACCCTATACGATCTATATCAGGGTCAAGGACGGCATTCCAATCCCCCGCTAAAACTACCCGACGAGATGTCGTCAAGTACGGCCCGATCTGCCGAAACAAAGCAGGTCGCTCGGAATGGTTATTGGGCGCATAAAACCCAATGAGTCGTTTGGCCTTATCCTTTATGGTAGCATCCAGCACGCAAAGCCTGCCCGCCGGATCTGCGAAGACAAGAGTACATACAGCCTTCAAAGAATTGCTCACTAGCCAAGAGACACCCATAGAACGACCATCAAAACATGCTGAAGAAATGGAGAACCCCTTAGACAGCAAGTCCTCACGGTCGAGAGAATAAAACCGGGTCTCTTGCACACAAAAAATATTCACCCTGAGGCGCTGAAGGTCGCGAGAGAGCCTCGCCTTGCGAGAATCGGACCTCAGGCCACGCACATTTACACCTTCTAACCAGAGTGCCATAATGAAAAGAGATTAGGGTTGCAATACTCGTTTAAACATGGTCGGGGTGAGGATACCAACAGCTTCTCCCATAGACCCATGGCCCATCTCAGTCTTGATGGTGCCGTCTTGGGAGATTCCGCCCATATCCCAGTGGAAAGTCAGTTTTAGGGCTCTATACAGGGAAGGGTGAACTAAAACTGGGACCCTCCCTGCACAAAATTGTTTTAAGGATTTCAGCTGTTGATTTTGCACAATCGCGATGGGCAAGGCCATCTTGTAGGACATGATGGCCTCGTCCAGTATCGCCCAATTTTGTTTGGATCTAGGGCCGGTTCTAATAACTGTGAGAACCCTTTGGGCCAGAGGGAAATTTTGCGGTACTTCCACATCTAAGTCAGCAAAATGCTTAATTGATAGGAGGTAGCGTAAGTCCTTTATACGGTTGCCATAGTCCCTAGCCCTTTCTGCCTGAGCCGGGGAGATGCGGCAAACAACCTCTCGCAAATTGTAGATCTGCTTTTGGGATTTTTTTTTGTCTTTCAGCTCCTGAGTGGGGCTTCTGTTGCGTTTGGAGGAGGGTGGTGGTATTTCTGCCTTTTTCACGGGGGAAAGGACTAGGTGTGGGAGGGTCTTTTTTAATGGGGGAAGAACTGGGTGTGTGGAGAGGAGTATAGAAGGATCTGTGTCTATAAGGGCTGGGATCTCTACTGAGCGGAAGGGATTTGGATGGTGATATCGGGGGGGGGTCGTTTCTTAGGTGAAGGAGTGGACCGGGTAAGGGACGTTGAAGGAATAGGGTCTAGTTGTTTCTTTTGGTTGTCTAATTTCTTTTCAAGTTCTTTTAATTTTTCCGTTTTCTCAAAACCGGGGTCAAATTTCCGTTGCTTTTCCTTTAAAGATATTTGAGAGACCGAGGCATCGCCCTTAATGTTGCCAGAGGGAGTGGGGCTGTAAGTGCCTTTGGTCTTTGGGGCTTCAGGAGACAGAACCGCTGCCTGGCGCTTCCCTCTGGCCTTACCAGCAACTAGCCATTCCCCCTCCCCCTTCTCCGCAACTGCACTAGCAGCGGGCGAAGGCTCTTTGGGGAATGTGGTCCTTTGGCTAACAGGAAGATTATCCATACCGGTCCCAGAAGCTGGCATGCCCATTACAGGCCAGGCAGTAGGTAAAGACGCAGTCAGAGGGGGATTTTGGTCAACAGGAGATTGAATTCCAGAGGCCTTCTTCTCTGGGCAGGAAAAGGAGAGGTGACCAGTCTCTCCACACCTCCAGCATACCGGTTTACAGTAAGTCCCAATGACCGGCAACTTCAATCTCCCTACTTCTCAAACTCAAAAACTCCATCCCCCGCTAAGGTTATCGCAGGAAGTGCCCATTATTTCGCCGAACTGGGACAGGTACACTGCGAGATGTTTCCCAAGAACCAGAGGAGGGACCTCATATATTGCGATGCTGGTCCTTCTTTGTCCTCGTATTTCTGTGTGGAGGATCAGATCTTTGGTGATCAAATCCCGGCTCGAAGCCGCAATGCAAGCCTCCGGCGGGGATAACAATACGTCCCACATGAAAAAACCCGGCTCCTTTAACACCTCTGAGGGGCTTGAACCCCAAGGACTCCAGTGATTTTATCACTGTGTCTTTCGTCGAGCGACAAATTTTGCGCGTACACTTGTCCACGACGAAAATTGACACTATTCGTTTCTCAATTTTTCTTAGTTCCTGGTGGTCTTCTAAGAGTCCACCTTCTACCACAAGGTGTGCGTAATTCTTAGCTCTCTCCAAGGACACCGCCACATTGATTATGCAACTAGGGGGGACTTCCAACAAGAGGTCGATTACCCGGCCTCTGAATTTTCCATATTCTTGTCATTTGAGGCACTATTGGCCTCCATGCTACTTTCATTATGGCCATTTTTGGCCTCCATACTTTTAGAGATGTGGCTATTATTGGCCTCCATATTTCTAGTACTTTTGCCATTATTGGCTTTAGTAGATTTTTGGGGTGTATTATTCACGTCTTTATTTGCAGAAGTATCTGGCAGCACAGGATACTCCTCCGTATCATCTTTGTCGGATTTTTTTTTCTTGATTGAAAATAAATGTTTTTTAACTGAACTTTTTAGGTCAGGGATAACGGTTTTTTTCTTTTTAATGAGGAATGATGAAGAATTTTTTTTCTTCTTCATTTTTTTAATAAAAATACAACGGGAAGGGAAGGGAAGGGGTATGTAAAAAACAAAGTCCGCCTAGTAGCGAAAAAAAATAGTAGTTAAAAAAACAGCAAACTCTCCCGAAAGCGAGGCAAAAAATAAATTCACAAAGAACAGATAAATAAAAAGGTTTTACAATTAAAAACTAAAGGCAAGACAAAAATTACAGACTAAAAATAAAAACACAAAATTCGCCTAAAGGCGTAACAAATGAATTTAAAACACTAAAAACGAAATAGACAATAAAACGCTAGACAAAGAAAAAGGGGGAAAAAATACGAAACTTTCAAAAATAGCTGGAGCTATTTACAAAAACAAAATGGCCGACGCTAAGAAAACGAAAATAAACAAAGGAAATTAAATACACAAGTTAGACAATACAAAGAGACAATACAAAGATTATAACAAATTTGGCACAGGAAAAAAAATTAAATACAATACACGAAAAAAATTTAATAGATATTAACAGGAAGAAATTAAAGAAATAAAGAGAAATTAACGTTAGTCACAAACGAAACACAGACAGGGGTTTCAAAAAATAAAGAGAACGAAGATAAATTTAAAAGAGAAAATAAAGAGAAAAAACTCAAAAAGGAAAACTAGAATAAAAGAGAAAAGAGCAAAAATTAAGGGTGTAAAATAAAAAGAGAAGGGTAAAAAAGGGAAAAGAAAAAGTCAAGTCTTAAAAAGGCGGTAAATAAAAAACGAACTCAACCACAAATGATGTTCAAAAACAGTAAGGGTAAATTTCCAAAGAAATAGTCAGGCAGCAAAGCAGAAGACTGAAAAGGTAAAAATAATGCCAGCAACAAAGGAGGCAAATCTGAAAAGTCTAAACACCAAGTTAAACTGTGGCCAGAAGCTAAACTGACTTGTGTCATTTACTGGAGGGATATATGGGTGAATAGAGACCATGAAAATGTATTGGGCAGGTCCATTCTAGCAAAATGGAACAACCTAACTGGTGTATTGGGCACTCTCCTATAAAATGAGGCAAAATTAGCTGGCCTGCTTTTCAAGAGGACACAAGAAGGCAGCCATGTTTGTAGGTAATTCACTTCTACACTTTTCTTCTTTCTTTATTTCCTGTTAGTTTTTTTCTCTGACTTTCCATTTCCTTCTTGATTCATTCTTCCTAATATTTTCCTTCTTTTCTTCTGTTTCTCCTTTATTCCTTCCATCCCTTTCTGAATTTCCTTCTTATTCTTTTTGTATAATTTTCTTTTTCTTCCACCTTGTAAAATTGTTTTTCTTTTCGCAGTATTTCTTTCACAGCTTTAATTCTCTTAGTCCTCGCAGAATCCGGTCCATAGTTTTACCACTGCAGTTATACCGTTACTAAAAAAGAAATTCGCAGCGAATAACCAGGGTTTATTCGAATCAATTGATTTCACACAGCATTCGGCTGACATTCAAATTGATTTTTTCCTTTGCTTCTAACAATAAATGGAAGGCTAAAAATTATCTGAGAAAAACGATTGCAACGTTGGCGAAAACACAAGCAACGGGAAAATTGCATTTGGAATCGACCATAGCAGAAGATTTTTTTCTTTAAATCATTTACAATGAATGCCAATTCTCAAAACCTTTCAACAATTGTGTCAAAGCAAGAGATAAAGCTATCTAAGGCAACTCTACTTCCTTGCGGTATAAGGTGATCAAATAATCCTTCTTAATTAAGCAACAAACACATTCATGCCAAGATAAGTCGGCACATACGCACACAACCAAAAAAGATGCTAGATCATTCTAATGACAAACGTATTCTTCCATCTACAGATTGAGGAAGGCAACATCCCAGAATATATATTTAAAATACAATAGATTTTACAAAAAAATAAAAATAAAAACATGATAAAAAACAGTTTTCTCTGCAGAGTCTATCTTACTTATTTATAAGTTTACCATTTGTTCATGCTGAGAATATTCATCAAATATGGTACGGTCCTCCTCCTATCTATCTAGAGCTCCTTAATAAAAATCCAAAGAAGAATAAGCAATATTTTAGGCCCCGATCTGGCGTCTCGGCGTCAGTCACTTTCCCACTGCCATAAGGTTGCCTCCGTTTGCTTTTTCTATAAATACTTTCATAGTAATTGTTCAAATTACCTCTTCGCTATGGTGCCTAGACCCTTCGGATTTAAGCGCAGTATTTGACTGGCGATGAGGTCTCACCAATTTACAGTTGACCTGGCTAGATATAACCATAAATTCTATGCTAACAATTTCTTTTCTCGAATTTCTCACTTGTGGAACTCCCTTCCGGCTGCATTTTTTCCAGACAACTTTAATCTGGAAAAAATTAAATGCAATGTAAATTATTGTCTTCTGCACTCCTGGTTGCTCTTCTTGTTCTTGCTCCTCAGTAATATTTCTGTTTCTAACTCTTCCACGCCCAGTAACTCCTTGTGTCTCCGTGGCTTTACTGTCTGTTTTCTTCCTCCTTCTAGTAATTATTCTGGTCTTTTCCTTCTGCATTACCAGAACTTTTAAAACGAAAAAGATATCTGAACAAAGCTGGGATTTTCATATCTTGAACATTTTGATTTTATTCGTATTATTTTATTTACTTATTTAATTTTTTACAGCGAGGGGGCAACTCAAGGTAGAGGGGTACATAGTAAGAGGTGCAGTGTATGCGGATAGATGGGTAACATAACGGTTAACCGTAGACTTGAATAGGTCGAAAGATTGCATTGATCGAAGAAACATCCTCTTGGATATCGGTTCCACAGAATAGTAGTTCGCTGGATGAAGCTGCTCGAGAGGAACTTCCTCTTAATGGAATACAAAGGAAATGAGGGTGCTTGTTACGTTGAGCGTGGCATGGTGGGTTCTAGCCATCAAGATGGAATTGGTGGAACGTCTGAGAACTGTCCACGAAATTAGCGATATAGAAGTTAAAGGCTTGCAGCATCTCGTCCGTGATAGAGGGGTTGCAGGGTGTAAAATAATTTGCCATCCACAAAACGCTTTTGGACTATATTGACACTGGAAAATGAGGACTTGACAGCTCCCGCCCAAATATGACAGCAGTATTCCATTTTAGACCTGATTTAGCTCTTATAAAGGTAGAAGATAGCACGATGCGTCAGGTACTGACTGGAGTGATACCGACCATTTTTCTTGTATCTTTATCGATGGATCATATAACGTGTTCCACTTGATGTCTAGGGTAATAGCCCAATAGTCGCTCATAGTTGGAGGACATCTGCAGGGGTCTAACCAGGTGAGGGATGAGCTCCGCCAGATTAAAATGACTATGATGAGCACGCCAAGAAACCATTTGCGAAGACCCAGGCTTTGGTACGCGAACGTAACAGATGGAGGAGAATGGTTGGCACCCCAACGACTCTTTCCGAAAGAAGAAGAAGAAGAAGAAGAAGAAGAAGAAGAAGAAGAAGAAGAAGAAGAAGAAGAAGGGGGAGGCGGAATAAGAAGAAGAATGAGGAGGAGGAGGAGGAGGAGAAAAAGAAGGAGGAGGAGGAGGAAGAAGAAGAAGAATGAGGAGGAGGAGGAGAAGAAGAAGAAGAAGAAGAAGAAGGGGGAGGCGGAAGAAGAAGAAGAATGAGGAGGAGGAGGTGGAGGAGGAGGAGGAGAAAAAGAAGGAGGAGGAGGAAGAAGAAGAAGAAGTCGTCTGCGTCGTCTCTCAAGAGATCTGGTCTTCCCGAGGAGACATCCATACATCGTGACTGCTGGTAGTTCAGAGTTCGATCGGCGGTGATGGAATGTAGTATATAAACGATATATAGAAAAAGAATATTGAACATAGAGGAAGTTTCACTCAAAACCGCAAATTGCTACAAAACCAAAACATTAACCTAAAAACTCGAGTCATGTTCTTGAATAGCCTCACCAGATGTCATGCATGATGCCAAATCCTTTCAGTTTTTATTAAAACAATTCGTCTTTGAACATTGTGAACTGACTCTACAGGATGACTCACAAAGAACTGTACCAAATAACAGAAAACGCATCACTAGAGGACTTTCAATAACAGCAACAACTAAAATGGATAGCACATGTAACTCCAAAAAGGAAATAATGATAAAATAAAGATGTTGAATCTCCACACTACTTCAAACAAAAGGTTAGAAAGGAAACTCCCATCAATGCTGGAAAGAACGATAACAGCTACCGGATTTGAGAAACCTATTTTCCTGAAAAAATGTTTTAAGAGAAATATTTCATAAATTTCAACCGAAAGCAGAACTGGCTCCTTGGTTAATAAATGCCAAATGTTTCCTTGTAGGGAAACGGCTAATATTACGATTACCATTATTATAGACCAAAGGTTTGGTGTCACCCTCTGGATTTAATAACTATTAAATTTCAGACCTTACTTTGGCTTCATTAACTCCTACTAAGCTAGGATGATGAAACTATTTAACCCAGTAGTTCCTCGCGTCCAATATTTTAGAAATGGTGTTATCTCAAATTCAAAATCCGTCAGCCCTAATTTTACCATTAGCCATCAATGTATATCAAGCTAAAATTTAAGATTGTAAGCAAAACGTGTGTATTAATGAGTTAATTCCATTATTATTATTTCCTTTGATTTTTGGTGTGTACACATTTCGTTCCGGGTCCCGCCCAGAGACCTAAGGTTAGAAATGGCATCATGACATTTTCCACTGACAAAAAAAACAAAACATTACATAGATAAAACCATTCGTAATGTGTGGGCTGTACCCATGAGAACAATTTTTTGCATTTCTTTAAGGCATGGGCTTCCAGGAATCCCTTCATTGAGGCTACTGGAATCTTTTCCAGCCAATTCGAGGACTCCAACTATAAGAGAGATTGTTGATGTTCTCATGTGCCACATTTTTGAGATTTCGAATTCAAGTCCTTGTATTTTGATAGCTTTTTGAAGATCTTCAAAGATACATTGCAGTCCGCAGGGACTGCCATATCAATAAGGAAGCACTTTTTTTTTTTGCGGTTTCTAATTATTATTATTATGATTATTATTATGATTATTATTATGATTATTATTATTATTTCCTTGTGTTTCTGTTGTATACCCATTCCCATCCGGGTTCCAACCAGTGATCTATGGTCAGAAATGACATCATGGTACTTTCACTGACTATTTTTGTTAAAAAAGAGGCAGCCTAAGATAACACACATTTTACATTGATAAAACCCTTCGTAAGGTGTGAGTACATTTCTTTTTATATTTCTTTAGGGTATGGGCTAGCAGGAATACCTTCAATGAGTCTATTGTAACATTTTTCAATCGACCCATAGCTGGAGGGAGTGGAATTTCTATCTTTTCCAAGGGCTTTAGCGCAAAGTGAATGAAACTTGAATAGCGTGCAAATTGAACTCTTCTCTTTTCGCATCGATAACCATTCCACTATTGACGCTTCCAGTAATCATCATGAGGTAGCAAATAACTGAAGAGGGATCAGTGCAATATTTCTTTTCTGTCAGGAACGAAGGCTGGGGGCGGAAGGTGTGAGTTTCGAACTGAAGACATCACAATCAAGCAGGTGTAGGAATTTAACTATCTAGGTCGTATAGTAACATACGGTGTAAAAGTGTGACACAGAGAACCGAAGGCACACCAGAATAGCGAAAGATGCCTTCCAGAAATTAAATAAAGTATTTTAAAAAGTGAAGATTTCGAGAGAAAAAAATTGAACAAAAAAAAAACAACAAAGAGTGCTGTAACTGTTATATGCAATATCTAACTTCCTATATGACAGTTAATGTCGAACACTTTTCACAGATGAAGAGATTTAAAATAGCAGAGATGTGCTTCTGTCAACGAATGGGGATAATTCCATCGACTGAACATTCAAGCAAAAATTACGTTTTTAGAACAGAAACTACAAGGACACTCATACCAACATTGTCCAGACTCGACAAAGTGCAAAACCGTCTACACGACCTTGTGGGCGATGAACTATTTTCCGCCCTGCAACACGTTTCCAACATACTCAGCTTTACTGACCTTTCCCTATCGCTACTTTCATGTCAAATGTTCATTGACCAACATTCCTTAGTTTCAAGAGTTCAGATTTCCACAGAGAGAACATACCACGTACACAGGGTCGAATTACTTTTTCCATTCGTATTTCATCAATAAGGAATATGTTCTACTCAGATTTTCCTCAGAGCTGTTACTTTGTGGAACAGACTTCCAAGAGAATGCTTCCCCGATCACTAAAACCTCTTCAAGCCTAGGGTCAGCCGTTATCTATTTTAAATATCCCCATAATACGCACTTGTTACTTCATCTGCTCTTACAACAACCTTATTCATTAACCTTCTACCTTAAGTGGCTTTTGGGTATTGTATTTGGTGAACAATACTATGAAAAAAGTGACTGCTGACATTTTTGAGACACATAATGATGAAACCGATTCTAGAAAATCTAAGAAAAAAAGAGATTAGTGAACGCAAGAAAATCTGGGGTGGGGGAATAACAAGTATTTGACTGTTAATTCGAGCGGGGCTGTTGCCAAGCAATGATACCAAGACTTCAAACGCCTAGTATGTTGGAGTCATTAAGAACCCACTTCCCAGATGATCCGATGCGACACGGACAAGATGCTTGAAGCATACTGCAGAGCCTCGGCGGAAGGGGGGATACGACCTACGGCGTTGCTGGGGAAACTTAGACTACTCTGTGATCTACCTCATTGTGTTCGGAACACCTCCCGATCGACGCGAGGCTAATACACCTAACCTTATATAGGTAAAATGAAAATTTCTGCTCGTACTCCATCAGATGACATCAGAAAGTCTCCTCGTGGCAGTATTTGGAAATGGTAGAGCGCTGCTAATTCGGGTTGAGGGCTAAGTGGGTGCGCCAGCATGCGCGAGCCGGCGGGCAGGTGGTTGAGTTAAAGTGAATGAACACAGGGAAATTTCGTTAGAAACAACGAAAAGCGTTTCCCTGTCTATCTATCAATATGACAGTGAATGGTAATTTTCTTACAGCTGAAGAGGAAGTTCGAAGAACGACAGAGATGTCATACAGATGGATTCTGAGAACATGTGAACAACGAGAAGAAAAAATGGGAAATAAATGAACCTCAGGAAACAACAGTTGGAATTTCTTGAAGGCACAATGATGAAATAAGGTATGAGGGGCGGAAACAAACATCAAAGGATGATATGTTACAATAGCAATTCCACTATGGTTAGCAAGATGGATGGGCGGATAGCGTAACGGCTAGCGATGCAGAAAGTGGATTCGGCAAGTCTAGTTCAAATTTCAATCAAGTTTGCTGCATTTCGCACAAATACCACTTGGAAACTCTTCTCTCCCACATCTATAGGTTAAATAATAGGGTACACTAACCTTAGGTGGTAGTAATTTTTCACCATTCCTAGTGCATCTGTTATTATTGACATAACTGTTAAGCCACAATATTGTAATCTCTATTTCTATGTCACTATATTCTCAAATTTTTGCTTTTTTAATGTGCAGTTTTTTAGGGGGGGAGTCCAGATAGAATAATCATGTCTATCTTATTATTATCATATTTCTTCTTCTTCTTCTTCTTCTTCTTCTTATTATTATTATTATTATTATTATTATTATTATTATTATTATTACTATTATTATTATTATTATTATTAATTCTCTGTGTGCGTATGTGTGTATATATCTCAGTGAGAGGAATCAAATTGGTACTTACCAATTCAAGCCAAGCACGCCGCCATATTCCTGATCAATCAGAAATTGTGGCTGCGTTTGCTTCCTTTTTATGGAATAGCGCACATTGCTGGTGAACCAGAAGTCATCCGGGACTGGACAATAAATTGCCAAGAAGAGTCGCATGTTGTGTAGTTTGGAAGACGGAAAAATTCTAGCTAACGGAAGGTACACAAGTCGATACCCGATCAGTCACCGTGGAGAGGGAGTATGATGTTGAAAGACCTGAAACCCCTAATGAACCTCGGCTAGACACATCACTGATGATGTGTACTAAAACAACTAATAGATGTGTTTTACGAAATTATTATAAAAAAAAATCGTAACAAAGTACCAGCGACGTTCGCCGGGACCAGCTGAAATATGCCTCAACGCATTCCTAACATTAACCAGATAGAAACTACCGTAGAAAGATATATAACTGAAAAGAAATACCAGTAATGGTAAAAAACTACCCATGTATTGATAGCTTTCTTTAAACATTACTTTCTTAAAAAAGCTATTTTGTTCTTGAATATGCCTTACTGAAACGAGAATGCGTCTAATATAGCCCTGCTTCTTTTGTAGCGTCAAATAAGGTTTGGACATTTATCTTTCACTCTTTTTCTTTGTATCCTTGTTCTGTCATCGAATTCTCTCTGCAGACAGTATGTCATATGAGTGTTAGATTCTCCAAGACTTCTTTCCTCATTACGATCACAAAATAATTTTTGCTGTCATTTTCGTATTTTAGCAGTAGTTTCTCTGTAGTTCCTGTTAAGCGTAAGCCTTCTTATCACAAGTCCATGTTGTTCTAAGAATTTGCCAGTAAAAACACCTGTCGCATATGATAGTGTTTATTTTCTAAACTGTTAGGTCATCATCGCACCGAAATCATTTCTCATAGTCCTCTATTTTTTCCTCTCTTCCCGGCAAACTAAATCGAATAGCGATTCAAGACAATGCATAGTTGGTGAAGAAGACAGCGAAAGCAATTATTTTCCTCGAGTGGATGATGCGATGTCGACATCTTTTGTGCTTTGTTTGGTCACTCAGGGAGTGAATCAGAAAGTTATTCAAAACAATTTGCACGTGATAATTAAGGCAGTGATACAGTAATCGTTCACAAACAGCTAATGAGATATTTCACCAATAAGACGTCACCCAACAGTATTAGGTTTATTATCTGAGGGCTTAGTTTTCCGGAGCCTGATTTTCTTCAATACATTATAATAACCAATTATTCAACTAGTAGAAAAATAACTTAAAGGAATTTTATTTGCTTTTTTTGATATTATCATATTTAAATTGATCATGATAATTTTAGCTGTTTCATAATAAGGAAAAATTCGACATGTATTGATCGAGCAGTCAGTACTGCAGTCGGTTGAAATTTAAAACATCTTCCTCTTAAAATAATTTTTCTGGAAAAATGTTTCTCATGTCCCGTAGCAGTTATCACTCTTTCTAGTAGTGATGAAGGTTTCGTTCCTAACCTTTTATTTGAAGTAGTGTGGAATATCAACATCTTGATTATGGCATTACTTTCTCTTCGAGTTACATGTGATATCTATTTTAACGGTTGCTGCTGTTGAAAGTCCTCAAGTAATTTTTTTAATTATTTTATACAATTGTATAGCATCAGTCCACAAGGTTCAAAGAAGGATGTTCTTCATCATGGCCTTAGTCGCTCAAAGTCATTTTAAAAGTTGATCTGAGAAAGTTTTAATCAACTGAAAGACTCATTTCTGCCTTCCATCAGCAGGTTCTGACGTTAACCTTCAGGAGAGTGACTGGTTGCGCCTTCTTGGCTAACATTCTCGGCTGACATGAAGAGAAAGACGATATTGAATCTATTGCTAGGTCAACTGCTAAAAACGTTGTTTCACTGTGGCGTGGTAGACAATGATTCTCATCAGAATCTATCTTACATATCTATAATGGATGTCAGTTATCATTTATTTCCTTTTAATTCTCCTCTCCAAGTTCTCCATTGCCTTAACCGCGTATTGAACTCCCACTCTTTGGGTCTTGTCACTGGATCTAACTAACGCCTTTATCCA
The DNA here is from genome assembly GCA_964036315.1 of Acanthosepion esculentum. Classification (NCBI taxonomy): domain Eukaryota; kingdom Metazoa; phylum Mollusca; class Cephalopoda; order Sepiida; family Sepiidae; genus Acanthosepion; species Acanthosepion esculentum. The sequence continues at coordinate 73,744,616 of OZ038489.1, read as the reverse complement.
CTGTGCCATGTGTTCTTGAGGACATCTGTGTATGAATTTATGGGAATTATAAACCTAATGTCATCAGCAACAATTTTTTACCAATGCTCATATTGCAATTTTGCCGTTATCATTGCATGTTTTTTTATCATCGCTTTTCTCTGGCACTCCTTATTACTGATCCCCATATTGTATTCATTTCTATGCTTGGTCGGCTCAGGAGATTTTTATGGCCTAGCATATGTGCTGATTCCTTAAGTTTACGAATTTTCCAAACGTTATAATAAATATGGCGACAAAGATGAGGACAATAGTCCGAATAATGTAAATAGTGTAAAAAATAAACAGTTAACTATGAAAAAATTATTATACATCAGTATCATATTGTCAATAAAAACCACCTGCTTTAACAACTGCTTTCAAAGTTCTTGTCATTCTTTCCAAAACTTTTTGACAAAAAAGTAGATGGCAGACCTTCCCAAGTATTCTTCAAGCATTGAAAAGGCTCGCTGTCACTCTTTGGGTATTCTCATCTCCTATCCAATTCATCTCATACTAATTCATTGGGAGAGAGGTCAGGAGATTGTAGTGGCCAAGTCATAATTTCCAAAATTTTCCTCCTTTTCTGTCGGGGTAGTTTTGACATAATTTAGAAGAGTGTTTTCTATAGTTGTTTTATTGAAATATGAATTTATTTTCCAATATTCGTAAATCAGATGGTACAGAATATCTTTCCAAAATCGGATGATATTAGGCTTTTTTCATGATTCCTTTGTTTTGAATCAAATCTCCAGCTGTTTTTTTAATCTCAAAAAGTCTAGTGAGAGATTAACAGTGAAAAAATATAATGTTTCTTATACAAAATATTAATAATTTAGGAAAATGTATTGTGGACAAAGGAATTCAATTTTGAGCGTTTTCGTAGGAAAAGGGGCCTGAAGAAAGACTGAAAAATAAAAGCAAACAGACTATAGTTACTGACAGTTTATCTTTTACGTTAAAAAATGCAAAATACACCTCCCGAACAAATAGAGCACTTTCCATATTTAGGAAGTCTTTTTTCAAATATGTGCACCCCAGAAAAGTATGTGGAACACGGCATTGGAGGAGTTGCACCTGGGTCATTTGGAAAACTAATCAAACGATTCAACAACAAAGATCTGAACTTCACAACAAAAATTATGGTCAATAACGCTGTTGTCATTTAAACCTTGCACTTTGACCGCGAGACCTGCACTCTCTATCGTCGCTACATGCAAAAATTAGAACGTCGCTACATGCAAAAATTAGAACGTCGCTACCTGCAAAAATTAGAACGTCACTATATGCAAAAATTAGAACAGCAAATGGTCTGTTCAATCTTGATCATCAAATGGGAATACTATGTGACCAACAACAAAGTTCTGAAAAGAGCCAACTGTCAAAGCTGATCCTGAAACACTGTCTTCGATGGTAAGGACATGCAGCAAGAAGGGAAGAGTCAAGGTACTACAGCAAAGCTTATTTAGCGAAAATCGTTTCAAACATAAGCCCGAGATCGTACTAAGTCGCGGTGTTCCATCACCATCGGAACCAAAGATTTTGATCCATCAGAAGAGAAAAGGAAGTACGTAATCGACAAGAAAGTCTCGCCAAAAATCAACCTCGCACTCCACCAAGATTACCATGCAGTCAATGGCAGCTCCTCTTTCAGGCAATAATTGGTCTACTTAGTCATCAAGCCATCACCATAAAGGAAGCGGTCAAAAAAGAAGAAATTAATTACTTGAATGTGAAATTGACCAGACGATTTCCATCTTTGTTTTTTTATTTCTTTTTTGATCGTTCTGTAATTTGTGAAATTAATATATATATATATATATATATATATATATATATATATATATAATTCTAATATATATATGTGTGTGTGTGTGTGTATATTTATTTATTTACAATATGATGAACAACTATCAAGTTACATAATAAAATCTCGCACAAAGAAATAAATTATTTATAATCAAGACAAATATATTAAGCTGAAGTACACATAATCTAATTATCCTCATACTGTGAAAATGATTTTAACATCGTTTGGTCAATATCTGATCGTGCAAAAAGTTTGTGGTAAGCTTAAGATGAGACACTACCAAATAAATTATTGTAAATATTTGTAATAAATTCTTGGTTGATTTTGTTTAGCGTCATATCAACCTCTAAGGGTTATTTAATGCCGAAATCCAAATATTTTGAACACAATTTTATGGCTTCAACTAAATGTATTTTAAACGTAATTGTATGCCTTCAACTGCAGATAAAATGTATTGTTAGTCATTTTACTAAAAATGTATGGTTGGTAATTCTACTGTAAAATGTATTGCTGGTTATTTTACTATAAATAGATATTGTTGGTAATTTTATATATATAAAAATATATTGCCGGTATTTCTACTATAAAAATGTATTTTTATACTTTCGTAGAGTTTTGTTTGGGGTTTACTATTTGCTCATAGATGGGACCCTAAAAGGTGCCACCACCCCGCGTCAGGGCGATCCCAGTAAGAATAGCTACGAAGTGGTAGTTGCTCATTCCTTAAAACCCCCAATCTCCCGATCAGAGGCCTTGATACCGGGGGTAGTTTATCGTCATACCCAGTATTATATTTCTAATAAGACCATACATTATAAAATGAAATTCACATGGTATATTTATCATATAAATTTCCACGATGGAATTTTATAAACGCATCCCAAATATATATAAGATAGCATAACAAATACAATATGCAGACAATTAGACTTCCGTCAATACAGGCTTAAATGACAATGGCTCAAGTTAAAAAAATGTCTTTCTCCGCTCACTCCTGAGCATGCGCAATGCTTTGAAGCTTACTCTCTGTAAGATACTAGAGGATGTAGAGATGTTTGAGAGAAAGATGAAGGAAGTACATATCAATGAGTCATGGGTGTCTATTGTCCTGGTAAAGGGTTATTGCTACGACATGTATGGAGAGAAATAAAAAGACATCATGTAAACGAACACATTATTATTATTTTAGAACTAAGAACAACAATTGGGGTGAGATATGGTTTTATTCCTTTTATTAAACAAAATTGTTATTGTGTCTTCAAATAATGCATTATGGTGATTTTCTAAACGTAACCGAGATGTGGTACAAGACCGAAAGTATGGAGCACCCAGTAAGGATTATACTCACTACTCAGTAGTAATTGATATAGCGAGACAAGCTTTCTGTTACACTACGTGGAAGTACTCCAAATAATATGATATGAGTTGAAAATTATCCTGAATAAGCAGTGGTTTAATCCATTAACATTCTCCGTAAAATCCGATATTAATCGTTACCCACACTTCTCCCAATGGGAATATTTAATCCTGTCTTAGGTCTCTGAACGATACGATGTTTTCTCTCTCGTGTTATCATGCCTGTATCTTCTTTCCTGGATTGTTTTGTCCCTTCATTAAGAGTGCTGAAGGTAGACGTTTTCTGAGTTTGGGCGTCATCCGCCTGATAGTTAGAGATCCAAACATGCGAGTAACTTCGGAGAGGCTATCAGCAGATGTATAATATCGGGCCTACTGTACTGCCATTTTGTGAATAGGTTCTGGACAGCCCAATAGTCTCCGCTGAGGGCTCTCAATACCCTGATGAAGGTACTGTTACGGTTCTATCTTCGAACAATTCACTCCAGGCTATTTATGCAGGCATCTCCTGTTGGTGTGTCTGAGTGTTAAACACACACACACACACACACACACACACACACACACACACACACACACACACATATATATATATATATATATATATATATATATATATATATATATATATATATGGGTCAGGCACTAATATTCCATGGTTATAATTTATTACATTGGAATCATAATCACGATACAATTCATCAGACCTACAAATTCAAAATCTTTTTTTAATTTGTTGATCTGATGATTTGACTCGTGGTTACGGTTCCAGTTTAATAAATTATAACCATGGAATATTAGTGTTTGAGCCTTTTATATTATATTCTTGCTCTGTCCTGGACATTGAGCTCTACCTGGATTCTATCTTCTTGGAAATATATATATATATATATATATATATATGTATATATATATATATATATATATATATATATATATATATATATTGACCACTAATATTATCAATATATATATATATATATATATATATATATATATATATATACATCAATAACTCAGAAGTCACATGACTGAAGATTAGATGAAACTAAAAATAATTATTTAGTTTAATGCATTATGTGCAAAGGAAAATGAAAACAAAACTATCAAGCTCAAAAACAGATCAGTGCTTTTGTGACTGTTATATTGTTTGGTGCTCAAGAGGCCTTGTTACGACGAAGGGGTCAACTGAAAGTGAGAAACATCACTAAATTCTTTAAAACATTCTCTTGAAATCATCCAAGAAATTCCACTTGGTACACAATTTCATTTTCCTACGAGACAGTAAATAAAAGTATGTAACCAAACTTTTCGAGAATGGTTGAAACGAAAGTCAAATCCTGGACTGACCTATCAAAATTCACACTGAAAAGTTCATTGAAAAGGTGTGTGAAAATTCAGTCTGCCGGTGAAACACAGATTACAATAACTCTTAATAGAATTAACACTATTTTAACACGAAGAATCACTTAAAATTATTCTGGTTGATGAGAAAAATTTGTCTTTTATGAATAACGGCAGGCGATTATATTAAGCAAAAAGATTAGTAAAGCATGGGTGATCGTTTTTGGAATGTAAGTGTAGAGTTTGAAAGCTTATCTTTATTTTTAAACAAAGTTATTTAAAAAAAGAAATTCGATGTTTCACATTTTTCATTTTGTGTAATCTTTTCTAATTTTTTACATAATTTTTAATCTTTTTTATTTTAATTGATTCGAGGAAAATACAATTTTGATTTTGTTATCTTGGAAAGTGAAACATCTTTACGTTATATATATATATATATATATATATATATATATATATATATATATATATATATATATATATATATATTAGTGAATATATATAATATCAAACGTTGATAGCACGACGCAGAGTTTCATAAAAATCGCTAATCTTTAGGTGCTGAATACGATCTGACCGTTATGAGATTTGCGTTCTCGTGATGATTTAAAATTGAGTGTTAAGACTTGTTTATTTAATTATTGTTGCCTAAAAATATTATAATTTATAATTTTTATCATTCAAATTCTTAAATTCAAATACGAAGAATTATTTAGATTGAATTTACATTATGTAGAAAGAAATAACAACAATGATAAAAGTAAGCTAAAACAACGCAAACGGAACATAATATGGTTCAACCTGCCTTACTCCAGCAATGTCAAAACCAATGTAGGTAGAACTTTCCTAAATTTAATTCACAAATACTTTGGTCATTCCCCAACACTAAAAAACCATATTTAATAAAAATAATATTAAGGTAGGCTATATCTGTACAAAAAAAAATTATATATCCCAACATAAAAATAATATATTAAGTAAGCAAACAAACAAAACAATAAAAAATAATCAATCAATTCAGAAGATGATATTAAATATTATTTTGGAGCCACCGAAAACAGCAAGAAATCGTTTTTTACCACCATAAAATGACACCGAGTAATATGAAATAAAAAACTGCACAATACTTTCAAAGTATATTTAGCGATTAAAAAACAACTATAAGAACACAACCATTAGCTGGGATATAATCGCGAAAGCTAAACCATACAATTTAAAGTGAGACAGATGTAACTTGTGTTTGTTGGAGAAGATTATTATATTGAAACACTTGCTGAAATAACCTAACTTGCTGAACACAAGAACAGAATTTTAATTGTATTAAAACACTTGCTATTATAACCCTAACTTGCTGGACACGAGAACAGAATTGATATCTACATGTATCCATAAAACCAAAGATATACTCAAACATACTGACTTTGATTAAAATAGATTTCAAAATAGATTTTAGAATATTGATATGATATGTAACACCTATTAATATTCATGGTATCGCACGTTGAAGATATCACTACTGAAAATTGCATTGTGCATGAAACTCCAAGTCGTGCTACCTGTGAGGGATATATATATATATATATATATATATTAGCCCTCACACACACACACACACACACACACACACACACACACACACACACACACATATATATATATATATATATATATATATATATATATATATATATATATATATATATTAATAAATATACGTATTATCCCTCTCCCGTCCAACTATATACAAAATGGGAAATTCTATCATACATAAAATAGGGAGTTACTTTTCAAACACACGGTATATAGCTTTGTTTATAACAATTTTTTTTAACAATGCTTTATGTATGTATGTGTCTTACAGGTCTGTATGTGCTGTGCGCAGTTTCAAGGTGTTTCTCTAAGATCACTGATACGGAAAAATTCGTCGACCTATCTAAAGAAATTAGTTTTTATAGGCGATCTATTGACTTTTACAGTCAATTTTATATCTGGGCTGTCTTGCTTACATACTTAATCATTTAAACTATGCCAAGGATTCTTTTCCTACAGACTTGGTAAAATCTGCATAATGTGTAGGCTATGAATAGTATTAAAAAACTATTTTTCGGGGACAATCAACTGAAAAAGTCAACTGCCACGAACTGATAAAAAAAGAAATATTTTAAAATTGTAACGTGCTCGGCGGACATGAAGTGGAAAGACTATATTGAATCAATTGCTAGGTCATCTGCTAAGAGTGTTGGTTCACTGAGGCGTGCTAGAAAAGTTTCTCTCCATAATCTTTCTTAAATATTTGTAATATTATCATTTGTCAATGCTTAGTATATTGCTTTCATATATGGTCTAGTGACCTTTCTATATATCTAGAGATCCTCACGAAAATCAAAGAAGAATCATCAATATTTTTGGTCCTAATCTGGCGTCTCAGCTTCTGTCACTTTCCCACCTATATAAAGTTGCTTCCCAGTGACTTTTCTCTAAATACTTTCATGGCAACTATTAGGGTGAGCTCTTCGCTATGGTATCGAAACTTTTAACTTTTAAATTTAAATGCAGTGCTAGACTGGCGACGAGGTTTCACTAATTTAAAATCGAGTTGGCTAGATTTAACCGTAAGTTCTATAACTAACAGTTTCTTTTCAAGCACTTCTCGGTTGTGAAACTCTCTTCCGGCTCCATGCTTTCCAGTCAACTTTAATCATAAAAAATTTAAATGCAATGTCCATCGCTATCAGCTGTCCTCTTGATTACTCTCTTTTCGTTCTCTCTCCTTAGTAATGTTTCTGCTTTTTTTAATTTTTCAACACCCAGTAACTCCTTGTGTCTTAGTGGCTTCACTACCTTACTTGGGGTGTGGGATTCGATTAAAAATGTTTGCGGGACAGTATGAATTCTGAGATTAAAGTAAATAACAGACATTAATAAATTTAATGTATTAAAATTTATTGATACTAATCAAAAATACAGGTGACTAATATACAAATTTAGGTGACCAATATTCAAATTTAAAAAAAAAAAAAAACGAAAAGAGACTAATCAATCTTGACATTTCAGTTATGATAGAGTTCAAAATCGTTTAAGCGATCTTTTAATGGAACGAATTATCTTCCACTCTACCACCACTTTCCACAGAGGCAACATTGCACGCCTGCTACTATTTCTATAGCAAATTTTCAGAGTAAATCCATGTTTTAGTTCCACCAGCTAGGACACGCCATGTCTATGGATTCCAATCATACATATGAATTTATGTATATCATTTCTACGAAAGTTCCACTCAGACAGCTTTTTTTCTCTCGAAGAAGAACTGCTGCTTTGTGAAAAAAAACTTACCTGTGGATGCTTCCCTGAGCAAAAAAGTTTTAACTTCTTTCAGACAAGGGTCAATCGCTGTCTAACCACCTTAGCCCCATAACCTTCATTTTCTACTTCCTCCTCTTATATTTATACCACGCAGCTCATTCAGTTTCCCTCTACCTTGAGTTACTCTTGAGTCTTGAGTTGGGTGAAATGTAATATTAAAAAAAGTAAAAAAGGTTTTGTCGATGGAATAAGATAGCTTTTCAAATATATTACATTTTATCGGCCATGTTTTCACAAGAAAATCGATCTAACTTTTTATTCCAGTTGTTCTGATGAGATTTCCTCTTTGGTTCCTGGAATTTCAGCGTACCACTAGAGTGGCAGCTAGGTCTCATCGTTTTACTGTTGGAATAGCGATATGTAACCGTAAGTCCTATTCTAATAGATTCTTATCTCGCACTTCTCGCTTTCTGGCTTCTTGCTTTCCTGTCAACTACGATTTTCAAGATTTGCAACGTTAATCTTCTGTTTTTCTGAATACTGTTCTTTTATTGTTGCCTCTCTTCAATATCGCTTTCTCCTTTTCTTTAACTCTCAGTAACCCCATGCGTCTTGGCTCCATCTCTTAATTGGGGTGAAATGAGTAAAAAATGCAAAACTAATGATTGATTGATATTTTTTACGGGTTATAAACCTTTTCTGTGGCCGAGTTAGTCTATAGCACATCGAATCTAACAACGGTTTTGCCTGCTTGGGGAACGCAGGTTCAAATCATGCCAGAAGGCGCATATTTTCTTTCATGTGATTTCTCTAATATTCAGGTCGGTAGACGAAAATAAATAAATATTTCTTCTTTTTATGTGCCCTGTCCTTTCAGGGCGTAGGCGATCATGCCTTTCCATCTCTCTCTATCCCTTGCAGTTCTTAATAAGTTCCTTCCCCAGACCACGTTCTGTCATTCACTTGCTCAAGCCCGCTAAGTATGTCATGCGTTGTTTTCCTTTGTCTCTCTGTCCCTCTGTTCGACCCGTGAGTATCAGATTCTCCAGGCCCTCCTTCCTCATTATGTGTAGCAGAAACTTCTGCTTTTTCATGATGTTAAGTAGAAGCCTCCTCCTTGTTTGCAACCTCTCTAAGACCTCATCGATGCTCACATGCTCAGTCCATTATATCCTTAGCATCCTTCTGTAGAACCACATCTCCGTCACCTCGAGTCTCTTCTTCATCTTTGAGTAAATCACCCAACATTTGCTGCCGTAAAGAAGGACAGATGTCACGTAACCCCTGTATTCTTTTCTTTCTTACCAAAGAAATCCTCCTGTTTCGCATTACTCAGCCCAGCTTTTGGAATGCGTCCTTGGTCATCCCAATACGTCTACGGATCTCAGTGTCACACTTACCGTCCTCTATCCAAACGCTTCCCAGATATTTAAACTTCCGTGTCTACTTGATTCTAGTGTTCCCGACCTGCAAATCGCATTTTGTGCTCATCCTTTTACTAAAGACCATGCATTCTGTCTTCTTGTAGTTTATGTTTAGTCCCTTCTTCTAACTCTCCTTTTGATTTTGTAGTTACTTTCCCGTGACTGCTATCAGTACTGTCTCATCTGCGCATTTTATATTGTTAAGATTGCGACCGCCAGTGCTAAATTCAGGTAGGCCTTCCAATTCTCTCAGAATTGCCTCGCTGTAGAGGTTGAACAGGTCGGGTGAGAAGACGCATTCTTGCCTTACGTCCCTTTCTGTTTTTTTGTATATTCACTGAACTCGTTTCCTATGTGCATGCATGTTGTTTGCAGCCAGTATAGGATCTTGATTATCCTGATAACATTCCCAAATATATCACGGTTGCTGAGCAGTTACAGCAGATCCTTGTGGCGTGCTTTGCCGAAGGCCTTTGAATAGTCTATGAAACATACTGTCTAATAAATAAAATGAGCGTCTACTCAAATATGAGTATCCCTTTAAAATAACGTTTTAAATGATAAAATACATAACGTGTTTAAATAGATATCAGAAAAGGGAGTTGGAGATGCAGTCAGGTGACAAATATTGCATCGGACTACAAAGGACAAGAAGATATGCTTACTCACTTCCGAAAGGGACATAGGACATAGCATATAAACAGAAGGGAGAAGCCCAGATTGTTTTAACAGTTATAGACACACGCGCGCACTCTCTCTCCCTCCCCCTCTCTCTCTCTCTCTTTGACCAGCTTCTAACAAGCTGGTCAATTGGAAGGCCACTCTTGTGTTACAAAGATAAACTTAAAGACAATCTAAAGTGATGCAGCATCCCCTTTTGTTGCTGGGAAAACAAAGGGCCAGCAGGCAGGAGCCGGCGCCTGTCCTGCTTCTCATCTAGACATAGGTTTGATCGAGGCCGACCTGAAGATCGGGATCAATTGCGCACAAATATTAAAGCAAGTCGGCAGCATGCTGATCCTCTCGAGCCTTTTTGCCTGTCACTGCTGTTAATCTGAGTTAAGACTGTTGAGTTGTCTCCTCTTGTCTATGGATAAAAGGAAGTCTGTTTGTAGTGATCGGTTATTGTAGTTTCTTTTGACAAGATGGCGGTCTAGCTGAGACTGGGTGTCTGTGGAAGGAGTAAATTCACATTGGTAGCAGAAGGTGTCTTCTTTTTTGTGATAAGAAGCTGTCTTGTTCAGCAAACGCTGAAACACATTTAAAGGAAGAATGACTTCCTCCACAAAACACCCACCTGTTTTGGTAACTGAAGAGGCATATGCTGAATGGAAGCAAGATATAGGCATATAGTCTATATTCACAGACTTACCTAAGGAGAAACAAGGACCTGCTGTGTTTTTGTCATTACCACAAAATATAAGAGAATGTGTTTGACACTTGGCAATGACGGATATCGGTGGAGCAAATGGATTAAATATAATTATTGACACATTGGACAAAATTTACTTACTGGACGAAAATACGATGGCATACATGTCATTTAAGGAATTTTATTCCTACAAAAGGGCATCCGGAGTTAATATAAATGAATCTTTGGTACGATATGAATTTCTGTATCAAAAATTACAGAAATTTGGAATTACTCTACCAGAAGGAGTCCAGGCCTTTTTTGTTCTGAATGCAGCAAATGTATCGGAGGAAAATGAAAAATTAGCAAGAACCACATGTTCCAGTTTAACATATGCAACAATGAAAGATACACCGAAGAAAGTATTTTCTGATATCTCATCAACAGAATGTAAAACTATCCCTGCTATCAAAGAAGAATTTGAAACAGTAAATTTCAATTGATACAGAAGTATTAAGGAACAAAGGCATGACAGGATATATAAAGTAAATCCTAAGGACAAACAAGATAATGCGTTGTTTTAAATGTAATTCAACTAAGCATTTTGCCCGAGATTGTACGAGTTTCGATTCTAGAAACAATATCAACACTGTCGTGGATACAGACCAGGTGAACTTTGGTTAATGTTGATTCATGTTATCGAACATTGATAAATGATTCTTATTCCAATGTAAAAATGTCCAATCTCGTGAAATAGACATTGGGTATGACAGTGTTGGACTCTGCTTGCTCACGAACTGTTGCTGGAGAAATTTGCTTTAATGTATTCTTTGATACATTAAATGACCGAGATAAGCGGTTGGTGGAAACTGTTAGATCTAACAGAATATTTTGTTTTGGAGATGGAGTGGAGGTAAGAGCTATTAAAACAGTTAAGTTTCCTGTAACAATAGGGGTTATAAGAGGTATCAGAGGTTATATTGAGGCTGACTTCGTCAAAAATGTTATACCCCTATTATTAAGTCATAAATCAATGAAAACTGCAGGAATACTACTAAATTTTAAAAACGACAGCTATCGCATTTTTGGCAGACATATTAAATTGAAAACAACAACTTCTGGACATTATAGTCTGCCACTAACTAATATGCTTTTGGAGGTTAAAAATGCACCAAGTATTGTCTTACATTGTGAGACTTTAAAAAGGATGTTCTCGAGTGGAAAAAAAGGAGGAAGGCTGGAAAATTACATAGACAGTTTGCTCATGCATCTAAAGAAAAATTAATAACTTTGGTTAAGGGTAGTAAGGCATTTCATGACAAGGAATTTCTGAATCAGATAAAAGATGTTTGTGATTCTTGTTCAGTTTGCCAGAGTTTTAGAGGACCCCCTCCTCGACCAGTTGTAGGATTGGCTCTTGGTAACAGGTTTAACGACACTGTATGTTTGGATTTAAAGGAATATCAACATAACCAATGTTGGATTCTACACCTAATTGATACAGCCACTAGATACTCTGCTGCCAGATTAATTAAGACCAAGAAAAGCGAAGAAATCATTCGCAACATATTTTTAATGTGGATATCTTATTTTGGAGCTCCCAAACAGTTTTTAAGTGATAATGGAGAATGTAATAATGAGGGCTACCGACAGATGAACGAAAAATTGAATATGGAAACATGCACGACAGCTGCAGAAAGTCCATTTAGCAATGGTACTGTGGAACTTCATAATCTAATAATTGCTGAAGCAATGGGAAAACATTAGATGATGAAAAATGTGAGCCAGAAATAGCTTTGGCTTGAGCTGTTAGTGCCAAAAATGCACTTCAAAATCATTCTGGATATAGTCCAAATGAGCTTGTATTTGAGTCAAATATTAACACCCCATAAGTTTTGAATAATCGGTTACCTGCATTGGAAACTGCAACAACCAGTGATATGGTTAGAATAAATCTAAATGCCCTACATGCAGCGAGGAAAAGCTTCATGGAAGCCGAATCTAGTGAAAGAATTCGGAGAGCCTTGAAATATAATGTAAGGACTTATGCCGATGAAGGATTTGTGACAGGTGACCGTGTCTACTATAGAAGACAAAACTACAACGGATGGCGTGGTCCTGCTAAAGTTCTGGGAAAAGAAGGTCAGACACGGAGGAGCATTTTTTAGGATGCATCCATGTCACTTGATGAAGATAGACAAGGATTTGCGAAGTCCAAGGAATGAAGAAAATACAAATTCTTCAAATGAGATGAATGAAGTGTTGGAGGAGGGAGATGAAGGACAGTATAATAACAATTCTATTAGCAATAGAAAGGAAGTGAAAGATAACAGTATAAAACCAAGTGTAAACGAAGTTGTAGAATATAAATTCAGAGGGAGTGATGAGTGGAAGAAAGGAATGGTTATGAGCACACAACCAAAGTCAACGGGAAAATATAGCCATTGGCTAAATATAAAACCAGAAGCAGAGAATGAAGATCCTCTTTGTGTCAATTGGGATCATGTTGATCAATGGAGAAAACTTTCTCATGTAACAGAGGGAATAAGTAATCAGGAACATGCAGTTTTGCTTACTTCTGAACAAGAACAAGGACAAGATGTGATTGATGCAAAGAAAAAGGAATTGGAAAATCTGAAAGTTCATGAAGTATATGAATGTGTGCCTGACATGGGGCAAAAGTGTATATCAACAAGATGGGTGATAACAGAAAAATCTATGAATGACAAAAAGATAATGAAGGCTCGTCTTGTTGCACGTGGTTATGAAGAAGATTCTCATAACTTAAAAACAGATTCTCCAACATGCAGCCGTGAGGCTATGTGTCTCGTAGCGTTAACGGCCTCGGTTATGATGTGGCTAGTGGAGAATCTTGATTTTACCTCAGCATTTCTGCAAGGTAATATGTTGGAAAGAGAAGTATTCCTTAGACCACCATCTGATGTGTGGCCAGCTGAAAAGATGCATTTATGGTTTAAACGATGCACCTCGTTCATGGTACAAGCGAATTAATCATGAGTTACCTCGTTTGAGGGGAATGGTGAGTGCATACGACAATGCACTGTTTCTTTGGCACAATGCCACTGGTGACTTGATAGGCATTCTGGCAATACATGTAGATGATTTCATATTCTGTGGAAATTATCTATTTCAGAAAAATGTGATCGGAGAATTGAAAAAGATATTTAAAATTGGAAAGCATGAAAGTGGAACATTTAAATTTTTGGGATTGAATATTAAGCAAACAAAAAATAGGATTATAATAGATCAAAATCTATATGCTTCAGCTATATCCCCAACAGACATAAAGAAAGGAAGATCATTAAGGAAAAATGATGAATTGAGTCGGGATGAGAAGACGGAGCTAAAGAGATTGACAGGCCAAATGATGTGGGTATCCACCCAGACTCGACCAGATGTATCGTTTGATGTGTGTATAATGAGTAATATTGGAAAATCTCCAAAGGTTAAGTTGCTCTTCGAGGCAAACAAGTCACTAATAAAGTTAAAATCAAGGATAGGTTCCATATCTTTTTCCCAGCTTGGGAAACCTTCGGATCTGAATATTGTTTGTTATTCAGATGCCACCTATGCTAGTTTGGAGGATGGATCTTCACAAGATGGTTTTATCATCTTTGTTTGTGGCAAGATGAACAGAATGGCTCCTATATGCTGGTCATCAAAAAAACTTGACGGTGTAACAAAAAGTCCATTAGCATCAGAAACTCTTGCACTTGGTGAAGCAGCAGATGCTGGTATATTGATAGCCACCATGCTTCAGGAGATATTCAGACTACCTAGATTGCCTGAAGTTCTTTGTAAAACAGACAATGCATCTTTGGTAGAGACTTTAAATTCATCAAATCTTGTGAGTGATCGGCGTCTGAGAGTTGATGTGGCCAGATTGAAGGAGATGATGGCGAAGAAGGAAATTTAAACTGAATGGATCAGGGGCCGAGAACAGGTTGCAGATTGTCTGACGAAGATGGGAGCCTCTTCTGAAATTCTGAGAGACTTGTTGCAATGAAGATTTGTATTACTTTTGTTGTTTTTGTTTTGTTTTTTTTGTTTTTTTTTAGGAACTCTAGTTTTCACAAGAAGACACCAGCAATGTTAATCTGAGTTAAGACTGTTGAGTTGTCTCCTCTTGTCTATGGATAAAAGGAAGTCTGTTTGTAGTGATCGGTTATTGTAGTTTCCTTTGACAAGATGGCGGTCTAGCTGAGACTGGGTGTCTGTGGAAGGAGTAAATTCACAACTGCGGCTTTGTTTTACGCATTAAATCAGGCCAAACTGTCCACTCGCAGAAACATGTGGTAATTCCATCTGTCTAAAACTTTGCAAAGTACCTGCAGGTCTTGGTAGACACATGTGTGTCTATAAAAATTGACCTCCTCTTTATTTTACTGAGCCTTCGTTTACCGGTCGCGACAAGAGAGTCCATCATATATATATATATATATATATATATATATACGATGAGTAAATTGTCGTCTAAATGAAAATACTACTGATATCTCATTTTAACAGATATATTTACCAAAATTGCACAAAAATATCTAAAAATACTAAAGAGTAAATTTATTCAATAATATCACTATTGGTTTCAACCATGGCCCCGCAGACGACTTCGGAATGTCCTATATCTCTTCTAAATTATCTCCTTGTTGGTGAATACTACCAAAAATCCTTGCCTTCAGTTTATCCTTGGTGCTACAAGGAGTTATGTTGGTCTCTCACTCAACTCCCCATACATAATAATCAAGAGGGTTGCAGTATGGGGAGTTAGGTGGCCAGATGTAAAGGGTGGTGTGGTTACAGAAATTGCCAGACAGTGTGTGGCATTGTGAAGAGTCCTGTTATCAGACATAGGATCTCCAAGCAGCCACTCTCTCGACTCAGGGCAGTAGTACCTTCTCAAAGTACTTGATGTAGGCCTCTGCATTGAGTCTGAGGCTCTCACCAAAAATCCTCTGCACTCTGTTCAGGTTGGCACCCAGACACTCTGAAATTTCGTACTAGAGCTTCCGACACGAACGCCAACACTACAGCATGCTGTTTCCAAATTTCTGGCGGAATGGATTGCGTCATGGTGCCTTTTTTTCTCATATACGGTGCCCAACTGACCCTACTATACTATGCAGTCAACCAAATTAAAAACAAAGTGCATGCGCGAAATCAAAAATATGAAATGGCGACAATTTACCCATCACATATATATACATTTATATATATATATATATATAATTCATACGATAAATGAAAATTAATTTTATTGTCAGTATCTAGACGGCCGACCGTTTGGGATTACCAGGTGCTGTAAGCTTGGATGTGGTGTAATGGTTAACGGCTCGGAAGGTGGAGTCGGAGAGCCGTTTTCGAATTTAAGTTGAGTTCGTTACATTCACTTACGCACAAATACCCTTTAGAAAGATATGAACCCATCTATTCTCCTCACAACTATGGGTTAAATAGCAGGATAGACTGGATTCTACAGCCTTGGTTGGAAACCAGTTTACCGCAGAAAGTTTACTGCGGGAATTCTTTATGAATCGAAAAGTGACATGATTGCCCAAGTGTGCATCTTGCATGGCACCGAAAGAAGAAATTATTGCCTGAATATCATTCCTCCGACATGAAAGTGAATATTTAACAATTTACTTTACAGGGTAAGAATTAACGACGATATACTGGTGCATCTCTTGACAATCGGAGTTTTGCAGCTGACCTCCCCTCCGATTTTACACCCAGTGGAGAAAAACTGGCTGGTTACACTCAATGCCTCTAAAACTAAACTGGTTACATTTCCATCAACGCAACATTCCAAGTAGAGAGGAATTCCACACCTTGAAAATCAGCATTCGAAATTCTGGTTTCCACCTGACCTGAAAGATTATCTTTTGGCGCCACCGAGACGAGCACAACAATTGAACCACCAAGCGAGTTCATTCGGAGCATGAAAATAATAAAAATCAATGTCATCGTAAAGAGAAAAGACTCACGTGAGAAATTACATTTCAGTGGAGATAAAAAAAAAAATAGAATTAAACCTATAAAAATAACCAAGAATAGAAGGAGAGCAATAAAAGGCAATCGGTGCGTACCAGGTTTATCATTGTTTTATTGAGCACACCGACTCGCAGAGATTGCTTCAAGTACTCGCTTGAATCAACAGTGATGTGGTTCTACAGAAGGATACTGAGAATACCATAGACAATGACTAGCTAAACCTTGTGGTACATGCCCGCTCAGACATGTGTGTTTCTTCAACTCCTGCAGTGCCAACCTGCTGTTTATAACTGAAACGTTTATTTTTCAGCGCATCCACATGGCTGACACAAGGTCAAGGTTTAAAGTGGGTTTGACGGCAATACCGAGAAAAAATCCCCCAAAACCCCTCGGCACTTCCCCTTTTGCGGACGCCTCAGATGCCGGGCAATAAACCCATTCCCCTATCGAAGAAGAGATACTGTCCAAGGGGAAAACACCCTGGGGTTTGGACTTGATATTACTTGAAACGATCCCAACCAAGTAATCGCCGGGAAACAAATACTGAGCAGGGTGTAGTTTCAGTTTATGAATGAAACCACACTCTTCCCGGCCTTCAGGCTGGGTTCATAGTATAGCATGTGATCTCTTTTTCTCGAAGAGTTGTAAGGTTAGCCTGATTCCGGGGATTTAAGCTCTGGGATAGCAATTCCCTCGTTGCACTACAGACAGTTGGATTCCGGTAGATTTTGGTGGATTTTGGGGACAGGGCAGTTTTTCCTTGAAACCACACATTAAACCAACCCTGAGATGAGTGAATCTACCCGTCCTTTAGGCTCGGGTTAAAATATAGTCTGTTCTCCCTTTCTCTCAAATTTATGAGGAAAGCCTTGTACTGGAGTCTCCAGCCCTGAGGCAGTACCCCCCTCGTTGCAATCAAGAGGAGGATTGGTGAATACAGATGTCAGCGTGAATGTGATCGCGAGAACTGGGCATTTGTTGTCCTTGGCACAAAAACACCCTATATTAAATCTACCTTATCAAATCCTGCCATTGTGGAAAGATAAATAAATTTCTGATTTCCTTTTACCCGGTTTTCTACATCGACCCAAAGTATACTATCTGTTTAAATTATGGGGAAGCTTTGTTCCGGGGACTTCAACCCAGAGAAAGCATCTTCTTCATTGCAGTAAAGAGAGACTGTTAGAGGATGCCGACGCTAGGGTGACAGTGATTGTATAGCTTGGGTAATTTTTTATCTACATGGACAAGTATAGGCATCGTACGATAAATCTACCTCAGGTCAAATCCTCCCAATGTAGAGGCTGATTAAATACCGAGATCGCATACTTCGGCTAAATAAATAGTTTAAATAAAGCCAGTTACACTCACACCCTCGATCATGATGACTTCATGCTAATACAACTATCGTCGGCTTTTGAACAGGTCTACCTACACGATTTCCCTCACAAGGCTTTGGTCAAAGTGTGGTATTGTTTTCAGATACTTTCCAACAGATTGTCTTCCCCAGGCCGATATTATCGACCATGCCGAGATTCGAACCGGGTTTCACGGATTTTGAACTGGTCTATCTACACGATTTCCCTCACGAGGCTTTGGTCAAAGTGTGGTATTGTTTTCAGATACTTCCCAACTGATTGTCTTCCCAAGGCCGATATTGTCGACCATACCGAGATTCGAACCGGGTTTCATGGATGAAGCTCTAAGAACATAAATCAATATAACTATGCTAATAATAAAATGTAAGACCTGTTGAGTGATAGCTTTATGGTCGACACCATCTCGTCTGTTTACTGATATCTACTTGACCTAGCGAGTACTTGAAGCAATCTCTGCGATTCGGTGTGCTCATTGAAACAACGATAAACCAGATACGCACCGATTGCCTTTTATTGCTCTCCTTCTATTCTTGGTTATTTGATAGATTTAATTTTTTTTTTTTATCTCCACTGAAATATAATTTCTTAAGTGAGTTTTTTTTCTTTACGATGACATTGATTTATAGTATTTTCGTCCCCGTCGCGAAGCCTATTGTAATGCTCCGACTGAACTTGCTTGGTGGTTCAATTGTTGTGCTCGTCTCGGCGGCGTCCAAAAATAATCTTTCAAGTCAAGTGGAAATCTGAATTTTGAATGCTGATTTTCAAGGTGTGGAATTCCTCCCTACTTGGAAGGTTTTCACCTCACTCACTCGAAAGCAAGAGGGGGAATAGAAGGCAGGGGATGGCGGAACAGTCTTGGTAAAGGGCAAACGTTGGTAAGAACTACAGGGATTAGGTGATTGGGGAGAGCCATGATCGCTAACGTCCCAAAGAGACATGTCAACTAAAAGATCATCCATTGGATGCCACTGTCAGATTCAGTTATGTACCATACGTGATACACACGTAGGCGATCATGATTGACGAAGCAGTCTTTTCCCCGTCTATAGAACCCGGTCTGTCCTGCTATTTACCCATAGATGGGGGAGAAGAAGAGGATTCATACCTTTCCCAAGGGTATTAGCACGTAAGTGAATGCAATGAATTCAAATGGAATTTGAACTCGGCTCTTCGCTATCCATTATTCCACCGTGCCTCCTTTCAGATTATCGATATGAATTGCTTAAATATATAGACTGGATTCATAACTTTAACGCAGGAAAGATAGTGGAAAAAAGAATAAAATTTATTTACATGATTGTCTATACTTTCGTAACAGAAACCTAAAAAAAGCAACTGAAGCGTTCAATGCGTTTTAATCAGACATTATTCTTTCTCTTTTTCTGTTTACAGTAAGATTCACCCTTTACAAGGCCCGGAGGCTACTCAAGGTAGAGGGTTACTTTAAGGAGTAGTTTATATGGATAGGAGGGGAAGATAACGGTTGTCTCTAGACTTGAACTGGTTAATATTTTAGTGATCGGGTAAATATCCTCTTGGAAGTCTGTTACATAGGACAGTCGTGAGAAGAAGCTGCTTGAGTGAAACTTACTTCTCACTGATGGAATAGGGAGGGAATGTTGGGGGAGTATGGCGGATCCTAGCCGTGAAGGACATATCTGCGGAACCAAAGAATGCCAGTCATCCGAGCACTTTCCATGGTAGTAGCGATAGAGCAGTGAGAGAATCCCCGTTTATGAGAGAGAGAGAGAGAGAGAGAGAGAGAGAGTTTGGAGGGTGGAAAATAATTCTTCTCCAGAAAGGACTCGGAGACGCTATCAACATATTTATGAGATTGGGGCATACCCATTAGTGTATATAACGGAAAGCAAGTTAAACAGGGGGAAACAATGCGCAACCTACCGAGCGGGCTTGAGTGAATGAATGGACAAGCAGGGTTTGCGAGAGGTGGCAAGAAGAGAAAAGTTACGATGCTAGATCGCTAATGTCCTGCAGGGACACGATACGATGACGACGACGAAGAATGCCCACCGGCTTATGCATCAACTTTACTGTTTTTAAAGTCTCTATTTGTTCATCTCAATAAAGTCACTCATGCATGCAGGAGTATCGAAAAGACTGTGTCATGCCAACTTTCCAAATTGAATCAGCTCTCTTCTCTTGAAAATAACTATTCAAAATACTGGCGTTTTACCTGGACTCGAACACCTACCTCTGTCACCTGTGGAAAATACGTAAATATTTTAGCCACGAGGCAGGCCACATTCGAACATTCTTCTCTGCCCGCACTTGTTACCGCAAAAAACATTTTTTAAATATTTTCCGATTTGCAAAAAGCAGAATAAAATCGATAATGGTTAAATATTTCGTATTTCAAGTGCATTCTTAACTTGTCAAAATTGTGGTATTTTTTAATTTTTTTCCCCTCAAATTGCAAACAGTTCATTTTTTTCATCTCAATAGAGTAAGTCGTACATTCAATATTCGAAAACGAAAGTTTAACAATAAAAATAAAAATCCAGTTGTACACATTCAATCGGGATAAAAAAAATGAAGTTAATATTCTTAAAAAAATGTGTTCTGAACTTTGGTAAATTTGTATTAAAAAAAGAATCAAGGATAAAGAAAAATATAGAAACAAAACTGTTTACGGCAAAAATAATGTAACGTCCAAAATATTGATTGCTTTGTTTTCTACGGCTTATCAACCTTTGCAGGTAATTTATTTAGATTATAAGAATATTTTAAAGATAATAATGGTTTAGTGATACAAGTTTTATTAATTAACCCATTGCTGTGGGGAGAGGAGGTGGATTCCTATCTTTCGCATTTTTAAAGTCAAAGATAAAATTTCTCTATTAATCATCTGAGTGACCCTCTTTCTACCTTCCATCAGCGTGGCTGAGGCTAACTTCCAAGAGAGTGACTCGTTGCGTCTTCTCCGGCTAACATTCTCCGCAGACATGAAGTAGAAAGGCTATATTGAATCCATTGCTAGGTCAGCTACTAAAATGTAGGTTCACTGTGTCGTGATAGACAGAATCTATCTTACATATCTATGTCTACCCTTCGTCCATGCTTAAAATATTGCTTTCACGTATGGTTTGGTGCTCCTGCTATATATCTAGAGATCCTTGATAAAATTGAAAGACGTATCAGCAATATTATTGGTCCTGATCTGGCGTCTCGGCTTCAGTCTCCTTCCCACTGTCATAATGTTACCTCCCTGTGCCTTTTCTATAAATACTTTCATCGTAATTGTTCGGATGAGCTCTTCGCTATGGTACCTAGACTTCATGAATTTAAGCGCAGTACTAGACTGGCGATAAAGTCTCATTAATTTACAGTTGAGTCGGCTAGATATAACCGTAAGTTCTATGCTAATAGTTTCTTTGCTCGCACTTTTTGCTTGTGGAATTTTCTTCCTGTTCCATGCTTTCCAGCCAACATTGTCTTCCTGATTACTCTTCTTTTGTTGTTGCTCCATATTATTATTCCTGTTATCTAATATTCCCTGTGTCTTAGTGGATTTATTGCCTTGCTTGGGGGAATGCCATTATTAAAAAAAAAAAAAACGAAATAAAACAGTCCGGGTCTCTGATATATTTTTTTTTCTCCCGACATGTTTTGCAAGCAAAACGGAATGATCCGTTATTTATCTGAGGTAACGGCAAGGCGTGACGGTACTGCGAAGGGAAGATCACACCGAATTATAATCTGATTTTCGTATGCTTTGAAATATTGAAATTCATTTCTATGCCTTTCTCTGTGAGTATGAGGTCACTTGCTTACGAGCAACGCCTACGGGAATTGAACGCAAGCGAATTCTAACCTTTCTCTGTTGTTTTTGTTTTCTTTCTTTTTCTAAAAGTGCAAACGTTAAAAAATGTCCAAGGAGGCTGCCGATAAAATAGAAAAAAAATTTATTCAAAGAGTACAGCTCTAGGTTCACCTGATATAATTATCGAGTTATTTTGATGGCTTTTGGTAGTATTGATTCTCAGTAAAAATAGTCAGAATCGTAATTGGTGAACTTGTAAAGAACATCGAGGTCGAACAAAGATGAAGATAAGTAACGAGGCAAGTCAAAACTAAAGCCAGAAAAGACTTAAAGACCTGTTAATTTATAATCACTAGAAGATTCTTGAAAAATCCTTCTAGCAACTGTAAGCAGTTATAAAACAATGTTAAAATAATTAACAAAGTTCATAACTATTATATCATAGTAGAATGTCTTAGAACATGGAGTAGGACTGATCGTAAAATGATCAAAATTGTTAAGTTACAAAGGATAGGAAGTTATGGAGAGCCATGGTCGATCACGTACTGAATGGACATAACTCATAGAAGAAAAAGTATATCGTATATCAAATATTCTGATAGCAGTATATCTTAGAACACAGAATGGGGGGGGATAAAAAAGGCGAACCTTGTTAAGAACTACAAAGTATAGGAAGTTATGGAGAGCCGTAACCGAGCACAACACAAAGTATAGAAGAAAAGGTATATTGTATATCCAATATTCTGATAGCAGTGTATCTTAGAACAGAGAGTGGGAAGGATAAAAAAGCCAATCATTGCTAAGAATTACAAGGTATAGGAAGTTATGGAGAGCCGCGATCGACTACATACCGAATGGACACGGCACATATAAGAAGTATATTATGTATGAAACAATGCTATTATAATTTTGTGTGATGATGCTTATCTTTTTTAAACAATAAACTATCAGAACAGGAAGACGTCTATTGTGGCCAATTTGGGACAAGTTCTTCCTAATAACAATAACCGACTGATAAGATTAAGCAACAGATATAACTATTAAAATTCTAGAATCGTCTTTATAAATTCATTGCAAAAAAACTTTACAATCATAAAAAGTAATTATAATTTAATTACTTACTTCATTTGAAATGGTTTTGAAAACCAACTGATTTTGATAACAATAACTGTTTCATATTATTTGTGATTACAATTAATGGCTAATTTGGATATGTGAAATGCAACTCCCCTGTTCTCTTTTTATAAATACTTTCATAGTAATCGCCCTAATGAACTTTCATACATGGTATCTAGACTTTATGAATTTAAGCGCAGTACTAGATTGGCTGCAAGTCCTCATCATTTTACAATTGAAATGGCTAGATGTAACCGTAAGTTCTAGGCTAAATTCTAAGTAAGGGGGCGTCAAAATCAAACAGATGCAGTAATAGATACGGAAAATGTGACGCAGAAATCCACAGATGTATGATAATGACAAAATATACCTTCTAGAAAATAAGCAAGTATAAAGCGACAGGAAATGTACTTAGAAACAAAGAAAAAAGTGCTGACTTACAATGTGATCTGTCTATATTTCTGAGATGATGTATTATGTACACTATTTACATTATTCGGACTAATGTCCTCATCTTTGTCGCCATAACAGCAAAAAATTGCAATATGAGCACTGGCAAACAAAAATGGTTGCTGATGACAATAGGTTTATAATATCCAGAAATCCATACACAAGGACATCTCGCACAGTGGATAAAGGCGTTGGTTAGATGCAGTGACAGTACCCAAAGAGTGTGAGTTCAATTTAAGGCAGTAGAGAACTTGGAGAGGGGAATTAACAGTAAATAACTGATAACTGACATCCATTAACCATGATGGCGTGGAACAGTCTACCCCAGTGAGCGAAATAAAGGGTTCAGATCGACATTCCAACCACCTGAAGAAGGCCGGAGCGTTGTGATAAATGTGGCGACAAAGATGAGGACAATAGTCCGAATAATGTAAATAGTGTTACAATGTGATATCTAATCTTCTGTATTATGAGGAATGCTTGACACATAATCTCATCAAGGATGAAGAAGAAACTTTAAGCGAGAAGTACAACTGAGCTGGAATAGTAATAAACTAAGAATTGTGCAAATGACAAGGGTCCAATTATAAGCAAATATTAACATCCCAAACCAGAAACGGCTCTTAAATAAGATACTATAGGAATTTGAAACTGACGATACCATATAATTTAAAAGAAAGGCTCTTATAGTCATAGCGCCAGTCCACAATGTTCAAAGAAAGATGGTATTCGCTAAGACCCACAGGCTTCACTCGCTCAAAGTCATTCTAACCATTGTCGTTAGAAAGCGGTTGTATATAGCTGACAGTTTAGATATTTCTGAATGTGGTTGGCGCTATAAATGACATCCATTTGAAGGTCACGATTAGATGAGGTTATTAAAGAACATGACTCGAGTTTGAAAATATGTATCTCTGAAACGCAAAATTCAATTTGCAGTAATCAATTTCTCCAATAAACTATGGCATTTCCAGATGAAATATAGAGTAAATTCTAGGATACTGAGGAAGGTGCTGGAGATTTGAGGAATCGTTATCATTTTATATGTCACAAAATCAAACGAAGAATCACATAAAGTAACAATCAAATTGTGGACAATAACGCATGTACAGGTTAACGGTAGAATTATAATTATAAAGTTATCTAAAGGACAAGAGAGAAGGAAGAAGGAGGAAGAAAAAAGGTGCAGAAGAGAGAAAAAGGAAGAAGACAGAAGAGGAGAGATGAAGAAAGATGAAAGTTGAAGAAGAAGAAAGAAGGTGGGAAGAGGAAGAAGAAGAAATAAGAAAAATGAAGAACGAAGAAGAAGTGAGAAGAAAGAGGAGGAGTGAGAAAAAGAAGACTGGTGGAAGGGGAGAAAGAAAGAAAGAAACAAACAAACAAACAAACAAAAAGGGTGAAGTGGGAAAAAGAAGAAGGAAGAAGAGATGAGGCGGGAGAAGAAGGAAGAAGAGAGAAAAAGTGTGAAGGAGAAGGAAGTTAGATGAATAAGGGAGAAAAAAGAAAAGAAGGAGAGAAGAGAGAAGACGGACGAAGAAAGGAAAAGAAAGAAGATGAAGAGAGAAGAAGGACGAAGAAGTGAGAAGATGGGAGAAGAAGAGAGAATAAAGAAAACGAAGAGAGAAGAAGAGGAGCAAAGAAGGAAGAGAAACAGGAAGAAGGAAGAAGAACTAAAGAGAAAAGAAGAGAGAAAAAGGGAGAAGAAAATAAAAGAAAGAAGATGAAGAGAGAAGAAGGACGAAGAAGAGTAGAAGCTGGGAGAAGAGATAATAAAGAAGAAGAGAGGCGAGAAGAAGGAGGAAGAAGAAAGCGGGAGTATTAATTCTTAATTAGCCGTGGAAACCAATAAAGAGTGGGTTTAATAGTATTCATCATCCTAAAAGCATCCGTATTAAAAATAAAAATAAAGAAAAGAAAATGAAAGAACGCACTGGAATCAAAAGATATTTCTCTTTGATCTGGCTTATTACGCAATCATTTGTCTTCAGGTTCATAGAACAAATTTATTTAAAGCAGAACTTTGCTGTCCAGGTACACACACAAACATGCACACACACACACACACATATATATATGTATGTATAATAAGATAAAATATTAATAATAATAATAGCAATGCCATCTATTGATATACGTAAAATTATATAATTCAACGTCTATCAAGGTGAACAGAGTTTCTACCAATAATGTGTTCGATAATAATCTCGAGCAATAATTACTGAATCGAAAGGAATATAAGTTCGCCATACTTATCGAAGGCCGCCTCGGAGTTTCGATCCCTGAGGATTATTGGGAATTTATATTACTAGTGATTCAATAATATATTCAATAATACAACATAATTCAATAATATAACTTAATCTAAAATATTACCAAACAACAAACTAAAAAGAACTTTTTCGAAAAACCGACTTACTTTACATATTCCATTTTCTAAAAGACAAATCTCAGAAATATAATTAAAGACGTATAAGCATAATTAAGAGCAGTTTTACTATCAAAAAAATTGACTCTTTTAATACAAGGCTTCATTTAAAAAATCATGAAATTTCGGCATTAGACAATGGGTTGGAATGCCGTAAAACAAACAATAATGCATATGTATGTGTGTGTTGTTTTAATGTATGCTATCTTTATTGGTTAAAGTGTTGAATATCAGGGATAAAGCGTATGTAAGCATAAAGTGAACATTGGAGTCAACACCCAGAAGCGACTGCCTGTTTCATCCTTAAAAAACAATCATCAGGCCTGAAACATGAAACATTGCTATATATATATATATATATATATATATATATATATATATATATATATATAACTGATCCACAGAAAGAGCTCATTATATATGTGTGTGTGTGTGCGTGCGTGTGTGTGTGTATGTGTGTGTGTGTGTGTGTGTCGCAATTTGTAAAGAAAGATAGTTTTTATTTTTTAATTTGACATTTATTGCTTCAAACATTATTTTCAATGGAATCCAGTATTTGAGTAGATGTTCCGTTTTATTTTAAACAGTATTTATTACTTTATATATATATATATATATATACGACTCTTCGGCAGAATTGATTCACTGTCAGTCACTGTGTGTTTATCTAAATCTAAAAATTCACCTTCATCCCTGCCGTGCGCCGACAGCTTAGTGGGAAAAGTTCCGACTGACGCAAATTCAATCGGGTTTCGATCCTAGCTAGAGGCAGCCGGACGTCTAGCCACACTGATGAGCTTTTCTAGATAGATAGATAGATAGATAGATAGATAGAGACGGAGGGAGATATCGATACATGAGGGCCCGACATTTCAATTTGGAACTGAACCGCTCGTCCTATTCGTACATATTGTTGATTGATGAAGGTTTGTATCGCAGAGAGAAACGGCGCACATTGTGATCGGTGAAGTTTCCAAACAATCTTCCTTTGTCTTGAATTTTTGAGTTTCCATTCTTCTAGACTGGCAAGCTTACCCAGTCTGCCCTGCTATTTATACTGGGGCTGGAGGAAGGTGGATTCATGCCTTCTCCACGAAGTGAATAAAACAGAATCGCAATGTCCTTTCCCGTGGCGATAATTGTCATACCCTTCCTTCCGCTCTCTCTCTCTTTATTTATTTATATATATTTATATATATATATATATATATATATATATATATATATATATATATATATGTATTTAAAAAATATGATTCCATCACGACACAGAAATTACTGTTTCGAAGCTGGTGAGCAGTATTCAAGTTTAATTCAATATTAAACCTCAACCACTGGGTGGCAGTCTCATCCTCAAGAGTTTGAAATAACTAAGCAACGAAATGTTTTACTCATTTATAGTTTTGAAATGGAGGTGTGATCTAGGGTTTGTTTTTCATTATCAAGGGGTCTCTGCTTTGATAGAAGTAGGGGTGTTTGTTATATGTCAAGTTTTTGGAGTCGCGTAAGGTTGGGTTGGATTTTTTGTGTCTGGCTACGATGGCTAATCTTATCAGACTCCCTGCTAAAACTCTGATTCATGTTGTAGTTCTGTTGTTTTTTGTTTTTTTTATTACAAACATCGCTTGAGGATGAGACTGCCACCAAGTAGTTATGGTTTAATATTGAAATTAAACTTGAATACTGTTAACCAATTTCGAAACATAGTAATTTCTGTGTCGCGATGGAATCGTATTTTTTTTAAATTATTATAATCTAGGCTCTCCTCCCTCTATCGAGTAGTGTTTTTTTTTAAATAAAAACAAAAATACTAAAGAACTTCAGATCATCAATCTAACAGTTCTTTCCTATTATATCAACACACACATACACACACACACATACACACACACACATACACACACACACACACACACACATATATATATATATATATATATATATATACATATATATATATATATATATATATATATATATATTCGTCTACCGGCCTGAACATTCGAGAAAAATATACGCTCTCCGAACATGCGTTCTCCTATGGAAATGCGTCATTTGATCTGACGTCCTTTGACATCTTTGGGTTGCAGAGTGCGTCGATGCCCAAGCAAATCTGAATAATGTCTTTAGACACAAATAATTTTCTCTGACTCTTGAAATAAAGATATCCTCTCAGTTTCGTGGAATTTGTAAAGAAAGCGATAGATTTTTTATATATTTATCCGATAGATTTTTTATTACGTAAACGTCGGATTATAACCTTAAAAAATCAACTATTCACCATTGATTACTGTATGAATTCACAAAGAGTAGTAATACTACGACAGAGTCATTTAAAATCATTTGTGTAATGTAAACAGATGCAGTGAAGGCTCATACATGTCATCTGGAGGTTTAAAAATGGGAATTGTGACATACACAACTTGCTCTGGAAGAGGACCTCTCTGAAGAAATTTTGAAAGAGACTATTGGATTGGATCCACGCCAAGGCTCAACGTTCAACTGTCCATGTTTAAGCAAATTGGGACAATTTGCAAAGAGGAAGGTTGCGTTCCTCGTCGGCTTTCACTTGAGAACAAAAGAATATTCCACCATCTGTAGACTTTGAATCATGACTGCCAACTGTTCATTTTTGCTTTACATCGTTACAGGTGATGAAAAATGTGTTTTGCATATCAACAAAAAATGAAAACGCTACAGTCATCGAAAACGAAGGTGAGTATATCTTTGATAAATAATATTTAAATAAATTTGAATTGCATTTGTTTTTATATCCTTTCTGAAAAAAATAATTACTTTCTGAATACACTAATACTTTATTGTTAAACTACGTATATCATTAGTTGCAAAAAATGATTATGGGTGATTATAACCTTAAAAGTAACATATTCGCCAGGGTAGCACTACTGCAGATTCATTTAAAACATTTCATTATTAGCGGCTACATTCTTTACAACATAAGATATGCAGATATCACAGTGTTTATTGCATACATGGAAAGAAAAGCCCCTACAAAAGGTAGTGAAGGAAATCGAGAAGAAAGGTTTGGTTTGGTTTGGTTTACGGTATATCAACCTCAATGGCGACAAGATTTTTATTGCTAGTATTATTTTTATGTATTGCTGGTATTAAAATGTATTTTTATACTGTCATAGTGTTTTGACCACATTTTTGTGGGGGTTAGCTATTTGCCCACAGCAGGGACCCTAACAGCTGCTACCACCCTGGGTCAAGGTGGACCTGGAAACACCAGCGATTAAGAGTTGTTTCCGCGCTCCTACAAACCTCCTGATCAGAGGCCTTGCTGTTGGATATAGTTTATCACCATACCCAGGACGGTCGAGAAGAAAGGACTAAACATAAACTACAAGAAGACAGAATGCATGGTTGTTAGCACAAGGATGAGCCCAAAATGCAAATTACAAATAATAATAAAGGACTGTTGAAAAAGAGAATTAAATTGGATCCACATCAAAGAACCGGTGATTTTTTAAGCATTTCACCCCAAGCAAGAAGGGAGTGCCACTAGCACGCAAGGAGTTACAGAGAGTGAAAGTAAGAGTAAATAGGGGCGTTTGAGGAAAAGATAAAGAGTAGGTCGAGGATCAAGAAAAAGGCATCAGAAGATGATCTCGATTGACATTACATTTGAATATTTGAAGATTATAGTTATCAGGGAAGCAAGTAAGAGGAAAGAAGTTCTACTGTCGGGAAGTGCGAGAGAAGAAGCCGTTTGAGCGGTTACATTTAACTGTTTCAACAGTAAAGGGGTGGGGCCGAGATACCAACCTAGTAGCACGCTTAAATTCATGCAGTCGGGGCACTAGAGAAAATAGTTCATCAGGGCAGTTACTATGAAAATATTTGTAGAAAAGACAGAGGGATGCTACATCACGTCTGTGAGAAAGTAAGTCGAGTCGAGATGCCAGGTCAGGACCTATCACATAGCATATCCGTCTTTAGATTTACTCGTCTCGAGATGAACAGTGGGGGACAACAGACCATATATGATAACAGTATTCAATGCAAGGACGAATGGTAGATTCGTAGATTTGAAGGATGGACTCAGACAAGAAAAAAGCATCTGGTGTGACACAGAGAATCAACTTCCTTTCCGGTAGATGAAGCTATTGATTCAATGTAGTTGTTCCACCTCAGGTCAGTGGGAAACTTGAGACTAAGAAGGTGCAGAGAGACGCTCTCGTGGAGTTGGGCATCAGCCATGCTGATAGGAGGCGGGGAGGTTTCTCTATGGTGGGTAAATGAGAACAGTTTCGTTTTGAAGGCATATTAAAGTTTACAAGCCACATTTCCAGCCCCAGTCAACCACAGATTGAAGGACCTTTTCGAGACCAACAGCCAGGTTAACTTTGTCAGAAATACCGGATGACTTGGTGCAAACAGATGTAATGTCCACCTGTCCACAAACATCTCAAACTAATTGGGAAAAGTTACAGATTATAGGGATATCTAGGATGGATAAACGATTAACGCTAGACTTGAAGTGGTTAAGATTTTAATGATCCGGGAAGCTTCCTCTCGAGATTCTAATCCACAGAGTAGTGGTTCTCGGGACAAAGTCGAAAAGCAAAGCTAAGAAAAAATCAAGAAAAACCTAAGAAAAAAGAGAAACAATGAATAATGGCAAGTGATACTAAACTTTGAGGAGGCACGGTGAATAATGGATAGCGGTTCGGATTGAGAAACCGGAGAGCCGAGTTCGAATTCCATTCGAATCCATTACATTAACTTACGTTCCTATACCCTTGAGAAATGTATAAATCCTCTTCCCCCCCCACCACTAGCTGTGGATAAATATCGGGACAGACTGGGTTCTATTGCCTTGGATGGCAACTGGTCTACCGCAGAAAGAAATGGCAACCTACTGCGGGAAAAATCTGCCTCGTCAGTCATGTATCGAAAGATACATGATCGCCTAAGCGTGTATCACGCATGGCAGATAACTGACTGACTGATATTAAACTTAGCGACCATTTTCTTCAAGAGCTGAAATGCTTATTAAAAAAAAGTAAATAAACAAAGAAATTCTTATCATCGTTCAGCTTAAATCAGCGGACTAATTTATAACAAGACTTAGATGTGCCCCAGATGTCGATGGTGATTCTAGATACTTGAGCTGTTTCCAGATGCCGATGTTGATTCCAGATGTCACTGTTGATTATATTTTTTATCCATTCATTTCGATTTTCTTGTCCCAATCTAATCTCCTGAGCAAGTCCTGAGAACAATCAGTGCCAATTCGATATCGGACAGACACACCTACCTCCCTTAACAGCTCATCTGAGATGTTTACTTGCTTTCCAGTTAACATTACTAAGGCAACCAACAAAACGGAAATTAAGGTTAGAGCTCAGATCATTTGTAGACCAATCAGAATATAGTGATCACTTTCTATTCTATTTGCCGCTGTACCTATCCACAAAGCACAAAACTAAAATAGGAAAGGTAAGGCAAGCAGTGGATGATGAGAATGAATGTCGTTATATAACCGACATCGTAAGTTCGGATCAAAGTATGGGGCATCTTCAGTGGTGCACTTGAAGAGGCGCCCCGACCAGTAATTTTTTGTTTCTTGTTTGTTTGTTTTTGTTTTTTGTTTGTTTGGGTTTTTTGTTGTTTTTGGGGGCATTTACGTGATTTAGTATAATGAAGTAGTATGTAAAATTAGTTGTGCTTTTTTCCTTCTCATTCCACTTGTGCCATTTTAACCTAAATTCACTATATACACATGACCAGCCCCATTGACTTTCTGAATGTCCCGCCTAAAATAACGTCATTAAAATGTTGCTTGTTTCTTTTTGTTCTCACTTGTTCACTCACACATTCTAATGCATAAAGACATACATAAACAATGATAAATTACAATGTATCTTGTAACATTTCGTTGAAGGAAATGTTGTCAGTATTTTAAACCGTTGGCGATTTTCCCTAAGGAAGATCATACGTGTAAACATCTTTTGTTTCAGAAACAGTAAATGTTAATGATAATTATTCTTCTTTTACAAATAGTTTTGTCTACTCAAACGAATAAATGAGAAACAAATCACATTCAGCAATGTGTGTTAATCACGCAGTCATCAGTGAATATTATATACCGAAACCTCTTTTCTTTTTTTTCAATTATACAAGAAATCATCTCTCCAAAGGAAAAATATCAACTTTCAACCATTTCTAAGGCAGATGCTTTTGTTGGGAGAAATGGCTGCAGTATCTTTAATAAAAAAAATACCTTAATTCATTTAGTAGTGCGGCCCGTCTTATGATGTACCGTAATTCATGCGGCCCACTGTTCGAAAAAGATTACCCATGCCTGCTTCTTCCTTTATGTCCCGTGTCCATTCAAGACGTAGGCGATCATGACCCTCCACATCTTCCTGTCCTTCGTAGTTCGTAATACGGCTTGTCTGTTATTTCTTCCAAACCTTGTTCTACCATCCATTTACTCAAGCTCATCAAGTATGTTACGCGCTGCATTCCTCTGTCACTCTTACTCTCAATCTGTCCTGTGAGTATCAGATTTTCCAAGCCTTCTTTCCTCATTACGTGTCCCCAAAAATTCAATTGCCTTTTCCTGATGTTAAGTATAAGTTTTCTTTTTGTTTCTATTTTCTCTAAAACCTTGTTGTTGCTCACATGTTTGGTCCATGGTATCCTCAGCATCTTTCTGTAGAACCACATTTCTGTTGTTTCAAGTCTCTTCTTCATCTTTGAGAGGATTGTCCAGCATTTGCTTCCATACAGGAAGACAGATATCACGTAACAGTTCAATTTTTTTTTCTTTGTTTCTAACAAAACAAAACAAAATTTTCCTCTCTCTTAATACTCTGCTTATCTTTTGAAATGCATCGATGGCTACCCCAATAGGTCTTCGGATCTCAGTGTCGCACATTCCGTCCTCTGTTAGAACACTTCCTAGATATTTAAATTTTTGTACTTGTTTGATTTTAGTATCCCCGATTTGTAATTTGCATTTTAGGTTCATCTTTTTGCTGATAATCATGCTTTGAGTCAATTACTGTAAAGAGACTTTTTTTCCATAGTACCTATACTAGTAACGTAATAACATTTTATCCTAAAAAAATTATTTGCTAAAAAAAAAAGCGTTTCTATAATCATTTTTAAATTAACAAAAAAACATTATTGATTGAATTGGAATGATCTATTATGACATGTCTCTAATTTGCAACTAGATACATTGTATTTATTTTCAATTTATCGAGTTGAATTGTTCACTTATATAGCATATGATTCATTATTGTACATAATTAGGTTACAATAAAATTTGCATTTTATATGAATACTACCTTATGAAAATTGAGATCATATATAGATGGGGAGGCACGAGACCCTTGTATCTGCTCTTGCTATATAGATCATTGGTTCTCAATCTTTTTTTTTTTTTTGCTGTACCCCACCTAGGTATCTCTAAAATCCTGATGCCACCTCCTGTGACATATAATATTTATTCAAAAGGGGAACTTCTATTCACGTGGAGAAAGCCTAGAAGGCCATTAAATTGGGCTAAACAATCCCCAAATAACATAGCAAGAGAAAAATAAAAGAACGAAAGGACAGTTGAAGTACTGAGGAAGAACTTACTAAGAAATTGTTAAAAATATTATATATATATATATATATATATATATATAGTACATATATAATTACACATGTGCATGCATACACACAAATATTTTAATGCATGCATAATATATATGCACCGTATATATGTTATGGTGGAACACACCTAGTCTATAGATAATAGACTCTCCCACCTAATATAAGTAGGAGTCAGTGAGGGTCGACGGGGAATACGAAAGTACTCAGCTACTACAACTAGATTACTTTGCGTAATACTTATTATAACAAGTTCCTAAAGTTTTTGTACGTTGAACCTATTTAGGACCGAATTTAGTCAAATACAGTT
The DNA here is from genome assembly GCA_964036315.1 of Acanthosepion esculentum. Classification (NCBI taxonomy): domain Eukaryota; kingdom Metazoa; phylum Mollusca; class Cephalopoda; order Sepiida; family Sepiidae; genus Acanthosepion; species Acanthosepion esculentum. The sequence continues at coordinate 73,710,899 of OZ038489.1, read as the reverse complement.
TCCACTGCGGAAAGTAACTCTAATATATTAACTTGCATACGCACTCACTCTCACATAACCTCAATAAAAAAAAATTCACTGTTAATAACTCATTCTCAAATTACTCCTTAAAATCCAATTGACCCCACCCCGCAGGTCGTGCCCTCCACGTTCGGAAATACGGATATAAATAAATAGTGTTTTCATGTTTTGATTGATGTAAAATGAACTATACGAACAACCTTTTCCAGACAAAACTATCGTCGTTGCCGTTAAAAAGCGGGTCGCCTCCGCTGATGCAGATGTTTACGATCACTGCCTGCAGACCGTTGTTCGTCGCTGGCGAAAATGCCTATCTGATTATTTGGGGTAAACAATACTTTGTCGTTGAAAACAATCTCTATCCAACTTTATCTTTTGCAGTTTCTGCGGAAATAAATAAGAGGCATTACTTCTGGAGCCTCTTTCGTATGATGTCTCATCTAAACACATCGCATCACTAATTTATTATATGTAGACATCTGGAGCCACGAAATTCTTTGGGTTTAGATAAAAATCGCTGCTAAAGTAATGCTTTACCGAGCGTAGTAACTTTACGGATAAATAATGTAGCTGAAATGGTTTCTCTATCAATAGTGTCACCCTCTATTTGCACCCTTAAATAAATCATTAGTTTCGATATGTTCCTTGTATAATGCCATATCGAGAAATAACGCATTACTATATGGTCATCCGTAATCAGGAGGTTCTTTTGTTCAAGACGAGAACCACTCCAAATGTAATGTTAAATAATGGCGGTGACTGTATAGAAAAAGTGTGTTTTTGTAGCTGAAAAAGTTTCTCTGTCCACAGTGCCTCCCTGTATTTGTTGTAGTTTCCGAGATAATAATTGGTTTGGTTTGGTTTGTTTTGTTTTACGGCATATCAACCTCAATGGGTCATTTAATGCCGATAACTTTTTTTCCAGGTAATATTTTTGTTTTGTCAAAAATCTATTTCTGGTGATATTTTTTTCCTCAAAAATATATAGCTGGTAATATTATTTTAAAAATGTATGGCTGTTATTTTTTTTTCAAAAACGTATTGCTGGTAATAGGTTTCTTTCTTCGAAAATTTATTTCTGGCAATAATTTTTTACAGAGTATTTCTGGTATTAAAACCTATTTTTACACTTTCATAATGCTTTTTGCCTCAGTTTCGAGGTTAACTATTTGCCCATAGCTGTGACCCTAAGAGGTGCTAGCAACCCGGGCTAGGGTAGACCTGAGAACACCAGCAATTAAGAGGTGGTTCCACGCTCCTCAAAACCTCCTGATCAGAGACCTTACTGTTGGACGTAGTTTATCGTCTTACCCAGGACGGTCCGAGGTAATAAATAGGAGCTATTACTTTCGGAGTGTCTCTTATCTGCGCATATATATATATATATATATATATATATATATATATATATATATATATATATATATATATATATATATATTAATCAGTTCACCCCAAGAAAGGCGATAATGCCACTAAGATGCAAGGAGCTACTGAGAGTGAAAGCGAATGAGAAAACTTCAGAATGAACCGGAAACCCAATCCTAAACAAGAAACAAGGGATAAACCTCTACTCCTGTTCAAAAAACCGGAGAGGTATTAAGCGGACGATTGGCGAACCTATCTAGTCCTATTGAGGAAAAATAAATAAATGATTAAAATTTCTGAGTTAGGGCGGGGAGTTGAATTAAACGAAGGAACCGGAAACCCAATCCTAAACCTTTACTTCTGTTCCAAAGACCGGAGAGGTATTAACCGGACGGCTGGCGAAACTATTTATTAGGTTGGTGCAAAGATAATGTCGTTTTTTGACGTCAACTTATGTGAGAAAAACGACATTATTTTTGCACCAACCTAATATAAACGAATTTATTTAACAGCCACTTATGGATTATCTTTGTCCCTTTTTAAAATCTAAATGTGTCCTTTTTTCCCAATATTTTGAATAAGCAAATAATAACAGAAATGATTCCTTGTGCCGCTACTTCCAACTTAGAATATTTCTTCTGGTTGAATGTACCGAGGAAAAGCATTACAGACACAATATTGGCTCATGTAACAAAAGATAGATTTCTCTTCTGTGAACAATTTGCTATCCGCATCTTTTCCGTCTTCAAATATTGCTATTCACGCCTTCAGTAATAATTTCATGACTTTTGCCGTGAGTGACAGACGACATTTAAATATTACCTGGAAAAATCATTAATATTAATTTGTTCATATGAATATAAAACCGACTGATAGCTGAAGATGTTTTGACACGTGACATAATTTTATTCTTATCATAAACATAATATATGATCATTTCTACCACAAAAATTTATCTATACCTCCAAACCGATAGATTTACACGAATAAAATCAGAATAAAGCCTAGTATCTCGTCGCTTCAGAAGTCTACGTTGGTTGGCTCTGGAAATATCCTGCGAATGGGGCTTTCTGTCTGAGGTAGTTCGACTTGATGGAGAACACGCATAATGCAAGATCTCCGGTTGAAAACGAAAGACCGTGAGGAAGATGGGAATAATAACAATAATAGTAATAATAATAATTTTCAACATAGATGGGACAATACAAGCAAATCGCCCAGACATTATCAAAAACGAAAAAAAAAAATTACCAAGTGACAAAAAACATCTCTGCGAATTCTTCTGAAAAACTAAACAAATATAAAAATACAAAGACCCGGAGATGGAAATAAAAAAAAATAATGTGGCACTTAAAAACTAAAACTGTTTCTGTTGTGTTTGGAGCTTTGGGTCTGATAAAGAAAGGAATTCAAGAACAAAGCAACAAAATCCCTGGTACGCCATCTCTGCAGAAACTGTAAAAAAAAATAGTTTTCACAAACACAGGCCATATCCTACGAAGAGCTTTGTCTATTAATTTATTTATTTTTTGTTAATAGCTGTCTTTTGTTTAATTAAATGAAAACAACAAAAAATCCCAATCTTCGCTTGCCTACGTTACGACGCAACATGTGATTAGAAAACAAATGCAGGTCAAAATACTAGCATCTTGAAGTGGAAATCTAAAAAGTGTGGCACATGAGGACATCAATAATTCCAGTTGAAGCTGGAGTCCTCGGATTGACTGGAAAAGGTCTCGATAGTCTCATTAAAGGGATTACAGGTAGCCTATTCCTTAAAGAAATACAAAAAATTGTACTCACAAGTACAGCTCACACATTAGAAAGGGCTTTATCTATGTAAAATGTGTGTGGTCTAAGGTTGTATTTTTTGTTTGTTTTTTACAAAAAAAGGATCAGTGGAAAATGTCATGATGCCATTTCTGACCTTAGGTCTCTAGTTGGGACCCGGAATGAAATGAGTATACAACAGAAATTAGAAATAATAATAATTATTATTATAACAGAATTAACAAGATAAAAAAAAAGAAGTCGACCAAATAGCTCAGCTTCGTATATAATCTCCAGGAAGTATCTTTTAGTCATTTATAGTGGAAAAAAGCTTGTTTTGTAAGCCATTGATGTTTTTAGTTCCTCTTAATATTATTGGTTTTATTTCAGCTCTGACGTTGTTATTACACCACGAAACATTTGGAAGATTATCCTCACCTTTCTTGTTTTGATCACAGCGTTTGTTCCGGAAGACGATGGAAGCAACAAATATGATTCACCCATTATAACAATGCTTATATATCTTAGAATTGTGGACAAGTATTTAATTTTTCTAACCACAGGTTTCCGCTCATTCGTCCCCAAGAAATACCTCCCCGTTTCACTAAAAGTTAATAAAGAAACGGGCGTGCCATAATGTTTGGAACATAGATAAAAGAATCAGTATAATTTATAGATGACCCTTTATCAAATGCTATCTTGATTTGTGTGCTATATCACATATGCATTTGGTTTTCCCATATCTAAATAAGTAAACGGCAAACTCTGTCTACTTGTCTTTCCGTGTGTCTGAAAAACTCGAGCTGCACTTGTTCTACATAGACATATTGTAGCTCTTTGGAATAAGAATGATCCCGGGATTGAAAAACTTCCTTTCACCTGGTGCGGGAACATCCAACATTTGGGATTTGTGTCCGGATGAGAAGCGAACAGTTAAAAATTCAAATTTCAAAATAACTGAAAAAATTTAGTGATTTTAAAAGTTTTTTAAAATTTCATATTGAGTTTAAAGTAGCATAAAAAAACTTTGTGAATTTAATTTTTTTGCTTTAAACCAGCCCCAAAGACACCAACGGTGGAACAACGGATAACGATTACAACAGATCTCAACGATTGAACAATCAGATGAAAAGAGCTACGCATGACGAACATGGCGTCACT
>OZ038489.1:73619079-73701579 GCA_964036315.1 Acanthosepion esculentum | reverse complement strand
ATGACGCTGGTTAAATACGTACATGTTTCCAGGCAAACTTTAAAAGACAGAACAGATTTCTAAAATTTAGTAAATACAAATTCTAATGGACAGAATACATTCAATACATTACTGCATTGAAAAAGTTCGAAGTTTATTATTTTAGTGTTGTTCAATTCGTATGCACTCAAGATGAGCATCATGTGTTGCGTGACAAACATTGAAACTGTATTCCACTTCTTGACGCACTCAAATCAATTGACCTGTGAATATTGACTTCACAGCTTCAGCAATTCGATGCCTCAAATCTTCAGAAGTAGCAAGCATAGGTGGAACAAACACTATTTCTTTATATATGCCCCCACAGATACAAATCAGATGGGGTAAGATCTGTTGACCTGGGAGGCCACAGCCGATGAACAAGATCCTCTTTTCCACAAATTATAATAATTTACATGTATACAAAATCTTTAAAAAAAAAACGACAAAAAGAAGCATTTGAACAAGATTTTTTTTTAATTAATTTACTTAAAAATAACTTTCATGACTGTTCATCCTTTTGCTATCTAGTAATGTTTTGAATGCGCTTGTGTCTCTTAGCATTTGTTTTATTAAATTTTTGAAATCTGGTCTTTCTTTTTGAATGACTATATATATATATATATATATATATATATATATATATATATATATATATAGAGAGAGAGAGAGAGAGAGAGAGAGAGAGGACAATTTATCCATCGCACAGTATACATATATATATAGTGCTATGGATAAATTGCCGTCTAAATTACACAAAAATAAAAGTAATACTGACATCTCATTTGAACAGATATATTTACCAAACTTACACAAAATATCGTAATACTAGACAGTAAATATATTTAATAAAATCGCCATTGGCTTCAACCACGGCCCCCAAACGACTTCGGAATCTCTTGCAACTCTCCTTGTTTAAATTGGAGAATGTTGCCATAATCCTTCTCATCCATCCATCTTTGGTCTTACAAGAAACTTTGTTGGTCTCTTCCTCAACTGCACCCCACATATAATAATCAAGGGAGTTACGGTCTGGGGAGTTAGGTGGCCAGATGTAAGGGCTGATGTAGTCGCAGAAATTATCTGACAGCCAAGACTAGGTTCTCCTGCTTAATTGTCAAGGTGCAAAGCCCTGTTACCATCAGGACGTAGGCGATCATGGCGTTCCACAATTTCCTGTCCTTTGTAGGTTTTAATAAATGTTGTCTTTCTATTATTTCTGTTACGCCATCCCTTTAGTCAAGCTCACTTCGTATGTTATGCGTTGTTTACATCTCTCTCCCTCTCCCCTCTCTCTCTCTATCTATCTATCTATCTCTCTTGCCTTTAATCTGTCCTGTGAGTATCAGATTTTCCAAGCCCCCCTTCCTCATTACGTGTCCTAGAAATTTCAACTGTTTCTTCCTAGTGTTAAGTATAATTTTCTTTTTTGTTTCCATTTTGTCGAGTACTTCGTCAGTGCCCAAATGTTCGGTCCACGGTATTCTCAGAATCCTTCTGTAGAACCACATTTCTGTTGCTTCAAGTCTCTTCTTTATCTTTAAGGAGACAGTCTAGCATTCACTGCCATATAGAAGGATAAATATCACATAACAATTCAGTATTCTTTTCTTTGTTTTTAACGAAGTTTTCCCGTCTCTTAATACTCTGCTTAGCTTTTGGAATGTGTCTTTGGTTAGACCAATGCGTCTTCGGATTTCAGTATCGTACTTTCCGCCTATGTTAAAACACTTCCCACAAATTTTTTACTCTTTTGATTTTGTTATCTTCCATTTGAAATCTGAATTTGTGTCCCATCCTTTTGCTAACATTCATTTATTCTGTCTTCTTGCAGTTGATGTTTAATCCTTTATTCTCGCTTTCCTTCATTACCTTCTGTAGGGGTTTCTTTTGTAGTTTTCTTTCCGGGTCTGCCACAAACACTGTGTCATCTGCATATCTTATGTTAAGATTTTAGACGCCAATAATGAATTCTGTTCGAATTTATTCCTCCTTTTATTCTTTCGTTTTTGCTTTGCCTGTGTTTCTGTCTTAGCTATTATTTGCTAATCAACAGATTCCTTCTTTCTTCTCTTCGTGATTTTTTTTCTTTTTTGTCCTTGAATTCGTGAATTCTACTTCAGAATTCTATCTTTCCTTTCTCTTTTTCTAACTCACTTTCTTTTTCTCCACCTTTTCTCTTTCCTCTTGTTTTTTATTCTTCTTTATTTTATTACTTGGTCCTTTATTGACTTACCTTTCTATCTGCCTTTCTTTCTTTTCTCTCTTTCTTTCTTTGGGCACGATCTACCCTATAAACCTGTTGCACCTATTCGTATTATTGGGACCAGCATTTTACTTCCGGTAAAAGTACAGGGGACTTAAGTGTCACCTTTCACATAACGTCTGAATAATTTCATATAATAGACATTTAAGCCTCTAAGTGAACATTTTGCTCTCTCGACAAAAGGTGATACAAAAATGGAAAAGAAAATGCTATTCTATTCTGTTTTTCCTCTTTTTTTATCTGTAAAGAAGAAACCGCATTTCCACCCATAAAACTCGAGCTGTTTAAAGATAACAAAATAAGAGCTGGCAACACAAAAAAGACATTATATAATCACGAAACCCCAAAGGATGTTTTTTAAAGTTCATAAAGGAATAAGTATTTTACAACAAAATACCACATACGAAATACCAATGAAAACTACTAAACACGCATGCAACGAGGGTGAGCTAAAAGAAAAGTTCATAGACTGACTATGAAGAAGTGATGCGAGAGATGTGAAATCTTGCATTAATTTCAACTCTTATTAAAAACTGCATTATTTCCAGATAAACTTATATCTGACTGTTCAAAGAGGACTGTTCATCCTGTTCGCCAAAAAATCATCAACAGCAGATATGACGTCTTAATCACTGGTTCCCAGCCAAGTGTATTTTTTATATTGGGAAACAGATGATAGTTAGATCAGAATAATAGGTAAGGGTGATCAATCAATTTTTAGCTTCAGCTACGCATAGCAGCCATTGAAGCCAAGGGCTTGTGTGCTCTAGCATTTACCTTATGAAACAAGACCCTTTCCTCAGTTTTCTTGGGCGTTTGGTTTTGATGGCCTTTCGAAACTGCCTTAGCAAGTTGGTATAGCACTCTCCATTGGCCCTTTTGAATAGTCAATAAACCCAATTCCTTTTGCACCCCCAAAACCTTAGGCCATCATCTTCTTTGCAGATTAAATGGGACTGGTTAGGAGGGGTGTTTACATTATATGCCTTGTCTCTTTGTCATGAACCCAACATCTTTGGTTCGGACACGTTCAAGGAAACCAACTGGATCTGCTTCAAACAATGTCAGATTTTCTCGTGATGTGAGCACCTTGGTGCGCTTTTGATCAGCTTTCAGAAGACGTGTTCCCACCGAGCAGAAACATTCGTTATGCCAATTTCCTTAGGCAGAATATTATCAGCTCCCTCACGGAATATGTTAATCGGCTATTTGATCTATAGTCAGTCGCCTGTCATCCATCACAATGTAGTGAACACGATCAATGTTTTCCTTATTGGTGCCAGTTATAGGAAATTCCGGACCTTGGGTCATCTTCAAGACTCTCCATTTCCACCATAAATCCAACTGCCAACTTTTTCACTGTTGATAAAGCTGAAGCATCATCTGCTAATGTAGCGCCATCCATGAATGTCCTTCGGGGCTAAACCTTTTTTTTGCAGCAAGTTCATAACACGACAATGTGAAATTTTGTCCATTTTCAAGAGAAATAGCTACTAGTTACTTCTGAAGTTTTAACTGAACAGTCACATGTTAGTTTTCCCTAAGAAACAACGCAGTTATTAATATGAATAGTTGAAATTAATGCATGCAATATTTCACAGATCAAGCATCACTCCTTCATAGTCAGCTGATGAACATTTCAGCTTACCAGCATAAGTCTTTCTGGTTTAATTCAATAAAGTTATAATTTTATTCTAATAAAATCTTTCACTGCAATGAGATTGCCTTAAAAGTAAATTAAAAGTAGGATATCATCTCAAAGAAAATGTAAGGTCCTGTCACAGGCAAGCATCTCTATATGACTACGGTCAGCTACAATTCAGAGATTACCACAGCAGGAAACATCTATTTACATCCTGCTCGCAAAGTGATGCTTGATAATTATTAATTTTCGCCTACTTTTGAAACAATTCACAAAGGTGGTTCCAGCTTACCAGCTCAATTGAGTCCTTAATGAAGAGACAGGATTTTAAATGCCATATCTAGGCTACCCAATCCTCACTTTCCAGCCTTGATAGGGTTCAAGAGCCTCTACACTATGTCGATTAAACTATTTTCCTGCCTACTGTCCATTTCCCATCGACGAGAAGTTACTAGCCTCTCGCTACTCTGTAATTATTTCCATGTCAACAGTTCAAACAAGCTACATCCCTTCGTTCCACCAGTTCAGATCTTTACAGTTAGGATCGTCATATCACGTATATGCAGGACCGCTGGTATTTCATTGGCAAGGAAGAAGCTTCACTCCGACAGATCCTTTCCGAGAACCGTTACTTCGTAGAACACACTCCCGAGAGAATGCTTCCTCGATAACTTGAATCTTAACCTCTTTATGTCTAGCGTCAACAACATAATGACATAAGCAACATGTTAACATTCCACAGAACTTGAAATAAAATGCTTGAATGGAACCCCCCCTGTCAATACTGGAAAGAGCGATAACAGCTACTGGGCTTTAGAAACCTATTTTACTGAAACAATTGTTTTAAGAGAATGATTTTATAAATTTCAACGGACCGTAGTATAAGCTACTCGCTCATTGAATGCCGAGTGTTTCCTTATAAGGAAACGGTTAATATTGTCATTACCATTATCCAGAGGGCAGAACTAATATTTTATTTGGTTGGTTTGCGTTAGAGCGACTTATCAAACTCTATGGGTTAGTTAATGCCGAAAAGAAATATTTTGTACGCATTTTTTTAGATAATGATGGTTTTAGAGATACAAGTCTTACTAATTAACCCGTAGATGGGGGAGAAGAGGTAGAGTCATACATTTCTCAAGGGTATTTGCGCGTTAGTGAATATAATGAACCCAACTGGAATTGAAACTCGCCTCTCTGATTAACAATTCCGAGCCATTGCACCACACGCACTTTCAGTTTTACAGCGCCTGTTATTCCCAAGCACGAAACGGGAAAACATTTGTACTTTGTTCCCTCACTGAAGCATCTATAAGAAGATAAACACCGGCATTATTTTTTCCATCCTACGTTTCAGCTTGTAAAAATGTTCCATTCACATACTCAAATACATTTGACATAATTCATCGTATTCAATTCAATAAGCAAACTTTATGAAACGAATCTCAAATCGTTCGCACTTAATTATCGTATTCAAGAAAAGTCAGTAGGACAATTTTAATAACACGATTTTGTAAATAATTTAAAAAGCATATATTTTTTTGTTGTTTGGATTTCAAATTTGAACTTGTTTTTCTTAGCTTCATTTTCGTAAGAGATCTAACGAACTCCCCAGTTGTTTTATTGATTTTGTGGATAATTACTAACCTTAGCTTAGTTTGGTACTTGACCAACGTTATGATGCAGTTAATATCAAAATCACTGCCGAGAAATTATTATCTGTGAGCTCAGCTTGATAAAATACGGCACCATCTGTCACAGTGGTCCCTAAACTTTTTAAGATTGCCGTCAGCTTGCGTATTGAAACATAACCCTAACGTCGCCGCCAAATATATAGTCAAACTCTGATTGGATTTTTTTAGTGTTAATATTGCATGTCAAGTCAGTATCTTCATAATTTCTATAATAATTGTTACATAAATGGGATACACTGTAAAGTAAAGGCAAGGTTCACTTCAGGTAAAATGTGTGTGTGGTTATGTTATGATTCAGATGTGCAACTGCCATCCTATGGTTGCCCACTTTTTTCTCACCGCCACCCTGGATCTTTCTACTAGTCCAGAGGAACGGCACCACCCACTTTTGGGAAACCGATTTATTATAACAACCACTGTGGAGATAATAGTGTTAGTGTGAACTCCGCGATCATTTCGATGGCTGCGTCGTATCTGCTTCATCAAGACAACGTACGGTTTTCAATTCAAAGTTGTTCTACTCCTAGTCTGGTTGACAATCATGGCTAAAGAGCACTGCTATTTAATCCCAGAGAAAGTAGAAATGGATTCATACCTGTATCAAGGATATTTATGTGAAAGTGGATGTTGCAAACTCAACCAGAATTTGAACTCGGCACATCGATTTCTCGTTCTGGACCGCTAACCGTTACACCATCTGGACACACACTTCAATGGACGCCAGCACAAGCACTGTTATTGTAAGTATTTGATTTATTCGTAAGTCTTACAACCAGCTCAAAGGCACAAACATTAAATAGCATCACTTTTCTCCCAACGAATCTGATGAAAGACGTTAAGATCAACAAGTATATCATAAACAAAGGACATTGTTATACATGACATGACACAGAGATCCCCTTTCTGTCCATTAATTTGTGATGTGATAATGGACAAGAAACGATAATAAGATAACTGGCGTTAACACGTCATTTATTTACTAATTCAAGGCGTAAAAGTCACCCCTTGCAGGTTTGTATGAATAGAGGAGGGTGTAGTTAGTAGTAAGTGCAGATTATGAGGATATGCAGGATAGATAATGGTTAACCCTAGATTTTGAGAGGTTAAGATTGTAGTGTTTGGGAAAGCAACATCTCGGGTGTATGTTAAGTGAAATAGCGGCTCTTGGAAGAAGCTATCCGAACATAACTTCCTTCTTACCAGTAGGATACAAAGAGAATGAGGATGCTTAACCTCTGTGTCGAAAGTATTCTGTTCAGGTTTCTTCTGTGAAGGTCTGGACTGGTAGAATTAAGAAATCTAGTCCAGAGGGATATTTTCTATAGTGATTGGGCAGCGAAAATGTGCCAACTGTCAGAAATGGGAATTAGAAAAATTTGGATTCCATTTCCAGTTAGATTTCTGACATCTTATTATCTGTTCTTCAAACTACAGTACAATCCCCTTTCTTTCACTACATTGCTGAATTATTCTGACACTCACGAGATATTAGAAGATTCCTGACACGCACTTGATAATCAAATAATTATTGATCAGCTGAAGACGGTGAAGGTATTGAGAAAAATACCGGAGCTCATAGGAAGTTTTATGTTAGCTGGACTTCATCAAATATTGTCAGTTAACATTCAAATAAGAATTAAGAATACTAACGGTACACAGGAAATTTGCACGGCTTTACTGTTTTTCATTCGTTAGACCAAAAGTAACTTCTTTTTATTTTAAAATGCATTTCAATATGAATATCTGTACGGTATCTTAGGGAAGATATCGTTATACGTCGTATCGTTATGGTTCTAAAGGTGTTAATGCATTAAACTGGAAAATCATGCAAAGTTAATAGTCATTTTCTTGCTCGATTGGAAATATATACAGATCCGTTTTCATGATACAAGGCGAATATAATACCACAATAACAAAATACATTTTTATTCAGTGTCATCCCTACAATAGTAATGGCAAAACGTAACGGTCGTGCAAATTAACTAATTAACGAAGGGAAGACACGGTTTTCCCAATTGTAAATTCTGATGAATCTTCTTAATTCTTTAGTTATTGATTGAATAAGCTCATGGCGAGATCTACAGCAATAAAATATCCATAGAAATCCCCCTATCGCATCGTTAAATATTTGAGCTTAACAACTTTAACAAAATATTGAAATAACAATCATGAAAATATTTGAAATTGGAATTTTCCATTTCACTGAAACAGACTTTAAACACTTCTATCTTCCCTTCTTTCTTTCTTTCTTTCTTTCTTTCTTTCTCTCTTCAAGTAGCGTCTTTGATATGTCTTTCCACACATTCATAATAGAATAGCTTATTATTTATGAGGTATTGACAGGAGGCGTTGAAGACTTATATCTTCCCTTCTTTCTTTTTTTCTTTCTTTCTTTCTTTCTTTTTTCTTTCTTTCTTTCTTTCTTTCTTTCTTCAAGTAGCGTCTTTGATATATATTTCCACGCATTCATAAGAGAATAGTTTATTATTTATGAGGTATTGGCAAGAGGCGTTAAAGACTTATATCTGCCCTTCTTTCTTTCTTTCTTTCTTTAAGTAGAGTACACAGAGGATTAAAAACTAAATTTCTTAATCTCACTAGCGGAGTAATTATCCAAGAAAATACTTCAGAGATCGAACGAATATATTAGAGAACTCTTCCACGATGAAAGATAACAGCCGACAGTAAACAGAAATATCGACGGACCGGAAATATTAATATCTGAAGCGGAATCTGCAATGGCCAAATTGAACAGAAAAAAAGCAGCAGGGCTAGACGGAATTGTAATACAGATGCTGGCAGCCTTAGATGGTTTCAGCATAGACAAGATTACAGAAATAATAAATGAAAACTATAATAGTGGTGATATATCGGAAGACCTAAGTAGATCTATTTTCATAGCACTGCCTAAGAAGCCAGGTGCAAACGAATGTGAACTCCATCGGACAATCAGTCTAATGAGGCAAATAACAAAACCTATCTGAATTTCTGATGAATAGAACGCGCAAAAAACAACTAGAAATAGGAGAATAACAGTGAGGGTTTGTCACTGGAACAAGGAACACGATATATATCCTCAGAATGCTACCGTAAAGAGCAATACAAATGTAGAAGGTTGTGTACCCGGGTTTTATAGATTATGCAAAGGTGTTTGATAAAAAAGGACGCCGTAAAGATCTGTTAGAATTGCTCATCACTCTTGTCATAGTTGGAAAGGATATTGGAATAATCATGAGCCTATACTGGTTGCAGACCGCCTGAATATGAGTTCAGCAAATATATTACAATACGAAGGGGTGTAAGACAAGGATGTGTCTTCTCACCGGTCTTATTTAACATATACTGCAAGGCAATTCTGAGAGAATTAGAAGTCCTACCAGGATCCATTGTTGACGGCCACAATCTTAACAACATAAGATATGCAGATGACACAGTGTTGATAGCCGATACAGAAAGAAATCTAAAAGATAGTGAAGGAAAACTAGAAGAAAGGATTAAACATCAATTCCAGAAAGACAGAATTCATGGTGATTAGCAAAAGGATGAGCCCAAAATGCAAATTGCAGATCGGAGATGCCAAAATCAAACCAGTACAAAAATTTAAATATATGGGTATTTTTTTTTTATCAGAAGACGGAAAATACGACACTGAAATCCGAATGCACGTTGGGATAGCCAAAGATGTATTCCAAAAGCTAAGCATTTAACATCAGGAAGAAACAATTGAGGTTTCTGGAGCACATAATGAGGAAAGAGGACTTGGAAAATCTGATACTCACGTGACTGATCGAGGGAAAGCGGGACAGAGTAAAATAGCATATAACACACTTAATAAAGTTGAGTAAATGAATTGCGGGACAGGCTTTAGGAGAAATAACAAAAAGACAAAATTTATTAGACGCTACAAAAGACAGGAAATTGTGAAGAGCCATGATCACCTAAGTCCTGAGGGGACACGGCGCATAAAGAATATTCAGTTTATGGGAGTTTATGCTATTGAAACATCTAGAAAAATGTTTTTTTCCAATGATGTTTACAAGGCCCGAGAGCCGCTCCAGGTAGAAGATTACAGAATAAGAGGCACAGATTATGCACATATGTGGGGATGATAACGGTTAACCCTAGACCTAAGCAGATTAAGGGTGTAGAGATCGTGGAAATATCCTTATGGGAGTCGGACCTACAAAGCAGCGGTTCGTGGGAAGAAGCCGCGCGAGTAGAACTTACATTTATCCAAGGGAATATGAAGCGAATGAAGCTGGTTCGCTACAATATGCGTAACATGATCAGTGTTTATGGTCAAAGGATCATAACTGGCTTGCAAGTAGGAAATTGGTTTGCAAAGTTTCGTTCTGGAGAAACGTCGTTGGAAGATGAACATCAGACCGCTACAGTCATCAGCCTTTAACGACGAAGCTCTAAGGTCACAAGGGAAAAGTAATCCTCGGCAAAGTACTCGGGAATTAGTAAAGATGTTACACATCACGATCGACCATATGCCGACACTTAGAAAAGAAAGGAAAAAGCAAGTTGAATGTTTGGTTTCCACACGCCCTTAATATAAATATCAAAGCTGATCGTTGATAAACAAAAAACGGAAATTATTTGACACAACCTAACAGTTAACTAAGAATTATGCGAGAGACTTAGGCTTGGCCCCAAAAAGAAACGCTGTTCTTGACAAAGCTAAATTAAAATTCTTTAGAATTTTCAGATGCTTTTTATTATATCGGTCCACTGCTACACGTGGACGACTCTTCCCCACTACAGTTGCATCTATTTTTCTTACCTCGACCTTCGGTACTGAATTACAATTGAGTCATCTAGTTCTGCAAATTATCTCATCAAACTTAGTCATTTCTTTGAAGTTTGATAAATATCTCTTTACTGAACAAATGAAAAACCAGACTGTCAAATCAGTAGGAATATTGTTGTACTTAAAGTAAATTATAAAAATTAGGTATTTAAATGTACAAACATACACTTCCGTAAAAAAAAGGTTACACTGACATTTCGTACGTGTGCGACTGGAGTGTTTCAAAATAAAACTGAAGACACTCTTTTCATATTGCTGTGTAGAAGGACGGCAGACCTTCTAATTCTTGCTATAAGTAGAACGTTTACTCATAGGAAGGGTCTTCTTTAAGAACTTCATCGGACTAAATAATTAAGATGACTTACCTTCTCTATACTAATAGCTGAACATGGACTCATCCATCCTCTATGAGTAGAATATCTACCCATAGGAACAGTCATTGCAAAGTGAGTCACAAGTTGTATCATTTGAGTTGTATACTTTGCTGCAGTGAATTCTCTATTACTGTATTATTAATCCATGCCTCTCATGCGATTAAAGCTATTCTTCACTCAACTTTTTGTTCCAGTGTTTACTTACAGTATTTTAAACCAGAACTCCGAGCGTTATACGAACTCTATAACACATATTGTAGGCGTACTGGAATAGCGAAACAGGCCTTCTAAAAGTTGAACTAAGTGGTAAGAAAGAGGAACATTTTGTTGGAAACAAAGAACACTATTGAGCTCCTATCTAATATCAGACTTCTTATATGGCAGTGAATATTGGTCAATATTTTTAACTGATGAAGAGTAGATTTTAGGCAACAGATATGTGGTTGTACAGAAGGATGCTGAGAATATTATGGACTGTGCATGTAAGCAAAAAAGAACGTTTTAAGAAAAATTGAAACAAAAAAAGCGTTTAACTTTCTGGAACACATAATGCGGAAAGAGGGTCTGGAGAATTTGACACTCACGGAATATATTGAAGACAAATGGGACAGAGGAAAGGGGCGAGTAACCTACCTAACGCGTTTGTCTAAATGGATGACAGAACAGGAATTCGGAGAGATGGTGAAAAGACAAGATTTACTAAGATCTAAAAATAGTAGGAAATTGTGGAGAGTCAAAGAAGAAGAAGAAGGTGGCGGTAATTAACACTGACAGAAGACAGATAAAAGGACCGTATATATATCTTACGACAGGGAGCTCAAACGGAAATCCCAGAATACGATGTTACAGAAAAACCAACAGGTAGACAGAAAAAATCCAACAAGGTTAAGCCTACATATGCGAAAAGAAAACTTATCAGCCTTTCTCTGCAGACAAATATGATTTTCTATCCGGCATTTATTCGTCTTTGAAATAATGGGTTCTTTTCAGACATAGAAAATGAAAACGAAAATTCCAATATTTTTCTATGAGTCGTATTCACATTTTTATTCCAATAGCAGAAAAGGAAAATTATAGCCATCATGCATTACTGTTTCATGCAGTCATTTTCTCGTTCGTATCAATATATTCAGAAGTTAAACAACTGAAAGTATTTCAACAAACCAAACGCATCTCCGGCAGAAGGCATCTTCGGGCTACTCCGTGACTAGATTTTCGAAACACCAACAACTCGCCCCCACAAAAAATGCTTACACAGTTCGATATAAAATACGACAATGTTCGATTTGGAGCCGTGGTAACACATTTATTATATATTTAATAGGAGTAAAGAGGTTTACACTCCGTCCACGTCTATTCTACGGAAGTAGAGGTCAATCCCTTGTTTCCTGTTTAGGATTGGGTTTCAAGTTCCTTCAGAAGTCTTCTCATTCTCTTTCACTCCCAGTACCCCTTGCGTCTTAGTAGCATTATCGCCTTGCTTGTGGTGAAATGAATAAAAAATTTGATAAAACTCCGTTTCAAGTCTTCATCATTATCATTAATTCTGTTAACGTATTTTGCGCCTCTGTGGTTACCACCTCACTCCATCTCTTACAGTCTCAGCCATTCCAGTCCACCTCTTAGTATTATCAAACTTTAAAAATCTCCTACACAAGGTAGCAATGAAGAGTAAGAAGAAAGGACTAAGCATAAACTACAAGAAGACAGAATGCATGGTCATCAGTAAGAGGATGAACCCGAAATGCGATTTGAAGGTCAGGAACACTAGAATCAAGCAGACTCAGAAGTTTAAATATCTGGGAAGCATCTTGACAGAGAATGGCAAGTGCGACACTAAGATCTGTAGATATATTGGGATGACCAAGGATATATTCCAAAAGTTTGGCAGAGTACTGCGAAACAGAAGGATTTCTTTGGTAAGAAAGAAAAGAATACTGAGCTGTTACGTGACATCTGTCCTTCTTTACGGCAGCGAATGTTGGGCGATTTCCTCAAAGATGAAGTAGAGACTCGAGGCGACGGAGATGTGGTTCTGCAAAAGGATGCTAAGGATATCATGGACCGAGCGTGTGAGCAATGAGGATGTTTTAGGGAGGTTGCAAACAAGGAGGAGGCTTATGCTTAATATCAGGAAGAGGCAGCTGAAGTTTCTGGGACATATAATGAGGAAGGAGGGCCCGGAGAATCTGATCGAATAGAATGAAAGAGAAACAAGGGAAAACAACGCGTTATATACCTTGCGGGCTTAAGCAAGTGGCTGACAGAAGGTGGTCTGGGAGAGGAAGCAGAGGGAAGGAACTTGTTGAGAGCTGCACGGGATAGACAAGGGTGGAGAGGCATGATCGTGTACGTCTTGAAAGGACACGGCACATAAAAAGAAAGAAAGAAGACACCGGCGCTCGTCCCAAACACGGCTTGCCCATCACTGGGGCCAGGAGAATGTCCTTATCGAAGCCGCCTCTTCATATAATATGCTCAAAGTAAGGGCTTCCTTAGTGCCATCTGCTCTCTCAATACGTACACTTGTTCTGATGGAATCTAACACCCACTAATTTAATCCGTCTCTCTGCCCATGGCACTCTAAGGACTCTGCGATATGCCTACATCTCAAAGAATTCAATCCGGTGGCTTTCCCTCTTGGTCAGTGCACATGACTCGCATCCGTAGTTGACGATGGCGAACATCGCCAGTTACGGATGTGAGCCATGGGCAGTGGTTCATATTAATTTCAACATTAGGCTGATGTGTATCTTCCGATTATTCTATATGTTTCCAGTTTTCGTC
This sequence comes from Acanthosepion esculentum, assembly GCA_964036315.1. Taxonomy (NCBI): domain Eukaryota; kingdom Metazoa; phylum Mollusca; class Cephalopoda; order Sepiida; family Sepiidae; genus Acanthosepion; species Acanthosepion esculentum. The sequence continues at coordinate 73,687,982 of OZ038489.1, read as the reverse complement.
GTATCCCTTTTTGCTATTATCAGCCTTATCTTCATCTCCAGCATAGTGCTGCCCTGTATCTTAATGGTGGAGCACAGGTACACAAAGTCTCCCACCTCCTCTATCTAGCAGGAAGTCTGTGATGTCTGTGCAGTCACTGACAATCTGGAATCACTTACAGTTTGTAGTAACGTCATCAGGCTATTCTTGGATTCCGAGAAGAGGGTCGTATCATGGTGGATTTCAAGTCTTAATTATTACAAAACGTTGAAGCAATGTTAGATTCAGATTTATTATAACTGAATCATCATCTTGTCTAAAAATAATTTCAGTACTTAATGATAATCGATAAGTGTTCCTCAAATTTCAACGCACGTACATTCAGTATCTATGTGATCATTTCAAAACGTTATTATCTATTTTAATATATCCGTGTTCTAGAAAGATATTTAATGAGATTAGCTTTGTCTAGAAGTCCAAAAGCCCGTTGGACAAACGTAAGATGCCTTCCAAAGGATAAAGAATTAAGAAACAGGAAAATTTTGTTAGAAACAAAGATAAAGAGTGCTGAAATGTTACATACTGTGGAACTCTTTTCCAGCTTCTTGCTTTCCAGTCAACTTTGATCTTCAACAATTTAAATGCAATGTCAATCGCTATCTATAGTCTTCTTCATTCCTCTTCTTTTATTAGTCTCGCTCATTTTCTCTTATTCTTTCACATTCAGTAACCCACTTGTGTCTTAGTGACTTTATTGCCTTGCTTGGGGGTGAAATTATTAAAAAAAAACTCTTTTTCTAATATCTATATTTTTTTCTTTTAGAGTGTGTAGAAACTGTCTATAGACGCACTTGTGTCTTAGTGACTTTATTGCCTTGCTTGGGGGTGAAATTATTAAAAAAACTCTTTTTCTAATGTCTATATTTTTTTTCTTTTAGAGTGTGTAGAAACTCTCTATAGACGCACTTGTGTCTTAATGGTTTTATTGCCTTCCTTGAGGTGAAAATATGAAAGTATATTGTAGTGAATGTTGAACAATTTTCTTACAGATGAAGAGGAAAACTGAGGCAACGGGGATATGGTTTTACAGAAGGATTATGAGAATGCCATGCACATAACATGCGAGCAACGAGGAAGTTTTAAGAAAAATGGGAGGAAAAATGACACTTGTACTTAAAATCAGATAAAGCCAGTTGAAATTTCTAAGAAACACCATAAGGAAAGAGGTTTTGAGAAATTGACATTCACGGGACATATTGAAGGTCATATGGGTAAAATTAAACAGCGACTAACATAGTTAATGAACTTATGGCGATTTACCCGGTGAAGATCAAACTCACTACTCTGTCGTAAATGATCTAGCGAGAGAACCTTCCTAACCATTAGACCACGTAGAATTGCCTGAGCTAATGAACTTATGTAAGTGGATGAAAAAACAGGGACAATAAGGTGGGAAAATATTGATAAGAGCTAGGAAGGTTAGGAAGTTGTGGATGGCCATGATCCCCCGCTTTCTGAAGAAGCACATTACATAAAAGAAGTATCTTCGATGAGCAATCAATCAGCTATCTCACATGACAGAAATCGATATCGTAGATGAAATTCAAACGGAATCTCATGCAGCACGGGACGGCTTTGAGAAAGAGGATTTCCGGGATGCTTTCGGGACGTCTAAGAGGCGCTGGAATCATTTGGACATTCGAAAGAAGTCTATTTTCAAGACATCGGCGGCTAAATTTAAATATCTTAAAATATATTATTTATTGGAGTAATTATATATTCTTTATAAGTGTAGTCTGGGATATTTCCGATGCAACTCACACACACACACGAGTGCAAGATGAAGAGAGAGCAATAGAAGTAAAGGAACATTAAAATGTTAATTGTAATATTATCCGTTTCCTTATAAGGAAACATTCCGCATTCATTGACCGGGCAGCCAGTACTACTGTCAGTTGAAATTCATAAAATCTTTCTGTTTAAAAAAAAATTCAGGAAAATAGGTTCTCAATTCCAGTAGCTACTATCGCTTTTCCAGTATTGATGGAGATTTCTTTCTTAACCATTTATTTGAAGTAGTGTGGAATATCAACACCTTATTTTGTCACTATTTTCTCTTTCAGTTACATGTGTTATCCATTTTAGCCGTTGAAAGTTCCCACGATATGTGGTTTCTGCCATTTGGTACAGTTCTTTGCGCTTCTGTAGCACCAGGTTCGAAATATGTTCTTTTTCAAGATCTGCAGGCTTCATTCGCTTGAAGTTATTTTAAAGAAAGCGGTTGTATACAGAAAACAAAATATAAAGCATATAAATATATGACAATGTTGTTAAAGCTTATCGAAACTTATTTGCTATACCTCAAGTGATGTGTTATTTGTTATTTAATACAGTTCTTTGTTTGTGCTTCTGTAACGCCAATCCACAATATTCAAATAAGAATAATATTTGCCAAGATCCTCACGCTACACTCACTCAAAGACATTTTTAAATTATTGATCTGAGAAAGCGGTTGTATACAGCTGACAGTTTAGATATGTCTGAACGGGTTTGGTGCTATGTATGACATCCACGTGAAAGCCACGATCTGACGGGGGCTATTTAAGAACAAGACTCAAGTTTTCAGGTTGATGTTTTGTTTTTTTTAACAATTTGTGGTATTGAGCGAAACTACCTCTGGTGCTGCCTATTCTCTGCTCTATTTTTCTTTTCTACTATACTCAATTTGCTATAACTGATCCCTACGCCAGGTGTCTGAAATGTTTAGCATTTATTATTCCACATTCTGTGTTTTTATTATGGATTCAGGGTAGATGCAATCACTGCTTTCATTGCATAATATAACACTTTATTTTTAACTCACTTAAAAGCCGCACTATGTATGACATCCATATGAAAGTCTCAATCTGATGAGGTTATTTGTTGTGACTCGAGTTTTCAGGTTAATGTTTCGGTTTGGTAGCAATTGGAGGGGTTGGGTGAAACTACACCCTATTCCTGTTCAATTTCCTTTTCTCCTATATTAAATTTTGCTATAATTGGTGGATACACTGACGATTTTAGTATTTACTAATTCCACATCCCGTTTTTTATGACGGATTCAGGGTATGTGCCATCACTGCTTTCATTCTAACTCCAGATCATAGTTTCCGTTTAGGAATGGTTTTTGTAGAAAAGGGACGCTATAAGAAAACTATGCAAATATTTTGGTATTCATTTACAGCAGATTAATCTTGGACTTCCGTTTCATAACCTGTATGAACAGGAGGTATAATGAGGTAATATTAGGTTGTCACACATGAAATGACGCAATTCATAGGAAATGAATAAAACGCTTCTGAAATGTTAAATAACTAATTTATTCAGTTGAAATAGGCACCATGTTGATGAATGATTGTTCTCCAACGTACCTCTAAATTCTTGATCCCATCTTTAAAAATCTCTCATCCTTTGATATGATAAGCAGTTCAAATGCTTCAATTACCTCTTCCTCATTGGAGAATGTTTCATTGTGTATGTAAAGCTTAAATAAGTGATAATTAGTAGGAGAGATATTAGGCAAATATGGAGGATGAGGCAAAATTTCATAATTCAGGCTATGCAGCTTTTAAATAGTTTGATTGAGAAGCGTGCAGATGTGCATTGCCGTGCAGTAAAATCGGGTCATCCCTATTCACAAGTCTAGAATGTTTCTTTTTCAAATTTTCGTGCATACACTCAATTTCTCCACAATACGATTTTGCTGTTATTGTTTTCCGTTGAGGCAAGAATGAATAATGGATAACTCCTTTGAAAGACAACCTTACATTAACTTTTTAGGGTGCAGTGGAAACTTAGGGTATTGTTTTGGTGATTCACTTGCATCTAACCTCTGGATTACTCTCTTATTGCTGTCAAAGAGTATCCATTTCTCATCGCATGTAATGATTCGATGCAATTTTTTTTCTTTTCCCAGTTTGTACTTATACAGTAAGATTAGTCGACATTGTTTCATTGTAACCATTTTCATTGGGCTTATGAGTAACAATTTATTGAAATGAAAATTATCTAGAAAGAAAAAGTCAGGAATAAGATTTATTTTATATACTAAGGAAGTTACTTCGTTAGACAATCAGATCAACAACCAACCAAACAATTCGTCATTTCATGTGTGACAATCTAATAGATTGGATTTTATACCTGTTAAAATAAAGGGAGGGATCATTACCACCGTACTGTGTAAGTGGGTTTAACGGCAGTACCTTAAAAAATTGACCACGCCGCCTCGGCACTTCTCCTTTTGGCGACACCTCAGACGCTGGGCAAAAACCCAGCTCCTCTCCCGAAAGAGAGGTACTGCCTCGGGATAACGTCCTCTGGGGCTTAATATTTTTTATACTACCCCGTCATGCGTCAGGAGAAATTATAGAAAGAAGAATTTCGGAAGCGTTGTTTATCACTCACAAAGCCATTAAAGTAGTTACAGAATTACTGCGAGGTGTGTTTCGTAAACAGTCCCCCTCTGTGGAATGTTCCAGATTCTCCTTCGCCCACCAACCAAGGCAATAGGAAGAAAAAAAACGTTCGTAGAAGTTCACTGTACAGGGATAATAAATACACTCAGCCTTTTCTAAAATAGCTTTTAATTTTAATATGGAATCAATTTAGTTTATATATTTTATGTCCCTTTTAATTTCCTATCGCGGTAATTTAATTATTTTAGATTCTCGACGATTTTCATCGAATATTAAAGCCACTGATCTTTTAACTGTGCAGTGACTATAATAATATCAGTAATAATATGGTGATAATACACAACAGCCTTAAATGAAAGCCTTTTTAGACCAGCACGAATACTGTCAAAACTGGACCAAGAATTAACAACAAATTTATAATAAAACTTCGGTGAAACCTGAGGACATTATTGATAATTTGTGGAAGGTTTTTCCGAAAAACATTCAGCAATTCCCAAATGGATAATCCGTTTCAAAGAAGGATAGATTTGAGGATTATCAACAGATCAGCGGATCATTAACATCAGTTTGTGAGAATAAAATCGGCATTGCTCGAGATTAAATTGAGGGAAGAGATCGACAATTCAAATCAGAAGTAATACGTAACAACCTCGATATCTCAGTTGATTCATACCACATAATTTTATATGATAAATTGAGCAAACCTTCTGCTCTTTGGACACATAAACAGCTGCGGCCAGATCAACAACAGACAACAGCAGATCTTTCAATGAAAATTTTAAACAAAAAAGATAAAAATTCTTAATACTTTCTGAGACAAATTGTAAACAGTGATCAAACTTGGATTTACCTGAAGACAAAACTGAATCAAGGATTACCAAAGATGGAAAGGGTTCAGTCAATGGGAAAAATCTGGTCAGGAGGAAAGGTTATGGTGACAGATTTCTGAGATTCTAAAGTCATTTTGTTAGTTTTGTAGGGGTAAAATGACAGAAAACGTTTATTATGATTATTTGTTTAAGAAAATTGGAAATAGCAAAAGCCCAGCAAAATACGAAGAAAAAGGAGAGTTGCGTTTTTTTATTTTTTATTTATTTATTTATATTTTTTTTCGATTGATAGCTTTAATAATTATTAATGGGAGCGAGCCGTACTTGTTCGAATCAGTCGTTACATTTACAGAAGGAGCTCATAATAGTAGACTCATTTCTAATCACATCATATAAACATATTTAGATGAAATATTTTATTTAGTAGGTTCGTTGATAGTTCTTTACGCTTGCCTGACGAGCGTTTGGTTTGTGAAGTATCGAATATTCGCCGCCTGTTTATTTTATCCCCCCACCAAAAAAAAACAGGATCATTTTCAACCAATCTATTATAGGGAATAAGGAAATATGCTGCGCTAGGGGTCGTTTTGTCCCCCACCACAAAATGTTACAAAAGCAAAGCATTAATCAAAGAACACGAGCCACGTTCTTAAATGACCGCTTTAAAACGAGTCTCCAATAGGAGTGGCATGCATGGAGTCAAACACGATCAGAAATGTCCAAAGGGCCATGTGTATACAACCGATTTCTCAGATCAAAGATTAAAAATGGATTCGAGTGAATGAACACTGTATGTCTTACGACCATCCTTTTTTGAGCCTCGTGAACTGGAACTACAGAATCTTTAAAAAAAAAAGAATTGTTCTAAATAACAGAAACCACATCACTTGGAGACTTTCACCAGCAACAACAATTAAATTGGATATTGCATGTAACTCGAAGAATTAACTTAGAATCGGAAAGAAGCAATTGAAATTTTTAAGACGCATAATGAAGAAAGAAAGCTTACAGAATTTGACACTCATGGGACATATTAATGGCAAGAGAGATAGAGGAAAGCAGCAGGTAACCTAGTTAACGAGATTGTGTAAGTGGATGACAGAACAGGGACTGGAATGGTTGGTGAAAAGATAAACCTTACTAAGAGCTTACAAAGGATAGGAAGTTGTGAAGAACCATGTTCGCCTAAGTCCTGGAGGGATACAACACATAGGAAAAAATAAAAAAATGGAAAAGGGGCAAATAAGATTTAACGCTGGATATTCAAATTGCATTAGTTGCCTTCGACATGGTATAATGTATCAAAGTTTTTGCTCTGTAACATTTGATCGCTGTCAACATCAATTTGTCTATCTGACTGTAGAGCATCGTTCAGTGAGAATCCTGTAGAATGAAACTTCCCAAACCATTTTTGACACGTTCAGTCATACACAGTACCTTCTTCATAAACTAAGCTTTTTCTCTCTCTCTCTTTTTACGGTTACTAAATACAGTCGTTTATGTCAGGTCATTTCTACGGATGCTACTAATACCATGTATGCCAATGCTGCCTGCCGCATGGCCAAGCCATCGGCGATTAATCCGGTTTCCCATCCAGGCTTTTATGGTAAGGAGGGTGGATAGAGATGAAAAAGAAGTCCTGTCAAAGGGCAGATGAACCGTCTTGTATGATTGACGACCATTTAACATAATAGGGTGGCTGCATCTAGTGCGATGATGACACAGCATCGCCGGGCGGATGCTTCCTAGACTGACGTCAACAGCCTTGATTGAATGAACGGCCACGTGTACGTGACCAAACCGAGCCATCAAGTTGGAGAACATCGACTGTTGTTTTTACCTGAAGAAGAAAGATGTACCCTGCGAGGTTTATCTGACCAATGCTCGCCATGCTACACCTGAATACCTTCCCGGTATTCAGAAAAACGGCGGGAATGTTCAGGTGATCAGCTACGCAGAGACCTACACCTGGTCATTGGACTGATGATGATGATGGTGGTGGTGATGGTGGTGGTGGTGGTAGCAAAAATCGTTTATTATAACTATAAAGAAGCCAATGCCGTTAATGACAATAAAGTCCAACAAAATTTCATTAGATGAATGGATATGTGGCGGAAACTGGTCAGGTAATCAACTGCACAGAGACCCTATGACCACACCTGGTCATAAGTTGTGGTGGTGGTGGTCACAAAAGTCGCTAAGATATTATAACTATAAAGAATCTAATATCTTTAATGGCAATAAAGTCCAACAAAAAATTAATGAAATTAACGAATTAGAATTGAGGACGAGGAAGAATGTTAAAAGTCAGACTCAGTTATGTTACACTTTATTATGTTATTGTGATAACTAATCGACACAAATATCAGACTTCCTTTGTTAATCAAGAGCTGAAGAAATAGAACAAAGGTATATTTGAAGAACTGCCTGCCCTAAGGTCACTGTCTTAGCAACGAACGCTTCCCAGTGAGCGGATCAATAAATAGAATGTGCCAGTAATGAACGAAATTGTCCATATTTTTACTTCTATTTTACAAATAAACGAGTGATATTTCAGTAGCGGTGAAGGTGAAGAAAAACTGCACATCAATTTGAACAAAAGCCAGACATTCTCGTAAAGCCGATCTCTTCCAAAAGTCAGAGGACGTGTATCGAACAATCGGCTTTTATACATATATATATATATATATATATATATATATATATATATATATATATATATATATATATATATATATATATATATATATATATATATATATATATATATATATATATAATATCAGAAATCGGCAGATAACAGGGATGATTGATAAATCGGAGAGCCGAGTTCGAATTCCAGTCGAATCCATTACATTCACTTACGTGCTAATATCCTTGGGAAAGGTATGAATCCTCTTCTCCTCCTCCCATGGATAAATAGCAGCTATGGGTAAATAGCAGGACAGACCGAATCCTATAGCCTTGGATGGCAACTGGTCTACTGCAGAAAGAAATGGAAAAAACTCTGCCTCGTCAGTATCGAAAGATACATGATCGCCTAAGTATGTATCACGCATGGCACATAACTGATTTGGTCGGTTAGATTACCTAAACTTTTGGTCAAATCGAGTTCGATGGTAATCGACGAGATAATAAAAGTCGGCTTCTTCGACGATGACGACTTTAGACCTTGTCTCATTACAGGGGAAGCAGAAGAAATGATTTTAGAGTTGATGAATATGTACGCGTGTCAGTGTATGCTGCTCAAAGATGTACAGACATATATACAGATGACGACCAAAGATGCAAACATCGACACATATATACATATTAAAAAATTATAATTTTTTAAATACGAGGTCGTAGAATTGTAGTGAGCGTTTCCATTTATGATTAGTAAATACAGTTTTAATCTAATAACAATATCACTTTGTCCCTACAAATTAATACAAAATTTTTAAATATTTAAAAGTTTATAAATTATTATAATTAAAATTAAAAAATAATAAAATAACTTTTGTAAAAATTAATTATTTATCGATTTTTTGTCTCATGACAGTAATGACCGTAGCATATTTTATTCATAAAAGCAATTAAAAACTTTTCTAATTAAATAATATTAATTTTATTGTATTTTTATTTTACGATTGTGAACAGATTTTCTGTAACTGGAGGTCCTATTTAACCCCGCCAAAATTATTGATTTAAATTATCTGAGAACGTGTCCTTAGAATTAATATAAATATAAAGGATATGCAAAAGAATTTCTACAAATTTCATGAAATGAGTGAGTGGGCAAGAGAACAGATGTAAAGAAAAATATTTTTGCCAAATTTATCTAAAAAGGAAACATTTTTAAAATAATTAATTAATTTCTGAATAAGTCCGGAAAGATTTATTAAAATCTGACAATTATCTTTCTTCTCTTTTTTTTTTCACAAGAGTTTCCAAAACAATGTTTTTCACCGCAAAATTTGTCGTACACATTTAAGATCCCACGTTGACGCCAGAAAGAAAAATAGTGTTCGTATTTTTAGCCCAAATTTCCAAAGTTCTAAAAAGGATACAAAAATATTGTTTATATCCTTTGATCTTCCCTCCTAATAATAACACAAAGATTTTGACGATAAAATTATGTTTTTATTATATTGTGGGCATTTTTTCATCATCTATCCCAGGCATTCACAACGGGGGCGACATCGCCCACCCAGGGTACGATTATTTCTCCGGGGGTGGGGGTGGGGTAATGTTTTCACAAACAAGTTCTTTTCTAAGTGGAAACATTAATAAATAAGAATTACGAGATAATAAGTAAAATATTTTAATTTATATTTTTACAAATGGGCATGGCCGATTACCTCGAAAAATAGCGAAAAGCGGGCAGGGCGATAAGGTGAAAAAATGTTGAAAACCCCTGATGCATCTTTTTAGAAAATTTTTTATGGTGCTTACTTTTAACTATATTTTGGACCAAATGGTCCAAAATTTATTTAAGATACAAAATATATTTAAAATTTCACCCGTAACTAGTTCCTTGATGTTGAATAAAAATCATTTGATATTTTCGACTTTCATAAATTATCACAGTATTTTTGCTTATCGTCTTATGGTTATATGTAGGCTTTGTGTGTTTGAACAATGTCAGTTTCGTGTATTTTAGAAAACTTGAAATAGTGATTTTCAAAGCGTAGCTTAGATGTGGGCACTCAGCGAGGATCGAACTCACTATTCAGTTGTATCTGTTCTAGTGAGAGAAGCTTGCTAACCATTACACTGCCTCGTGGTGTCCAAGATGACCTGAAATATAGAAAAATAAACAAAAATATAACAAAAACTTTTGTTGGTTTTAAGTTTTCATATACAGTCCGTCGGCAATTATTATGCAAATCACGTAAACACCAATAACTCAAATTTGCTTTGAAACATTTTTGTCAAATTTTTATACGATTAATTCTGACGTCAAAAGAAAGCTTAAGTTAAACTTTTAGTTAAGTAAGATTTACGAAGTGCGTACAGCTACAGAAATAAATGCAGTTTTAATATTTTCATTCGTTCCACCCAGTTTTGAAAATTTGGGATGGCGTAACGTTTATTACCATAATAATCAAATTCGATAAGATGTTCGAATCCCAGAAGAGTCATTTCGCATTAATCTCTTTAGAAAATACACGAATCCACTTCTCTTTGCACTTTATCTACCTAACATTGAATAGGTCTCGTCACTTGTATATCACGATAGTTGGTAAGAAACTCTGCTATAACTACCTTACTTGACCAGATATAGTCAGTCATTTATGTGCCATGCGTGATACACGCTTAGGCGATCATATATCTTTCGATACATGACTGACGAGGCAGATTTTTTCTGCAGTAGGTTGCTATTTCTTTCTACGGTAGACCAGTTGCCATCCAAGGCTATAGAACCAGGTTCGTTTTGCTATTTACCCATAGCTGGGGAGAGAAGAGGATTCGTACCTTTCCCCAGGGTATTAGCACATCGATCAGTTATGTGCCATGCGTGATACACACTTAGGTGGTCATGACTCTTTCGATACATGACTGACGAGGCAGATTTTTTCCTGCAGTAGGTTGCTATGTCTATCTACGGTAGACCAGTTACCATCCAAGGCTATAGAATCAGGTCTGTCCTGCTATTTACCCATAGCTGGAGGAGAAGAAGAGGATTCATACCTTTCCCAAGGGTATTAGCACGTAAGTGAATGGAATGGATTCGAGTGGAATTCGAACTCGGCTCTCCGATTCCTCAATCCGAGCAGCTATCCATTACTTTACCGTGTTTAAACTGCTACGTTCATTGTCAGTCTTGACAAGACTCGGCTTGCAATTTGACTGCAATTTCGAAACGGCTGATTACTTTTCTTGAACTCTGCGGAAATAGCTGGAGATTAAACGAATTTAAATATTCTTGTCTACCCCGAACTAGAATACAGAAGCCGGCAAATAATGTAAGAAATATGCGTGGGAAGCCACAAAGAAATAAAAAAAAATTTTCCAGTGTTTTGCAAAAAACAATCTGGTTGTTATGGACGCACATGAAAATTTCACATATATTATGAGCAGCTAATAACAAAATACCTTTCATCCCCAATTATCATTCGTGCAAATGAAATCAGGCGGTTATCTCCCCTGTTTGGACAATCGTAGGCGTGAACGTAAGTGGTACGCATGCGCATGCGTTCTTTCGTTGCGTGCATGTTTATCCTTTATTTACGAATGTGTAAAACCATTTATGTGAACGCACGGGAACTTTGATGCACTCATTCACACATGCGTTTATATTATGCAATATCCGCGCAGTCCCACCCACACAGTAACATATGCGCTTGCCCACACAAAAGGTAAATCTATCGAAGAACAAAGATCAATATATCACTGGCTGATCATAATAGCGGCATGTGAAAGAAAGGTTTCCTGTATTTTCATTTTTTTTTCTTTTTGCTGTTGCTGTTTTTTGTTTGATTATTTTTTTAAAAATCGTTCTTTATTTTTTTGTCATTCCTGTCCTGTGCGTTTTTTTTTTTCTTTGCGAGTGCGTGTTTTTCTATTGTTCTCTTTCTTTCTTTCTTTCTTTTTTCTTTCTTTCTGTCTTCGGATCTTTTTCTTTTTTCTTGTCTTTCTTTTTCTCTGTTTACTTCCCTTATCCATTCCATTTTTCGACTTTTTCTTTCACTAGCTGATCATAGGATTCGGCGTGTGAATCACTTCGACGTGATGAAATGGTTAACAAGCTTGTCTCCCTAGATCAATTACGACTGAGTAGTGAGTATGTTCCTCACTTGGTACTCCACACGTTCGTTTTTGTGGTACATCTAAGCTATGCTTATAAAATCATTTTGGGCATTTCGACGTGGCGTAATATTTAGCAAATTTGTCTCTCTACATAAATTACGACTGAGTAGTGAGTTTGATCCTCACTAGGTGCTCCAAACTTTTGGGCTTGTACCACATCTAAGCTACGCCTAGAAAACTATTTGAGGCATTTCGACGTGGTGTAATATTTAGAAAGTTTATCTCGTTAGATCAATTACGACTGAATAGTGAGTTTGATCCTCACTGCGTGTCCCATGCTTTCAACCTTGTGCTCCATCTAAGCTAGGCTTAGAGGAGGGTTCCTTTATTTTCATTTTTGTTTTTGGCTGTTATTTTTTAAAATTTTTAACTTGTCCTTCCGTTTTATTTATTACTGTCCCTGTTTTCTTTCCCTTTGTGTATCTGTCCTTGTGTCTTTCTTTCTTTCTTTCTGTATCCTTTTCTTTTTCTTTTTCTATCCTTCTTTTTCCTTTCTTTCTTCTTTTATTTTCTTTTACTGTTATTGTTTCTTTTTCTCTGTCTCCTCCCTTTACTAATTCCGTTTTTTTTTTGTTTTGCCCAACATGTCTTCTCTTGTTCAATAGCAAAAAATAATGGCGGCATATGAGAGAAAGAGAGAGTGTATGTGTGTGTGTGAAAGAGAGAAGGTGAGTGATTGTGAGAGAGAGTAAGAGAGAAGGTGATAAAGAGGGTGAGAGAGAGAGAGTGAATTAAAGAGAGTGAGAGTTTCGTTTTCGTATTTGCTGTTGTAGTTTTTAATTTTCTTTTTCATTTCTTCTTTCTCCCTGTTCGACCTTCGTGTTATTTCTTTGCGTGTGTGTGTGTGTGTGTGTGTGAGAGAGAGAGAGAGAGAGTTTCTAGTGTTCTGTTTTCATTTGATTTGTTTTGTTTTTTTACGGCTTATAAACCTTTTACAAGTTATTTAAAGCCAGGAAGAACTTTTAGATTGTAAGTTGTTTTTTTAGATGCTAATGATTTTAGTGATACAAGTCTTACTGATAAACCCATAGCTGGCGGGAGGAGAGGTGAATTCATACCTTTTCCAAGGGAGTTTGTGCTTAAGTGAATATAACAGACCCAGTAGGAATTGGAACTCGGCTCTCCGATTTCAAATTCAGAACCATTATCCATTAAACCACCTGCATATCCAAGCTTATAGCACCTTGTATTACCAAGAGGTCACCCATCTATGTACTGACCCGGTTCGACGTTGCTTAACTTCGTAGGCGTAAGCTGGCTCTGTTTTCTTTCTTTCTTTTTGTTTCTTTTTCTCTCTTTCCTTCCTTTATTCTCTCCCTTTATCTCTTCTTTTTCTTCAACGTCTTCCCTTCTTCGTTATACTTTTTTTCTCTTTCATTATCACATTCTTTCGTTTTTCTATCGTTCCCTTGTGTGCTTCAGAATGCTTGCAGTAACCATTACACCGTGGCGAGGCGCACTTTCAGCATACCTCCTCCATTTACCATTATCCTCTTTCCCCTCCTACCAAGATCTTTCCTTTCCAGATCTTGTGACCTCTGCGCACTTTTTCGAGGTTTTTCCTCTGCCCCTCTCCTTTACGTTACCTCTCTATTTCTCTCGTTTCTATTTTAATTTTCCCTCTCCTCTTGGCCGCCTGTCTCTCCGGCCGACCGCCGTCTTTCTTGTTGCTCAGTTATGACCAGAATGATTGTTGATGACGTCATTGTAACTCTAGCAACAAATCACCGCTTAGCTTGGAGGAATGTTTCTCGGTCACATTTCTCGAACAAACATCTTTAAACACACATACGCACACACGGGACAACAAGAAAAGAGAGATTAAGAGAGAGAGAGAGAAAGAGAGAGAGTGGGTGGGTGAAAAACAGACACACAGACACGCACATATAAATTAGATACGAAGGTGAATCGTTAAGTCCGTAACCTGACACGTTGTTATTATTTGAATTTTGATTGGAATTTTTCACTGTTTCAGTATTTGATCTGTGTGATTGATATTCACCACAGAATTAAGTGCATTGACAAGGAGTGAGATTATGTTGAATATAAATATTTGTTCTCTAAAATAAATGCTTTTGTCATCATTAAACTACGGATTTATTGATCTGCCTAAAGGATTTCTGAGTAATTCTGCTATAAAAATGAAGCATATATTCAGTGTGAACGTCAGAATTCTCTCCCTCTCCTTCCCACTCTCACAGCCCCCCCTCTCTCTCTCTCTCTCTCTCACACACACACACACACACACACACACACACACACACACATATATATATATATATATATATATATATATATATATATATATATATATAAGTGTATATTGGAAAATATGATATATAAACTCTAAATCAAAAAAATGTTGGGTAATAGAATGACAAAACGAAATAACATCCTATGTGAGGCGTTTCGGCCTCCAAAAGGCCTTCTTCAGTATATATAAGCACATACATAAATATTTAAGCGTCTATTGCTACCGTGTAATTAAATCACTTGTTACGTGATCATCTATGCATTTGACCTTGTCCCAGACGAAACTGAGCTCAGCAAATACAGATAGTATCTACCCACTAAGCGTTCAAATTTAACTTCATTATCATCAGCATCATCATCATCCCCATGACTTTTGTAATCGTAGTGCGTCCACCTTCAACGGTGTTTTGCATGTGATGGTCTTGCACATATTTACTGAGTATAGTTTAACACGGCCCAAATCGAAAACGCAGGAGACAGAAGTTAGGAAGATTGTGCTCGGAAAGTTGGTTCTCTGTGTTGCGCCAGAAAATTTTTTTATCGCCCGAGTCTATCCTTCAAATCTATAAATCAACCATTCGCTCTTGCATGGAATACTGCAGCTATATATGGTCTGGAGCCCCCGCTGTTCGTCTCAAGCTTCTCGACAAAATCCAGAGACGGATATGCAATGTGATTGTCCCTGATCTGGCATCTCGTTTACAGTCGCTCTCTCAGAGACGTGCTGTCGCTTCCCTCTGTCTTTTCTACAGATACTTTCACGGTAACTGCTCCGACGAGCTACCTTCGCTAGTTCCCAGTCTGCATGAATTTAAACGTGCTACTAGGTTGGCATCTAAGTCCCACGCTTTAATGTAGCCGTTAAATGTAGCCGTCTCTTCTACTCCAATAGCTTCATGTCTTACACTTCCCATCTGTGGAACTCCATTCCTCTTCCTTGTTTCCCTGATAGCTATGATCTCCAAATATTCAAATGCAATGTCAATCGACATCTCCAGATGCCTTGATCTATTTCCCGTCCCTCTCTAATCCTTTTCTCTATCACGTGTCTTTACTCTTGCTCCCACTCTCTGTACCCTCCTGCATGTTAGTGGCACCCCCGCCTTGCTTGGGGTGAAATAAAAAAAAGAAATAAAAAGTACAGTTTTAAAAGTAATGGGTATATTAGCTACTTTTTCGACGTCAGATTATAGAGTTCACAGCATCGTGCCGCAGTTAATTGTGAACGTAATGTTGTCAATATAACTGATTTTGTATTCTGAGTTATCTTCTTGATAACCATGGCTACAGAGCCGAGCTTACACTGGTTTAAACCATAACTGAGGGACACAGACATGGCTTCAAACCTTCCCCAAAAGTGTTTATTAAAAAGCGAATTTAACGAACTCGGCTAGAATTGAAATTTGCTGCTCACCAAAAGATCTTAGAATTTGCTGCACACTAAAAGATCATAGAATTTGCTGCTCACCAAAAGATCATCGAATTTACTGCTCACCAAAAAATCAAAGAATTTACTGCTCACCAAAAGATCATCGAATTTGCTGCTCACCAAAAGATCATCGAATTTACTGCTCACCAAAAAATCAAAGAATGTACTGCTCACCAAAAGATCATCGAATTTGCTGCTCACCAAAAGATCTTAGAATTTGCTGCTCACCAAAAGATCATAGAATTTGCTGCTCACCAAAAGATCATCGAATTTACTGCTCACCAAAAAATCAAAGAATTTACTGCTCACCAAAAGATCATCGAATTTGCTGCTCACCAAAAGATCATAGAATTTGCTGCTCACCAAAAGATCATCGAATTTGCTGCTCACCAAAAGATCATCGAATTTGCTGCACACTAAAAGTTCATGATTCTACGATGATCAGATGATCGTAGAATCCTCAATGACTGGATGATTCCGACTGCAGTCGAACTGATGATGATGATGAACATCGAGTGTTAACGAGTTTTCCAATCCACTTCTTCTTTTATTTCCTCTACCAATTCAGGACTCTCAACAACTTCCTATCTTTTATAGCATTAAGTAACGTTTGATGGCCTACTATTCTTTTATGTTTTTGTTCTGTCATTTGCAGAAGCTTTTTTATTATGATATTCGCTGATACTCCCTGTCCCTCTTGCCTTCCAAATATCCTGTGAATGCCAGAATTTTCAAAGCCCTCTTCACGTATCCCAAAAAATTCTAATATCTCTTTCTAATCCTAAGAAACTGTTCTTTGTGATTCACACAACAGTTAAAGATATAGGAGAAAGTAAACGTAACCAAAATGATATTCGAACGTTTTTTATTGATTCTGTATCAATAATTGTTGTGAGACCTGTAAATATAGAAATCTGATGGAAGTAAGATAGATAGATAGATAGATAGATAGATAGATAGATAGATAGATAGATATGAAAAGATTGAGACAGATAGATAGATAGATAGATAGATAGATAGATAGATAGATAGATAGATAGATAGATATGAAAAGATTGAGATAGACAGATAGATATGAAAAGATTGAGATAGATAGATAGATAGATAGATAGATAGATATGAAAAGATTGAGATAGATAGATAGATAGATAGATAGATATGAAAAGATTGAGACAGATAGATAGATAGATAGATAGATAGATAGATAGATAGATAGATAGATATGAAAAGATTGAGATAGACAGATAGATATGAAAAGATTGAGATAGATAGATAGATAGATAGATAGATAGATAGATAGATAGATAGATAGATAGATAGATATGAAAAGATTGAGATAGATATGAAAAGTTATAGATAGATAGACATAAAAAGGTTGAGATAAATACTGAAGAAGATGGGATAGATAGATGGAGTAGGGGGATATTTTCTATGTTCCCACGTCGCAACCAAATTCGACACAATTCGATACGGCAATACCGTGGAAAAATTGCTCATGTCTTTTGGGAAGGTCTCAAACGCCCACGAATGACCCCAAACCCTTCCTGAAGGAGAGGTACTACTTGGGGTGATGCAGGAAAGTGAAACTTCAAAAGTGCCAGAGAAGTATAAAATAATACAAGCTTAGATGTGGCGTATGGCATAAAGTATGGAGCACCCAATGAGGATCGAACTCACGACTCAATCGTAATTAACCGAGCGAAACAAGCTTGCTAACCGTTACACAACGTCGAAGTGCTCTGCATCTGCCAAGAAATGGTTTGTATGAATAATTCTGCAAGATTCCTCCTAGATTTTTGGCAACTATTCTCGTGTACCGAATAAACAGGGGCTTTGGGGAAAAATAAGAACTCTAATAAATGGGCGGATGGTCAATCGATGGCGTGATTCGCAAATTATCAAGACAATTATTTTAGACTATAACAAGACCTCGAAGAAATGAATCTAAAAATAAATGTCCATCAATGTCTTTAAGTAAAATGCTTTAAGAAAATCGAAAATATTTCCATGAAGTCTTGCCAACGTTACAACATAAATAAATGTCCATCAATGGCCACCCAATAAATAATATTAGGGTGTTTGGAAAGTAATAAATTAAGTATGTCGCCGCTATGAATTATGAATCAACCAACCACAGCTGAATGATAGGTGGCTGTGTTTAAAACTAGTTTATTATCTTTGCTTTCCGAAGCTGTTTCGTTTATAATGTATTTCAGAGTTATATTGAGAAAACTTACAAAAATAGAATTTGGATTCATCATGAGCTATCACTTGAGAAACTGTGTACCTGATTTGAGCGAGCAGTAGCAAGTGTTTTATTACAAGTATGTACTAATGTATTGGCTCTGTCTTAGCCAATCAACATTGTCTTTACAAATAGTGTCTTGACTGTGTGTCAGACAATTGGCATTGTCTTTACAACATATTATGCAACAGACCCCCCACCACCTCTGAAAAAAAATTTGAAAGAAACTATTGAATTGGATCCATGTCAAAGTGCCAGAGATTTGGTAGAAAATTTTTAACTGTCCAAGTTCAAGAAAATTGGGAAAACTTACAAAGAGTGAAGTTGAATTCCTCATGATCTTTTACTTGAGAATCAAAAAATATTCCACCATCTGCAGTAGTCTTTGAATCTTGCATGTCAACTGTTCATTTTTGCATCCCATTGTTACAGGTGATGAAAAATGGGTTTTGCATGTCAACAAAAAAATGAAAAAATGAAAAAGACTAGTTATGATAAAATGAGTGTCAATATCAAAACCAGGACTCTATTCATAAGAGTCTTTGCTCTGTGCCTGTTGGAATTTGAAATGCGTCATCCATTTACTGGAAGGACAATCACAATCAAGATGTTTATTGCTAGCAATTTGATTAAGTAAACAAAGCATTACATTGAAAGTGTCTTGCTTTGATAAAAGGTCTTCAGTATGTCAATGCAAGAGCACACGCTAAAACAATGCTCATGAATAAAATAAGCTCATTAGGATGGCAGATTCTTCCATATTTACCTTTCTCGACACAATCCAGGTCGCCCTCGGACCAGAAAGAAAACAACGCAGAAGAAATTTGACAACCACCAGACAAGAACTGAAAGGAACAACAAGGTCGCTCTCATATCAAGGAAAAGTCTTCGGCGGGTGTGATAGATCTCTTCTTTGCTGTTATCACGAAATTTGCTTCGAAAATTATAAGATTATTTTTTTGAAAACTAATAGTTCTCTTTTTCTTCACTTTATTTATTTTTATTTTATGTGGACCTTCTAATGCAGCACTATAATATTAAGTGTAAAAAGTCAGATTTCATTTTCATTGATAATTTACATATATGTTATTGGACATAATTTGTGTAATTCGTTTTTGTGTGTTAAGAGAAAAAAAAATTCGTATGTTTTTAACACGTTGGCTCCCAAGCCTCATTCCCTTTGTTGTCCCAGGGTCCCAATATTATATCTTAAATAATTTTGGTATAAGAGACTTTCTTTTAACATTGTTTCATAAATGAGGCAAGGGTGTCATAGGTAGTGTTTATTATCCAGGAACCACCGGTGTGTCGTTCGGTACCTGTGTCCATTTTACAACCCAGAGTCCCATCGGACACACACGAATCCATGATACAGCTCTGTGTATGTAACAAAAAATGTGTATGCGACAAAAAAAACAGCAGTTGAAATTCCAAAAAGAAAACAAAAAACAGACAAAAATAAAAAAATATTTAAATATTTTTGGTAAAAAATGTGGTTCTGATGTACCATGATCTCATAAGCAATCAGTTATAGCACCCCACTCCCAATAATCCTTATAGAAAATAAATTGGAAAACGCCTTGCAGACATCCCACCACAACCTTACGGTAGGTCGTGTAGGAGCCAACGTCTTAAACTCGGCTCGTGTCGTCTTGTCTTGCTTATGTGCTCATATAAATTAATGTTACTTCAAACATTTGTTTGAACTATTTTTGTAGGGTGTTCTTTTTACCAAAGAGATCCTATATGGCTTCTGCTGGAATATGAAAAGTGTCGTCTATTACGAGTTATTACAGCATGGAAGGAACATCAACGCAGACGTCTATTGCCAGTAAATTGATAAGATATTGCATACCATCTCTCGTCCAAGCCATTCGTGATGTCAGAAGCTGATCACCTCGAATACTGAAAATCGTTTTATAATATTATGGGATGAGAGCAAGTTCTGTCTTCATGCAAAAGATGGATGTTTACAAAGCCAGAAACGAATCTTCTATTGTATATTCATCCACAACACATATTCCTAGCCACTGGAAACCATGGTGTGGAATACTATAACTTACACTTCTCTCACACCTTTGGTGCTTGTAGAGAAGAGACCCGGAAGATTGTCTATGTTCAGATTCCATTTCTGCAACAGCAATGCGACATGCTATTCAACATGCTCTACAATATGTTTGATAGCTTCCATGGCCATTACAGGCACCATAGCCAGTCCCCAATAAACATACATGGGCTATGATGGGACGCCGTCTAACTCTTTTATTTAGCCCACCTAAAACTCTTACTATATTGTCATACATATATATATATATATATATATATATATATATATATATATATATATATATATATATATGACAATATATATATATAGAGAGAGAGAGAGGGGGGAAAGGGAGAGAGAGAGATTCGTTTCTATGTCCTCTTTATGGAAAAAAGTGTAAATCCCATATAGACCTTACGAGTCATTGAAGATTATACAATTTATACGTCACTTGTAGGTATTTCTCTGGTTGTATTTAGTTTATTAATTTTTTACACTATATTCATATAATTTTTTTAATATTTTGCAGCATAATATTTCAGTTTGTAAATAAGAATTTATTTTGTACATAATTCTTCTTCTTATGTATTAATAATAGTGGCTGCCATGGCATTCTGGAGATATGGCTGGCTGGGGGCTACGACTCTTCATTTTGAGAGCATTGGGTTGGCAGTTTTCTGTTTGCTACATCCCGA
Organism: Acanthosepion esculentum; assembly: GCA_964036315.1. Taxonomy (NCBI): domain Eukaryota; kingdom Metazoa; phylum Mollusca; class Cephalopoda; order Sepiida; family Sepiidae; genus Acanthosepion; species Acanthosepion esculentum. The sequence goes on along the minus strand of OZ038489.1, from coordinate 73,667,258 downwards.
CTGGTAGTAAGGAACCCGAACTCTGAAATAGCGAGAGGTTGTTCTGGTCAACAGGTACATAATAGTTTTTGCAGTGCTATACTGCGCATGTCCCTGCAAGCACTCCTGGCGGACAAGTCTGAAGCCACACTTTGCTGTAGTCTGCATCAACTTCTGGTTTGCCTATGTTGCCTTTGACGATCGACAGCGACTATTATTCTTGGTCTATTCCGCTTAAATCTTGCGACCTCTGCGTGGTTTTCGAGACAAATACAATGTTATGTTTTGCATATCTCTCTGTGTAGTCGTAGTACAGTTCTCCGTGTCCTGAATAGCAACCGGGTTTGCTAGGAATAGATACCCTATGTTCGCCAGTTGTTCTCTATTTATACTTGTCTATCTAATTTGTATATGATACTACAGACAGAAAGAGACAGAAGAAAAAAAATGTAAAAAAGAATAAAAAGACAGAAAATAGGAAAAAGAAAGGAAAATGGAAAAAAAACTGAAAAAGGAGGTAAAAAAATGTTGTTAATGTTTTAAATGTCAAACAAAAAAATATATTTTTGCGACGCACGTGTACGATTTAGTGCAAAATTAAAGTAACATTGTAAATCGTCAATGCAATACACTGTTGCTATTTTTATGGCAGATGTTCAGATGAGCTCCAGTCTTGTGTAAACCAAAATACATGTTCAGTGCGCTACCTTATACGATCGGCAACGACTATTATTCTTTGCCTCTTCCACCGAAAACTATATCGTGACCAAAACTATTAAACAAAAAAAATCAATATATTTTTACGACGCACATGTACGATATAGTGCAAAATCAGTTGAACATTGTAAATTTTCAATACAATACACTATCACAAATTTCATGGCCACTCTCTCACCCCTTTCTCATAGACGAGACGTCGCAAGCCTCTCGCTGCTCTATCGTTATTTCCGTGGAGAGTGTTCAGATGAACAACACTCCTTAGTTCCACCTTATCTAACCTGCACTGATAAGACCAGCCATGCCACGCACATTGCAGCAAACCACCCTCATTTCATTCGTGTTCCTTTGGTGAGATGTACGTTCCACTCGAACAGCTTCTTCCAACGAACAACTGCTTTGTGGAACCGACCCCCAAGAGGTTGCTTCCCCGATAGCTATAATCATATACCTGTTCAAGTCTAGGGTTAACCGTTATCTTCCACACATATCCACATGATCCGTGCCTCTTACTCTGTAACCTTCCACCTCGAGTGGCTCTAAGGCCTTGTACAGAATAAACACCCCTGTAAAAATAAAAAAATAGAAACAATGTATTCAAGTCGAAAAAGGAAAAAAAATCAGGAAATTTGGTAGAGTTTAATTGTTGGAATTTTTCTTACAGTTATTTGAAGCAAAAGCAAAATTTAGTAGCTTAAAACAGAACAAAAACTCAACTGTTACACGTCGTGTACAGACTAAAAAAATCAGTTTTTTATGTGTTAGTGAATTGTTTTTCATCATATAGTAAATCTAAAACTTCGTGGATTATTGTGGGGGCACCCTGTATTTTTGTATGACTTTGTTAGTATTTTTTATGTTAAATGTAACCGGCGTTTGTTATACTCTTCCCTCTCCATATATATAAGACTGACTCTAATTATTATTAGTCTGAAGTTCCTTCGAGAGATGAAAGGCGGTACTTAGGAGTTTTTTTTTCCATTTTGTCATTCGGATTACCCACTAGGAATTGCTTTCATTTTTACCTTACTGCTCACCCCACTCTCTCTCCCCCTTCCCCACTCTCTCCCTTCCCCACTCTGTCTGTCTGACTGTCTCTCTCATTCTCTCTCTCCCTCACACACACACACACACACATTCACTCACTTTGGAGATGGAAGTCGCAAAACACTAAGATAACTCTCTTTAACCTTATTATTAGTATTGTTCCGTCTAGGGATGAAAGGCGTTATTTAGGAGTTTTTATTTTTCCATTTTGTTCAGATGAGCTTCGATCTTTAGTCCCACCTGTTTAGACCTTTACAGCTAAGACTCACCATGACACAGCCTTACTAAACTGAATGACATGTTCATGGTGTTGCAATGTTAATTTTTGTCAGTGTAGATAGAAACTGAAATTAAGACCAGATAGTTTCGAACAGTTTCGCTCATCTTGTTTCCAATGTCTTATCAAAGCCGATTTTTCAATGATTAATCACAAAGATTCACTAATTACTGGCAACAAAGGTTCCTTTACCTGCTTTCACACATAAATGGACGCAGCAGCAGCATATGTTAACACAATCAGCCTCGTGAAAACGTTAAAGCCTAATGAAACGCGGTACAACCCGAAATTTGAGAAATAGAATAATTGGCACAGAGATTCGGGTGGAGGTTCGGGCCTAGAAGTAACGTTCTGAACTGATATTTAATATTAATCCTCCAGTATGGTAGTGAATGCTGGACAATTTCCTCACAGATGAAGAAGAGACTTGAGGCAACATAAATGTGGTTCTAGAGAAGGGTGCTGAAAATATCATGGACTGAACTTCTCTTCATATGTGAGAAAACTGTCCACTACTTACTACCATATAAGAAAATTGATATTGCATTGCAGTTCAGTACACTTTTTCCTGTTTCTTGATGCTTTATTTAGATTTTGGAAGACATTTTTGCTATTCCAATGCCCGTTCAGATTTTGGTGCCATATACACTTTCATCTGTTAAAAACTCTTCCCAGATATTTAAATTTATGTCATTTTACACGAGAGGCCAGATAGCGTCTCTATAACTTCGAGAAAAGTCATCAACATGCCGAAAGTTATTCAGCCAATAAAACCTTTTCATGTTAATACAATTTTTCAGCTGGTCCATTCTTGAGCCCTGGTGAAGTTTATCCCGTGAAAATACAATAAATGTCGGTTTACTGCTGCATCACGTTGAAGCACTAGTTCCAGTACGATCAATCAACGTCGAGCCTGGTCAGTACCTAGATGAGTGACTGCTTTGAATATCAGGTGCTATAAGCTTGGATGTGCGAGTGGTGTAATGGACTATGTCTCGGAATTGTTAATCGAAGAGCCGAGTTCCAATTCCCGTTGGGTCTGTTATATTCTCTTACGCACAAATACCCTTGGGACAGGTATGAAACCAACTCTTTACTCCTATCTATGGTTTGTATCATTATTATCTAAAAAAAAATCCTACAATCTAAGAAAAATATTTCTGGTTTTAAAATGAATGAATCAATCAATATAAAGTAATTATCATTCCAGAAGGAAAATATGGCGACAGAAAAGTTGGTTAATAAAATGGTTACCGGAAAGCTGTTTTGGATATAATTTGAAATTCTCTGAGTATTTGACGCACCGAGCGTTGTTGTAATGGACTACAATTCCGGCTGGTTTATTATGACCATTTCTCCATCATGATGTTTTCATTTCATTGGAGAAAGGCCGTTTATTATTATCTTGCGAAATACACCTGACGAAGGGTTAGCCAAAAGTTTGTGTTAACAACAGAATGTATACTAAAGTTCAAACAATATTTCGTCTGAAATTCATATTTATTTCACGTTTCGCTATGGCAATAACATAATTTTTAATGCCATATATCTTCAGGGCATATGTGGTTATGGCTCTCCACGACTACCTTTTCTTTACTATCTATGACTTCCCATAACTTATTGACGAAGATAGTAAACATTTTCCCTTGCCCGCTGCACTGTTTTGAATTCGATGTTGCACCTTCTTCTAGACTGACCTGTGGGCCCATTTGGCCTTCTTAGTTGACCCATAGCTGCAGTAAAACCTTATTATATATTCGTAGGTGCTGACCCAAAGTAGTCAGACATAAGTACAGTGCGAAATCCAACCAGAATAAATACTAATGAGTGCACATCAAGTCATATACATTTTGTAATCGTTTCACCCCAATCAAGGCGATAATGCCACTAAGACGCAGGGGGGTTACAGGGAGTGAAAGAGAATGAGAAGTGGGGAATTAGTGGGAAAAGACATATAAAAGAACAAGTTTCAGACAAATGATTACGATTGGTGTTGCATTTTAATTTGTGAAAATTGTAGGTGGCAGAGCAGCAAGAAAAGGAGTTCCTCAGACGAGAAGTGCGAGATAAGAAACTGTTAGAAGTGGCGGTTGCATCTGGCTAGTACAACATTAAAACAGTGAGACCTCGTTACCAATCTAAAAGCACGCTTAAATTCGTATAGTCGAAGCACCAGGAAAAAAGCTCATCAGAACAGTCGCCATGAAAATATGTGTATAAAAGACAGAGGGAAGACACATCACGTTGGTGAGAAAGTGACTGAAGTCGAGATGCCAGGTCAGGATCTATTAAATTGCAGCTGCTTCTTTGGATTTTGTCAAAAATCTCGAGATATACCGCAGAAGCACTAGACCAGATATGGTAGCACTATTCAATGACAAATAGTATGCTCATCTTGATATACGTTAAATCTTCATCAAATTAGTTAATATAGATAATATATCCGAGGGTGGGCTGAAAAGTTCATAGGCTGAATATGAAGGAGTGATGCTTGAGGTGTGAAATCGTGCATGTATTATTTTAACTCTTCTTATTAATAACTATTAGGTTGGTGCAAAAATAATGTCGTTTTTTGACATGATCTTGAACGTCAAAAAACGACAATATTTTTGCACCAACCTAATACTTACATTATTTATATTATTCGGACTGTCATCCTTATCTTAATTGCCATATTCACAACGTTTCGGCCGTTGTACGCACTGACGTTCTTCAGGTGACTGAAATTTCGAACCGAACCCTTTATTTCATCCATCGGGGTAGATTCTTGCAATTCTACGTGCCATGCCTCTTCCGGATGTCTCAGTTATTTCACTTTAACTCAACACTCTAAGTTTTGGTTCACCATTGCTGTTGCCTGGTATTGAACTCACAACTCTTTGGGTCTAGTCACTGGATCTAACCAACGTCTTTATCCACTGTGTCATGCATAACTGCACTGTTTATTTCCAGCTAACCGACATCTGACTGTTCGAAGAAGACTCTTCGTCCTGTTTGTTAAAAAAGAGACGATATTATGTCATCATCGCTGCGATGCTAGTTAACAACCAAGTTTTTTTCGTGTTAGGGAACAGATGAAACATTATTATATCCTCGTATTGAGTGATATTTAGTATCAAATATGTTCATAGAGTGGTATATAAGTAATGCATCTTCGATCTATATTGACATTGTGGCATTGTGTCCAAATAAGCTATGTTTATAGCACTTTGCCATGTGGCTATCGTTTCCAATCTAATCTTGCCGTGCAGTCTATGACCATTATGGTGATTTTGATTCTCACTGTGTTCCTAATGCTGGCAGCCTTGTGTCATACAAAGCTCAACTTAAGAATATAACTTGATGCTTAGGAAATTAAATAAAATTATTCAGAGAAAACTAGTGAGAAAAATGGCTGAATATAATTAGACGAGACATTAAAGAGCGAGAATGTATGTGAATTTGCGAGAAAGTAATCGAAAAGGGAGAAAAGAGCGAAGCAAAATATAAAGAAAAAATCAAAGAATGATAAGATTCACAGAGAAAAAAAGTGGTAAAAAATATTGAAAAAGGCAAAACGAACGAAAGAACATGTGAAATGAAAGAGATAGAAAAAGAAAGAAAGAAAGCGATGGAAAGTGACTAAAGAAAGAAAGGAAAATAGAAAAAGAAAGAAAAAAAGAAAGAAAAAAGAAAAATAACGACAGAAAAAACATAAAAGGAAAGAGAAAAGAAGGGAAGAAAGAAAGGAAGAAATAAAGAAAGAAAGAAAGAAAAAGAAAGAAATGTAAAAAGAAAAAACAGAAAAAAGTAAAAAGAAAAGAAAATGGGAAAAATAGGTAGAAAATATAGAAAAATTCTAAACGAATGAAAGTAAAGGCAAATGGAAAAAGATAGAAAATGAAAGAAAGACAGGCAGAAGGAAAGAAAAATAATGGAAAGTGATTGAAGAAAAAAAGGAAGATAGAAAAAAGAAAGAAAAGTAAAAAAAATAATGATAGAAAAAATAAGAAAGAACGAAAGACAGAAAAACAGAATGAGACAAAAAAGAAAGAAAGAAAGAAAGAAAGAAAAAGTCAGAAAAAGAAAGAAAGAAACATGAGAAATGTTTTACAAAGAATCAAAGAGAAATCGATAGAGGGAGAGGAATAAGAAGAGAAAAATGTTAAATATTCTCTCCTGAAAGATATAGAGAGAAACGGGAAAAAGCTAACTTATCAGAGAGTGGGAAAAGAAAAAGAGCAGGAAGGATTTGGTGATAAAGGTGGTGTGTAGGTGCGTACGTGTGTGTGTGTGCGTTTGCGTATGTGTAGGTGTGTGTGTGTCGTATGACATTTGGTGCCGTCACCTGCTGCAATTCATGACTTTTTCTCTGCTCTTCTATTAAATTCCATCGACATCCTTTGTCACATTAATCACGTGATGCCCTAATGGAAAGGTCATGCAGTGTTTTCTTCAGCAACCCATGACTTCCTTCAAAGTTTTTTTGTTTTTTCAACTTCACTCCCAATCATATTATCTTTCAACCGCTTCCCCATCACACCTCGATTCCATCGTTAGATTTAATATGTGCGTCCATACGTGTGGGGTTATTAAATGTCCCTAAATGAACCTATAACAAATAAACCAATACGAGATACCAATTATCAATTTTGCTTCGTACTCTACAGTAAAATCGTCCTGGGCATGACGACGAACTACATCCGGCAGCAAGGCCTCTGATAGGGAGATTTTGAGGAGCGTGGAATCACCTCTTAATTGCTGTTGTTCCCAGCCCCCAGCCCCCACCAAAAAAAAGAAAACATTATTAAAGACAGAGAACAATAAAAAACAGGAATTAAGAAGACAGAAGATAACGATTGATACTGAATTTAAATTTTTGATGATCAAAGTTGATTGGAATGTAAGAAGCTGAAAGAGAGTTCCACGAGCGAGAAGTGCGACAGAAGAAACTTTTAGCATAAAACTTACTGAAACATCTAGCCATTTCAACTGAGAGATCACGAGACCTTGCCGTCAATCTAATAATACGCTTAAATTCATAAAGCCTTGATATCAAACTGAAAAGCTCATCAGAACAAGTACTATGAAAATATTTATAGAAAAGGAACCGGGTATACAACGGTGGGAAAGTGACGGAAGCTGAGATGCCAGGTCAAGTCCAATACCATTGCAGATTCATGTTTTTTTTATCAAGAATCTATAAATACATAGCATATGTACCTTATGCATATAGGTGACCATGACTCTCCTCGCCTTCTTTTTTTAAATGTCAGTGAACTGTACATTGTGTATTTTAATGAAGACGTTTTCTATTACATTCTACAGAGTTTTGAATTTGGAGTTGTCCATCTCTTAAAACAATAACACCATTTATTTACCGTGTCCCTTCAGGCCATGAGTGATCATGGTCCTCGACTACTTCCTTTTTCAACCCTGTTATTAAAAAAAGAAGTAGTCGAAGACCATGATCAGTTTAAAAACATGTGTGTGTGTGTGTGTGTGTGTGTGTGTGTGTGTGTGTGTGTGTGTGTGTGTGTGTGTGTGTGTGTGTAGTAAAATTAAATGTTAACATTATAATTAAGGATCTATATCTTGATATGGAGCACTCTAATTACAAAAATCTCTTGCCTTAAAAACGTTATCTTCCATAAATATTCTGGTCAACCGTTTTTTAATTAAATACAAACACGAATAGAGTTGTCTGCTAGGAGAGAAGGCTTATACCAGTGACACACACACGCACACACACACACACAGACATACACACACACACATATTGAAAATAACGTTTAAACAATTAAACATATATATATATATATACATATAATCATTTCACCCGAAGCAAAGCGAATACCACTAAGACACAAGCGGTTACTGGGAGTAATAGAGAATGAAAAGGCTTTATAAGGAACCGGAAACCCAATCCTAAAGAGGAAACAAGGGTTAAATATCTATTCCCGTTCAAAAAACGAGAGAGGAGAGTGAACCGAGCGATGCTCGACCCTATCTATTCCTTCACACACACACACTCACACACACACACACACACACACACATATATATATATATATATATATATATATATATATATATATATATATATATTGAAACAGACAGACAGAGAGACAGAGAGAGAAAGAGACAGAATGCTACAAGTCATTGAGCTGTTGAGACTTCAGGCTCCGTTTTTATGGCATTCAGTGAGGATCGAACTTACTACATCCCAAATCGCCCGCGAGATTAGCTTGTGGATCATTACTCTCTAGTGAGATACTTTAACATTAGCTTAGTATGGCACAAGGCTACAAGTGTAGGTCACCCAGTGAGAATTGAACAGTTGTAAAGGTTTGCGAAACTAACTTGTTAGCCATTGCTCCACAGCGAGGTGTCTTCCCCCAGTTGTCTAACATATGATAAAAAACGATTTTTTTCAGGTTTAAAATGAATGCATAATGATGCTATTGTGTAGAAAATAAAAAAATGCATTCCGTTTGAATGTATCTCATTTGAATAAGTCTACCTCTATATCGAGGGCATCGTATATTTTACAAATTCAAAAAACTACTGGTTAGTAATTGCTTTATTGAATTTACTATTTCACTGGTTACGCCTGTTTTTTTATTTATTTATTTTCTTTAACAGCAAAATTAATAACAACCGACATAGATTGAAAATTTCAGTTTAAGAAAATCAAAAAACAGATAGCAACACAAATAGCTATACCCACTAAAAATAACGTTTACAGTAATAAAGAAATAATGTCGGATAAATAATCCTTTCAAAATTGAATGGTGTTTACGTTTCGTGTACGAAACTGAAGCTAGCAGCTATAGATACGTAGAATTCCCAACGAGATATGATTACTCTTTAAATAGGTAATTCCTACCTTGCTTTATCAATGCAGACCCCATGACCAAATTGACAAATGCACGCTTCGCCTATACAAGGAAAATCTTTCTTCAGTAGGACTTCATTTAAGCAGCTTGATATTAATTTCACTGATTAAAAAAAAAAATTCTTGAAACGGTTTCCCTGAATGAAAAGGGGATGAAGGTATAACATTCTGCTACCACTTGTTTTCGACTACAAAATTTGTGCAAAAAGTAGATCACAAAGTCTTGATATTTTTCTCACTTCTCATTGGTCAGTTAATATTTAAATCATGTTCTCAACTACGTCCGAATAATATCGACCTAGTTCCTGACCTGACGAATAAACAATTCCACCAAATTCTGTCTATGCCTTTCGGAGCCTATCACGTGATTACGTTTCTCATAAATACCAGACACAAATTCGTTCTTTCTCTCTTTTTTTTAATTCTCTCGCTTACTAATATGTAGCTGTTTAAGAAATCGCATTTCGAACCTTTACAGGCGGACGCTATGAAAACATATTCACACATGTACACATACACGTACGTACGAAACTTAATTACAAACGTTACAAGCATCAACATATTACGAATATTCAACTACAGGCAATGGAAACTCATTAAACATTACGGAACATTCAATTCTTCAACTCTTCTGAAGCTAAAAGTTTATCAAAATATTCTCCGCTTTACAGAATTATTTCAACTCTCTCACAGTGAACATTTTGAGCGGCAAGTTCATTCAACTTTTGATGAGGTCAGATAAAAATATTTCCTTCGTAAAGAGACTTTAATTCCAGCCAAAGGGAAGTAACCCCTATGCTTGTATATTATTACAGCCATAAATATAAATTTTATTGTTGTTATAAAAACTGTTTTGTGTTCCTTCTTACTGTTTCATATTTTGTAGTATTTTACGTATTTCATTTATTAATCCGATATATTTTAATCAATTGCTTAAACGTTATTTTTAATGAATATCCATATTTGAGTAGATGTTATGATGTTATTTATTTATCTATTAAACAGTATATTTATTTACATCTACAGGCCTACTTTTCCAAAAAAATTCTCGAATATTCAGGTAGATCAGTGTCTCTGCAAAATTTCAAGTTGAAGATAGATCATCAGAAATTTTACCTACTTACATGTCTCCCCCATCTCTCTCTCTCTCTCTCTCTCTCTCTCTCTCTCTCTCTCTCTCTCTCTCTCTCTCTCTCTCTCTGCATATACAGGACATCTCCAGAAAATTAAAAATGTGAATGTGTCACACGAAAACGAAATTAAATAAGCTTCATATTAAACAATAAAAATGTATTTATTAAAATTCGGACAAGTTATTCAAAGGGATGTAGATGTTATAACCGATTTCATAAAGCTTCACAAATGTTCAATGTGCATACAATCTGTGACACGACACATGTCAAGTCGGTAGTCCAACTCCTGCCAAACACGCTGTAGCATGTCTTGCGTAACATTCTCCAGCACTTCAGTGATTCTCTGCTTAAGTTCCTCTAGGCTTGTAGGAAGAGGGGGGATAAACACCTGTCCTTTCACATAACCCCATAGAAAAAATTTACAAGGTGTCAAGTCAGGTGAACGTGGTGGTCATTTCAAGAAAACATTGTTATTATCTCTGGCACGCCCGATCCATCTTCCTGGTATATTCTGTTTATATATAAGACCGCACAGCTAACTTAGTTTTTAAACATTTTCTTAAAATTTGAGATCATTTGAGCGAAAATTGGCTATGTTTTTTTGTTTTGTTTTGTTTTTTTAAGCTTATCACCCCAAGCAAGGCTGGAAGCCACTAGCACGCAAGGGCTTAGAGAAGGTTTGGAGGAAGAGCAGATAGGAGTGGTAAAGGAGAGGATGTGGAGAAAGATAGTGGATCGATCAAGGCTAGGGGGGTACAGAAGATTTGGAGCGAGAGCAGATAGGAATGAAAGGATGTGGAGAAGGGAAATGGATAGATCAAGGCAACTGGAGATGTCGATTGACGTTACACTTAAATAGTTGGAGATTGTATTTGTCAGGGAAACAGGAATAAGGAAGGGAGTTCCACAGGCGAGATGTGCGAGACATGAAGCTATTGGAGTAGAAGAGACGTCTACATCTAACAGTTTCAACGGTGAAAGGGTGGGAACGGGATGCCAGCCTTTGGGGTGGGGACATTGTATATATTTCATATTTTTATTACTAGAAGTTTTATTTTAGTGAGTACACGTTGATATATATATATATATATATATATATATATATATATATATATATATATATATATATATACATATATATATATAGTTTTATTTAGTGCTTCTTTTATTATATTTATTGGGTATTTACATTTTAGGAATTGTTCTGTTAAGTTATTAATGTTGTGTAGAAAATCTAGATGGTCGGAGCCTCATTTCTAAGATTCAAACGCATATGCTCCGACCATCTAGATTTTCTACACAACATTAATAACTTAACAGAACAATTCCTAAAATGTAAATACTCAATAAATATATTAAAAGAAGCACTAAATAAAACTATCCATATAAACCGTAGCACACTTCTCACACACACACACACACACATATATATATATATATATATATATATATATATATATATATATATATATATATATATATATATATTGCAACTAGGTATTTATGCAGATGACACTGCCATTTACTCCTGTCTTCGCAACAAATCCAACAGATGTAACAAAGTAAACTTGGCAACTACTGAAAAGCAACTAAGAAAATTCAGATTTATTCTTCATTTTGTTACACACGATCTATGCTCGTTTGAAAGTAGGACAGCCCTAGATGTGAGCGACGAAATGGAGAGACCAGAATCGAGCAAACTTAACTTTCTTGAAAATGTTATAACATCATCATCAAGTTCTTTCGACTTCAAGGCACACTGTAAATCAGTGTGCTTTCTTATCTTCAGCATGGATGCTCGTTTCCGAGCACGCCCATCTGATCAACCTAAATGTGCAAAAACGTGATTTATACCGCAACCTCACTGAGCGGAACTTAGTTACAGATCAACTATCTTCTCCGCCAGGGACTTATACGGTTTAGAGTAAGGAAAAATGAAGGAAAATGTCACAATGAAATCCTATGTAACAACAAAAGACGCTTTCCAAAAGTTAAGTAAAGACAGCAACATTTCACTAGAAGCACAGAAAAGTGTAACACGTCTAGGTTCGCCAATGACGATAAAAAACGCCATAGAGAAGATATTTATCCTAACTGAAGCCGTATAATTGACATATAAAAACTTTAAGTTATTAGAACACAAAAGTAAATAGGGAGCGAAGTGGCGATAGAAAAAACGTGTTGCTCCACGCTTTCAAATGACATCGCCTGCCAACCTAAGTCTTCTAATTCTTTTACTGCGATAGAATAATGAGCGGAAGGAAATTAGCAATTATTTCAGCTGCTAAGCAGACCTTGGAAGTATTTTGATGTTAACAAAATTTATTAGAAACGAATTTCAACGAATTTTGGGGTTGTTTTTTTTCAGTTTGGACCACTTTTGAACGGCAGAATTTTTGCATTGGAGCTAAAAGATGTTTTTACTTTCCTGAAATATTCAGCTGGTTACATAAATTTTGAAGAAAAACTTTCGGATGCAGAGTATTCATTTATTCATATAGATTTTTTTTCTTTTTCAAATCAATCCTGTTAGGAAAATTTGACGCTCACGGGATATATTAAAGGCGAGAGGGACGGAAGAAAACAACGAATAACCTATTTAACGAAATAGAAACATAAAACATAAAAGAAGAAAAATTAGAATAAAACTGATTAAGAAATAATTGATCACAACACAAATGAAAGTCATAATAAAAATCACTAAAACATAACATTTTTGTTGGAATCAATGAAAAGAATGCTGAAATGTTATGGAATCTTATATCTCAGTGAATACTGGATAATTTCCTCACAGATGACGAGAAATCTCGAGGCAATAAATGTGGCCCTACAGAAGGATTCTGGGAATATCATAGATGGAGAGAGTAAGCAGCGCGTAAGTTGTAAGGAAAATGGAAACAAAAAGGAGACATACATAGAATCAGAAAGAGACAGTTGAAATTTCTGGGAGACCTAATGAGGAAAGAAAGCTTGGAAAATCTGATACTCAGAGGACAGAGGGAAACAGCGGATAATTTATCTAAGGAGATTGTGTAAATGGAGTGACATCTTCCAGTCTAGGGTTAAACGTTAACTTTCCTGCATAACCCCATCAACTTCTTGCTTTCACTTACTTTCATGCAACAACACAAGGTAACACTCTACCTTGATTGGCTCTTCGGCTTTGTGAATATTAGTATAAAATAACATGGATCGGGAGGGATAGTAAGGGAACAAATATTGTTTAGAACTGCAAAAGATACGAACTTATGGAGAGCCATGATCAACCACGCCCTGAAGAGACACGACCCATCAAAAAAGATTATTTCTGCAGCCATCAGTTTTCTATTCGTCTGTGAGAAGATTGTTCAGCATCAAATGACATATACGAGTTTTAATATTACATAACAGGTAAGTACTCTTTTCTTAGTTTCTAACGAATTTATAAATAAAAAAAAGGTACGTATTCAAACGTGACACTTTCAAAAGTTAATATTAATTTTTGTAAGGTTAGTTTCTTCCTTCGCCCTTCTCGCTTGTGGGACTCTCTTCTGCTTTATTGCCCTTCTGTAAACTTCTTCTATGGAGGTATCTCTTCAGGACCTGGGTGATTACAGCTCTATACAACTTCCGGTCCCTTATAGCTCTTAGTAAGGTGTGTCCTTTTGCCATCATTCCTAATCACTGTCCTGCCAACCATTTACACAAGGTCATACCTCTTCCCTTATATGTGGTCTATGAGTGTTAAATTCTCTAAGCACTCTTTCCTCATTATGCGCCCTGGAAATTTCAACTCTCTTTATTGTAAGTATAATTGTCCTTTTTTTCTATTTTCTCTAAAACTTACTCGTTATCACACGCTCAGTCAATTATATTCTCAGCATCCTTCTGTAGAACCACATTTCTGTTGCTTCTAGTCTCTCCTTCATCTGAGAGCAGATTATGCAGCATTCTTCTTTCACACTTGCTTTCAATCTGTCCTGTGAGTATCAAAATTTCCAAGCCATCTTTCCTCATTATGTACCGTAGAAATTTCAACTGTCTCTTTCTGGTGTTAAGCATAATTGTCCGTTATCTTTCCATTTTCTCTAAAACTACGTCGTTGTTTGATCCATGGTATTCTCAGCATCCTTCTGTTGAATGATATTTCTGCTGCACCGTCTCCTCTTCATCAGTGAGGAGATTGTTCAGCATTTACTGCCATATAAGAGAACTTCCATTACGTAATTCATCACTCTTTTCTTCGTTTCTAACGAAATTCACCTGATTTAATACTTTACTTATCGTTTGAAAGGCATCTTTTGATATACCAATGTGCCTTGTGAGTATCAGATTCTCTAAGCACACTTTCCTTATTATGCGCCCTAGAAATTTACTTACGATTGTCTGTTAAACAATTCCCAGATATTTTAATTGTTACATTTGTTTGATATCTCCAATTTGTAATTTGCATGTTGGGCTACCCCTTTTGCTGACAATGCATTCTGTCTTATTGCAATTGATTTTTAGTCCTTTCTTCTCACTTTGTGACACTTCCTTCTTTAGGAATTATTGTAGTTTACTTTCTGTGTCTGCTACCAAGACCTGGTGTACTACGTGCCACAAGGTCCCCAAACAACCCCCGGCAGGTTTTAAATTCAAAGCTTGAGGGAGAAGAAGAGGATCAATACCTTTACCAAGGGTATTAGCACGTAAGTTAATGTATCCACTACTCCACCGTGTCTCTCTCTATTTCTTTTTCTTTCTCTTTCTCTCTTTCTTTCTTTATATATATATATATATATATATATATATATATATATATATATATATATATATATATATATATATATATATATATATATATATATATATATATATATATATATATATATCATCTAATATACCATTACTATATATATATAGTAATGGTCTCAGATTCACATTTTCCACTGACGTTAGGTGGTAACGTAAATATATATATATATATATATATATATATATATATATATATATATATATAATAACTTTACTATATAATATATTATAAATTTAATTATATCGTTATACAATTTCACCGATTCTTTGCACTTACATGAAATTGATTTAGACCAATTCTGAAAGTTATAATATTGCCAAATGCTAATATTAAATTATTTCTTTAAAAAAAACTTAAAAGCTAATGTCACCGATGTAAAATGCATGTCCAATTTTCCTTTCCTTCACCTGTATGCATATCATTGTCTAGTACAAGACAGTTTCTTTTCTCGCACTTCTCGCTTCTCCATTCCAACCAACTTTAATCTTCAAAAATTTAAACGCAAAGCAAATCGCTATCTACTATCCTCCTGATTATTCTTTTCCCTTCCCGCTGCTCATTAGCAACGTTTCTCTTCGTAATTCCTCCACACCCTGAAATCCCTTTTGTCTTAGTGGCTTCACGGCCTTGCTTGGTGTGATATCGAGTAACAAAAAAAGACCACAGTCTGAGACAACCGGTAAAACTACCAGTGGTCTGCAAAATCAGCTTAAATATCATCCTACGGCAGGAACCCTTACTTTTTGTTACTTTAGCTTGGTATAGAGGCCTAATGACTGAGTGCACATTGGGGGACCAAACTCACATGATTATGATACTAACTTTTTAAGCAGTGCTCTCATGGTTAGTGTTTACCTCGACAAAGAGCTTTGACTGGTTGTTCCGTTGTCCATACAACGCTGAAAACGATCATATGATCTAGTTTTGTTAGCGATATAAAAAAATTAATGGCTAGGTTATTCCGCTAGAAAAATAAAATGAATAAAAACCATTGGTTCTATAGAGCAATGAAACAAGTGGGCGTTCTGTTCATTAAGTATACCGACCAGTTGACTGCATGCTTTGCGTTTAAATCCAAGCTCAGCCATCCGAAATTGGAGCAGCATGTCCAATTGTCTGATTTCTAAAAGCTCGAGTTGAATATAAAATCTCTCTCTTTCTCTCTCTCTCTCTCTCTCACACACACACACACACACACACACACACGCACACACACATACTCTCTCACTCTTTTTCTGTCTCAACGCCAATATCTGGAGGCTTAGATTAGTGATGACAGCATAGAATTAGCTCTTTAGAACCAAACATGTGGATGGGGTCATAGTAATCCGGAATTCGCAATTCTTCTCAAGATACAATAAACGGGGCATCTTATGAAAAGGCGGCTGCAAAATCATTTAAAATGACAAAAGTGCAAAAGTGTGAAAAGGCCGATGCTTCGAATGATGGTTCAAGGCAGACAGGCTTTCCCGACCCTGTCGACTGATACAAAATTTTGTAACCCCAATTTCCATCTATTTCGTCACGCACCCTATTAAAGTAGCCTATTAAATAGAGATATTTAAGGTTAACATATGACCGCTTCGTTGTCTCTTTCTTTTCTCTAACGGCGAGAATTTAAAAAGTAGTAGGGTACTGCTTTTGAAGCTGCAAGATTCCCAAAATGAGCCGTAATTTTATTTTTTTTAATAATTTCGTCCCAAGCAAATCAATAATGCCATTAAGAAAGAAGGGGTTACTGAAAGTGAAAGAAAACGTTAGTGAGGAGACCTGGCAACTTCCCGATATCATAATTTCCCTATTTGGTATTTATGCTTATGACACAACTATCTGCCCCCTGTCTTAATATCAATAATAAGTCCGATAGGCCTGAGAAAGTAAAAACAGCTGCTCTGAAAAAATGATTTCCAGTCAGTTGTTGTTAACTGGAGCAAAAAATTGCTTGTAAATTTTAACGCCACCAAAACAAAACTGCATTTCTTTTAATCATCATAGAGATTTTTTGCTTTCCCTCTGCATGGCTGATGCTAACCTCCAAGAAAGTAACTCATTGCGCCTTCTCAGTCTCACATTTTCTATTGACATGATGTGTAGTGATTCAATATATTGAATCGATTGCAAGGTTCTGCTGCTAGAAAAGTTGGTTTAGTGTGTCGTACTAGACAATTTTGATTTTACTAGAATCCATCTAACACATTTACAAATCAATCATTCGTCCGTGCATTGAATATTACTGTCAAATCTGGTCTGGTACTCCTGCTATATATCTCAAAATTCTCGACAGTCCAAATAAGGTTCTGTAATGTTATCGGCTTCTCTACTTCAGTCACTTTCCTGTGGCCGTGATGTGGCTTCCCTGTCTTTTTCTATATTTTTATGGCCATTGTTCAAATGATCTCCCCTCCTTAGTACATCAACCGCATGAATTTAAGCGTACTACTAGATTGGCTGCTAGGTCTCATAGTTTTACTGTTGAAATAGCTACATATAACCGTACGTTCTATTCTAATAGTTTCTTTTCTCGCGCTCCACGCCTATGGGACTCTCTTTAGGCTTCTTGCTTTCCTTGCCACCTACGATCTTCAAAAGTTTAAATGCAACATCAATCACCATCTTCATGTCTTCCTGCAACCTGTCCTTTAATTGTCCTTTCTCCTCACTAAAGTCTTCTTATTCGCTTTCACTTTTAGTAATCCATGGCATCTTGCTTGGGCTGAAATAGTTTTTAAAAGTTTGAAGGTAGAGCGATGTTTACGGGTCGTCATGTTGGAAGTAAAATACAAATTTGAATCATTTTTTTTTTTTTACTAATTAATATTAAAAATTCAAAAGTATAAATGTCATTAAAAAGATTAATCTTGATCTCTGAATATATATAAGGTCTTCGAATTTATGTAGGATTACTATTAAGAAGGTTGGTACAATGTGTTGCGCTTGAAAATATTTCATAGCAGAATCTTTCACATTTATAAATCTATCATTTTTCATGCATTGAATGTTGCTGCCATATCTGGTCAGCTGCTCTGGCTACATATCTCAAGATTTTCGACAGTCCAAATAAGAATCTGTGATGTTAACATAAGAAACGCAATGTGCTGATAACAGACACGGAAAGGAAATTACCAAAAAAAAAACTCCAACAGAAGATAACGAAGAAGAGCGAGAAGAAGGGACTAAGCATAAACTACAAGAAGACAGAATGCATAGTCATCACAAAAAAGACGATCCCGAAATGCGATTCCCAGGTAGGGTACACTAGAATCAAGCAGGTATGGAAATTTAAATATCTGGGAAGGGTTCTGACAGAGGGCGGGAAGTGCGAAGCCAAGATCCGAATACGTATTGGGATGGCAAAAATCGCATTCCAAAAGCTAGGCGGAGTATTACGAGACAGGAAGTAACAAGGAAAATAGTACTGAACTGCTACGTGATATCTGTTCTCCTTTACGACAGCGAATGTTGTTGAAGTAGAAACTCAAGGTAACGGAGGTACGGTTCTACAGAAGGATGCTAAGGATGTCATGGATCGAGCGTGTGAGCAACGATGAAGTTTTGGAGAGAATGCAAACAAGGAGGAAGCTTATACTTAACATCAGGAAGAGGCAGCTGAAATTTCTGGGACACGTAATGAGAAAAGAGGGCTTGGAGAATCTGATACTCACAGAGGGAAAGAGAGACAAGGGAAAGCAACGCGTGACTTACCTAGCGGGTTTGAGCAAGTGAATGACAGAGCAGGGTCTGGGAGAGATGGCGAAGGGACAAAACTTACTGAGAACTACAAGGGATAGGGGGAAGTGGAGAACCATGATCGCCTGCGTCTTGAAGGGACACAGCACATAAAAGAGGAATGTTATCTCGACCAGCTTTCCTCTTTTTCTCTGTAAATATTTTCATGACAATTGTTCGTATGAGCTCTCCTTCATGGTACCTCGACCACATGAATTCGTATGAATGTCGTATGTAACGCGTTTCGTCCTCTAAAATGACTTCTTCAGGATAAATAACACTTTATTCCTGAAATCCTAAATGTGGCGGTGGAGGGAATAAACATATAAACAAACGCCGTTTATACTTAAGTATCAAAAGAAACGCTGAAAATGCAGAAACGTTAAATTTTAAATTGAAATTCTAAATTGAAATTTTAAATTTCTAGCGTCCAATATGTACAGCCAAGTCAAGGTTATTTAGTACGTACCGCCTTTTTTATTCTTTTCTTTTTTTTTATCGCTGTTTTTTTTAAATATCCCACTTTGTAATAGCACCGGTTTTATTAATAAAGATAAAATGCTGTATGAACCTGGGCGTAAAATTTACTGTAGACGGCCCAGAAATTAAAGCACTTTCTATATATTTACGCCTCAATAATAAAAAGAGAAAGTAATTTATTAATGCTAAAGTATGGTTATAAGATAATTTCCCAGATGCTTAATAATGTTTTAAATTAATTAAATTAATCTATACATAAATTATATCTTGAATTCTGGAATTTTCTAAAAAAAAAATTAAATTAAGGATTTTATTAAAAAGATCAAATATTTTGAACAATCTCTATATAAACACTATTTACATTGTTCGGATTGTTGTTCTCATCGATATTGTCATATCTATGACGTTTCAGCCGCTGTACGCTCCGGCCTTCTTCAGGTGATATACATTGGAATGTCGAACCGAACCTTTTATTTAGTCCACTGGAGTAGATTGTTCTACTTCCACATGCCATGCCTTTTCTGAATATCTCAGTTTCAGTTATTTCCCTTTAGTAACTAAACTCTCCAAGTTTTTGTTCACCGCTGCTCTGACCAGGTATTGAACTCTCATCTCTTTGGGTCAAATTACTGGATTGCTTCAACCAACGCTTTTATCCACTGTGTCCTTGGGAAGAACGAGAATATAGAAATAAAGATGAGGATAACAGTTCGAACAATGTAAACCGTGTAAATAGTTACAATACCTCATCTCAGAAATATAGACCGAAATCTGTATATAATTTACATATGTTTATTGTATAAATAAATATTTCTTTATCAACAATTTGCTATATTTTATTGGTATTTTGTTTACTTTTTCTGGCACGAATTCACAAGCGTATTATTAAAATAATAATATTTCGTAAGCTTAACCTATTGTATTACAAGGCTGCAAATATGTGATATCTAGTGAATATCTTACTCTCTATAGTCGCAATCGTCTGAGATATAAGTTTGCTCTATCTTATCCCAAGGTGAATCAGTCCAGATCTTTACTAAACTTAGTATGGAAAAAAGGCCAAAGAGCGCAAAAAAACAATAATTCAGTCGTGACAACAGTGAAGTCAAGAGCTCTGATATCTTCCTCTTCCAGATTCCTTTGTGTGCCTGTAGTTTCAGTAAGGTGATAAGCAACCATGTGGAGAGGATACACCAGTTCTCCCCATCTCCCTCTCGCTACACCAAAGGACCAATACTTGAAACGTCCCCACTCGAAGAAGAAAAAAAGAGTGAAAAAATTCCGAAGAGAATTGCCTGTTGTTGATTTTTTTAATCGGTATCACCCTATGCAAGGCAATACTGCCGCTAAAACACAAGGGGTTACTGGTTGTGGGAACAGGAACATTAGGAACAGAAACATTAATAATTAACAGAAAGAGCAGTGAGTAAAGAAGACAGCAGATGGCGATTGATATGCATTTAAATTTTTGCAGATAAAAGCTGCCAGACAAGCATGAGGCCAGAAGGGAGTTCCACACGCGATAAGTGCGAGAGAATAAACTGTTACGTCTAAATCTAGCAAGTTCAACTGTAAATTGACGAGGTCTCCCCGCTAGTCTATATAACAATGCACGAAAAAATTGCGCTTAAATTCATACAGTCTGGGTGCCATAGCGAAGAGTTCATCCGAACAATTACCATGAAAGTATTTATAGAAAAAAACATAGAGAGGCAACCTTACGGGAGTGGGAAAGTAACCGAAGCCGAACTGCCATATCAGGACCAATAATATTGCTGATTTGTCTTTGGATCTTTTCAAGGAGCACAAGGTAAATAGGAGGGACACCGGATCATATGTGGTAGCAATATTCTAAGTATGGACGAATGGTAGACATAGATATTTAAGATAGATTCTGGAGAGAAATATTGTCTCACCTGACACAGTGAAGCGACTTTCTTAGAAACTGACCTAACAATGGATAGTCTTTCTCCTTCTTATCAGCAGTGAACGGGGGCCCAAGATGGTGCGTGGAGTCGCTTTCCTGGAGTGATCTGTTTTTGCGGTGATGGCGCCCCTACTGCGGAAATGCGGACAGACCACAAGTTATGAAAAGGAAAGGAAGCAGTGAATTGGTCTGCGAGATAAGCATTACATTATTATTACTTTCTTAATTCGCTGTTGCTGGATTGCCCCACTTGTTTCCAAAAGAACTTTTGCTAATGACTGCTAGGAGACGTTGCTAAAAAACAGTATAAAAAGAAAGAGCCAGGTAAATATATATATATATATATATATATATATATATATATATATATATATATTGCTAAATATCAGATTTAGCAATGTTACCTAGCAGTCATTAGAAAGTGTTCCTTGGCAGGAAACTTTTTAGTTCCAGCAAACCACACCATAACATATAGTAACCATTTCCCTCCATCCATGGGTTAAATAGCATAGCAGACTGGGTGCTCTAGCCGAAAGTAACGGCAACCTATTGCGGGAATATCTTCTGCCCGATCAGCCATGAATCGAAGGACACGTGATCGCACAAGCGTGTATCTCGTATGGCGCTACACTGAATGAACCTCGTTACATTCTAAAAAGAAAAACTTGATTTCGAACCAAAGATTTCTCAACTGACAATTAATTACTGAGATTATCATTTGTCAAATGTTAATATTTCAACGTAATGCTGAGATTAATATCATTTTTAAGCTTGTAAACGCAGCAGGCGAAACACGTGATGCATTAAAGGAAACGTGGCATGTAAAATAAGCCGGTATTAGAAAAGATCTGCTTGGGAAAGAATTAATTAAGAACGAGATAAAACTATTGGATTTGTTTATTAACAACGTTATGCAGTTGTTTTAATTTCTGTTTATAAGTTCATGGACTGAATAAAGGGTTCAGATTAAAAATAAAAACTCAAATTCCATGACACGACAACACCTGAAGGCTGTAGTGTAGAACAGGCGAAACTTTATGATTGACTGCAACCAGAATAATGACAGCAGTTCGAATGAGTGCATACAGTTTACTTCTTCTTTATGTGTCGTGTCTCTTCAGGACGTAGGCGATCATGGATCTCCACAACTTCCTGTTCTTTGTAGCTCTTAATAAATTTTGTCTCTTTCTTCTTTTTCTTTTTATGTGCCGTGTCTTTTCAGGACGTAGGCGATCATGGATCTCCACAACTTCCTGTTCTTTGTAGCTCTTAATAAATTTTGTCTCTCTCTTCTTTTTCTTTTTATGTGCCGTGTCTTTTCAGGAAGTAGGCGATCATGGATCTCCACAACTTCCTGTTCTTTGTAGCTCTTAATAAATTTTGTCTCTCTCTTCTTTTTCTTTTTATGTGCCGTGTCTTTTCAGGGCGTAGGAGATCATGGTTCTCCACAACTTCCTGTTCTTTGTAGCTCTTAATAAATTTTGTCTCTCTCTTCTTTTTATTTTTATGTGCCGTGTCTTTTCAGGACGTAGGTGATCATGGTTCTCCACTTCCCACTATCCTTTGTACCTCTCAATAAGTTTTGTGCCTCTGCCAACTCCCCCAGATCACGTTCTGCCATCCACTTGCTTAAGCCCGCCAGGTATGTTATGCGTTGCTTTCCCTTGTCTCTTTTTCCCTCGATTCGACCTGTGAGTCCCTCGATTCGACCTGTGAGTATCAGATTCTCCAGGTCCTCCTTTCTCATTACGTGCCCCAGAAATTTCATCTGCCTCTTATGATAAGTATAAGCTTCCTCCTTGTTTGCATCCTCTCTAAGACTTCATCGTTGCTCACACGCTCGGTCGATGATACCCTTAGCATCCTTCTGTAGAACCACATCTCCGCTGACTCGAGTCTTTTCTTTGAGGATACTGCTCAACATTCGCTGCCGTATAGAAGGACAGATGTCACGTAGCATCTTAATAACTCTTTTCTTTATCACCAAAGAAATCCTCCTGTCTCGCTGTACTCTGCCCAACTTTTGGAATGCATCCTTGCCCATCCCAATCCGTCTTCAGATCTCAGTGTCGCACCTACCGTCCTCCGTCAAACTCTTCCCAGATATTTAAACTTTCGCACAAATGGCAGATGCTTAGTATTTTTAAGTAACAACGTACCATTGTTTTGTAGATTATGCAAAAAGCATTTGAGAAATTGCGTCAGATATATTCAGCAATCCCTTAATCTGCATATACACGGCATTTAAAGTTCACCGGACAAGTTCTTGATATTTTTGTCATTTTTACAATGTGGTTCACTGACGTTTATCCTTTCTTTTTATGTGCCATGTTCTTTCAGGACGTAGGCGATCATGGCTCTCCATCTCCCTCTACCCCTTGCAGCTCTCAACAAGTTCCTTCCCTCTACTACCTCCCCCAGACCACGTTCTGTCATTCACTGCTCAAGACCGCCAGGAATGTCACGCGCTGCTTACCCTTGTCTCTCTTTCCCTCTATTCGATCCGTGAGTGTAAGATTCTCAAAGACCTCCTTCATCATTATGTGTCCCAGAAACTTCAGCTGCCTCTTCCTGATGTTAAGCATCCTCTCCAAGACCTCATCGTTGCTCATACGCTCGGTCCACGAAATCCTCAGCATCCTTCTGTAGAAGCACATCTCCGTCGCTTTGAGTCCCCTCTTCATCTTTGAGGAGACCGTCCCACATTCGCTGCCGTATAGGAGGACAGATGTCAGGTAGCAGCTCAGTACTCTTTTCTTTATCACCAAAGAAATCCTCCTGTCTCGCTGTACTCTGCCCAGCTTTTGGAATGCATCCTTGGCCGTCCCAACCCGTCTTCCGATCTCAGCGTCGCACCAACCCTCCTCCGTCAAAACACTTCCCAGATATTTAAACTTCCGAACATGCTTGATTTTAGTGTCCCCGACCTGCAAATCGCATTTCGGTCTCATCCTTTGACTGATGACCATGCATTCTGTCTTCTTGTAGTTCATGGTTAGTCCCTTCTTCTCGCTCTCCCTCGTTACCTTCTGTAGGAGGTTTTGTCTCTGTTATTTCTCCTAAACACTGTTCCGCCATCCATTTACTCAAGCTAAGTATGTCATGCGCGGTTTTCCTCTGTTTCCTCTGTCTTCAATTTTCCAAGCCCTTTTTCCACGACGAAGTTTTAAAGAACAGGGAAACAAAAAGGAAACATTTTTTAACATCAGAAAGAAACAGTTGAAATTTCTAGAGCACATAATGAGGAAAGAGGGCTTGGAAAATCGGATATGCACAGGACAGCTTTTTAATAAACTTTGTCTTTCTGTTATTTCTCCTAAACCCTGTTTCGCCATACATTTACTCAATCCCACTAAGTACGTTATGCGTTGCTTTCCTCTGTCCCTCTTGCCTTCAATCTGTCCTATGTGTATCAGATTTTCCAAGCCCTTTTTCCTCATTATGTGCCCTAGAAACCTCAACTGTCTCTTCCTGGTGTTAAATATAAGTCATTCTTGTTTCCATTTCCTCTAAAACTTCGTCCTCATGTTCGGTTCATGATATACTCAGTATCCTTCAGTAGAATTATTGGGTTGGTGCATAATTATCAGGCGTTTTTTAAACAATATTTATTATGAAAAAAGAAACATAACAATTCAACAATAGCATTTTTAAATGATTATTCCGGAGCCGATGATTATCGACACCCAGTTTTATAACCTGAAAATAAAATATTTTTATTTTTAAAAAAAGTAAACATAACAGCAATTTTTATTAACAAATAACTCACCTACAAAAACGCCTGATGATTATGCACCAACCCAATACATTTCTTTTGCTTCAAGTCTCTTCTTCATCTTTCGTCCAACACTCACTGCTATACAGGAATACAGATATCACCTAACAGTTCAGTACTCTTTTCCTTCTTTCTAGTGAAGTGTTCGTATTCATTAGTACTCTGCTTAGCTGTTGGAATGTATCCTTTGGCTATCTCAATACGTTTTCGGATTTCAGTATCACACTTTCCGTCTTCTGTTAAAACACTTACCAGATATTTAAATTTTCAGCACTTGTTTGATTCTGGTATGTCCGATATGCAATTCGAACTTCGGGCTCATCTTTTTACTAACAACCGTGCATTCTGTCTTCTTGCAGTTGAGGTTTAATCGTTTATTCTCGCTTTACTTCACTACCTTCTGTAGGAGTTTTTGTAGTTTTGCTATATCAAAATAAAATCAAATGCCATACGAGATATATGCTTGGGCGTTCATGTATCTCGATTTATGACTGATTAGGCGACTGTTTCTTTCCGCCGTAGACTAGTTGCCAACCAAGGCTATATAGGACCCAGTTTCTTTTGTTATTCAACACATAGCTAGGGTAAAAGAAATAGAAGCGCGGAAGTGAATGTAACAAATCCGGTTGGAATTCGAACGCAGCTCTCCGATTTCTTATACACAGCTCTTAGACGCTAAACCACACCGCACATCCACTATGTCATATAAACATATTTTTTGTCACTTTTTCTTGTTGCCTGTGCTAAATTTGTGCAAACGCTGTTCATCGGTCATAGTAATTTTTTGTAAGATTTGATATTTTAACTGGTTTCATTTAGTGTCAAAAACAAAAGAAATTGAATGAAACACAAGTCTGTATAAGTAACGAGTATTTATAGCTTTTTGGGGTGTCACTCGGACATGATGTCATTTGTTTTTGTTTTAATTTTAAAAACTTTTCAGCACCTCCTCGTAATTCACAGCTGAACCAAATGCATTGACGCTGAAGATTATTTGTAAAACAAATATCTGTTAAAAATTGCAGTAAAACCATACATATTAAAAGAAGGACATGAAAAAATATATATTTGGTTAATATATATATATATATATATATATATATATATATATATATATATATATATATATATATATATATATAAAGGCTTAAACACTAATATTCCATGGTCATAATTTATTCCATTGGAATCGTAAATATGATCCAATTCATCAGACCTACAAATTCAAAAAGCCTGATGAATTGGATCGTATTTACGATTTCAATGGAATAAATTATGGCCATGGAATATTAGTGTTTAAGCCTTTTTATTATAAACTTACTCTGTCCTGGACATTGAGTTCTACCTGGACTTTATCCTCTTGGAATTATTTTTTATACATATATATATGTATGTGTACATATTATGTCATTCACATGCATATGTATGTGTATATTTACCACTAATATTTTCAATCTATCTATCTACTATCTATCTACTAGCTATCTATATATATATATATATATATATATATATATATATATATATATATATATATATATATATACATAATTTTAGAATACAGAAAAATTACTGTAATTATCTGTAAATTTATATATCAAATATTGTTCCCCACCCCACAGTTTCGTGACACTGTGGCCACTTTTCAAATGGTTAATCCGTATGTTAAATATTTCCAACTTCACATACTAATTAAAAATTATATATGATCTATTCAAAATATTGAGTACTATAGGAAAAAACCTGTTTACTATAAATTTAAATCTTCATATATATATATATATATATATATATATATATATATATATATATATATATATATATATATATATATATATATATATATATATATATATATATTTGTGTATTTAGGCAGCAATCCTTCTTTCAAGCACATTTCCTTAAAAACGACTGACAGGGTGCTTTTATTTAGTTTTTTATATAATTTCTCGTGCGATCTAATAAAGTTTTTCTTTTCAGAGGATAAATTATACAAAAATTGTCCGAATGTTCTTTTCCGAGCGCTTTCGGCTATACTTTTAGCCATTATCAAGGATTATATTTCAACTGTTAGAATTAGAAATAGTTTGTGTGTGTTTTATAAAGTGATTCATTTTTTTGTTTCAAAACACGGTCAAGATATTATGTCCATGTTCAAAGTTAATATTATTAAGGGTTGGTTTGTTTAATTTTATAAGTAAGGCTTCCATTATTTTTAGCCTTTTTTTGCAAGTGGATGATGCTATTATATTAGTGTTGTCGACAAGTATATTCCGAATAGTGTCCGGTAGGTCTCCATGAATATTTAAATGAGATCTAATTGAGCTATTGTCAGAAAGGTGTAGAGTTAATCTGCGTGTTAAACGATTTGTAGTGTGGCCTATATAATTATTTACGAAAGTTGATTCTTGAGGAATACAATTCCTTAATGGACATTTGAATTCGTAAATAATATTTGCTCTATTTATATATATATATATATATATATATATATATATATATATATATATATATATATATATATATATATATATATATATATATAGGAAATGGATTAAATACGACATATTTTGTATTTGTTTAAACGTTATTTTTACTGGGTACTCATATTTGAGTAGATGCTCTGTTTTTATTATTAAATAGTATATTTATTTATTTACATCTACCAGCCTGCATCATCAGGTCCTACGTGACCGGGAGGTTAAGGCACGTCAGATCTAATGAAGGTTTCACTAGGGAACGCAGGTTCGAATCCTGCCAGATGATCATGTTTTCTAACAAGATTTCTCGAATATTCAGACCGTAGATGTAAATAAATATATTAATAATAATAATTAATAATAAAAACATAGCATCTACTTAAATATGAGTATCCCTTAAAAATAACGTTTAAGCAAATAAGTTATATAAATATATATATATATATATATTTATATATTTATTTTAAAGAAAAATAGTTCACTTTAAGGCTCCATGTAATAATTTATTTCACCATAGCCCTTTTAAAGGATGCTGGATGATCAGACTACACTTCCAAAAGGTGAAACGAAAAATGAAATGAACATTTACACTTTTGATGGGTAGTATTAAGTTTATGTAATTTAACAGGGAGGGTAGTGAGGAGTGGTGTGAGAGACATGATCGAGTTTAGAGAGGGTTTATTTTAATATTTCTGTCTATCATACTTATATATATATATATATATATATATATATATATATATATATATATATATTTCATTAAAAACGACTGACATGGTTCTGCGGTTAAATGTTTATTAAATGTTCTTTGTAAAAAAAAAGCTAAAAAAATATTGGAAGCATTATTAATAAAAAGAAAAGGCCAATATTCAATCACATACATCAACTATGAACACAATCACAATGTGCTGACAGTGTTTGGAAAATCAGACATTCCTATAACTCTAGATAAATGCATAAAAAGCTCATACATTCAGTTAAATATTAAGATAATGGCTAAAAGTATTGCCGAAAGCGCTCGAGCATACAGAACATTGGACAATTTCTACATAATTTATGTTCAGAAAAGAAAATTTATAAGAATGCAAGAAAAATTAGATAAAAAAAATAACCTTGTCAGTTGTTTTTAATGAAACTTGTATAAAATAGAGATTGCTGCCCAAATACACAATTATATATATATATATATATATACATACAAAAACCAACTAACTTAAACACGTGCAGCCTCAACTATAATAGTGAATGCCCTATTACAAAATAGCTATTATACGAAACTTAATAAACCGTGCAAATGCAAACTCTTCAACAAGAAAGATTTTCTGTACGGAATTAAAAAATATTAAATAAACCCTCATTAATAATGGCTTTCCTAATTACATCGTTGATGAACAAATTAGACGAGCTATTGGGAATATTAACATAACTAAAAATGAACATAATACGTCCTCAAATAACTCTAAAGATATCAAACTACTATACCGTAATCAAATGCATTCTAACTATAAGCAGGAGGAATTTTTTTAAAGATTCAATAAATACTAATATATCCCCCACTGATCAATTAAAAAAATAAAATTAATAATATACTATACTAAATTTGATACAAGCAACCTACTCATCCATATCAACTGTTCTCCGTCAACTAGCGCCTTAAAAACATCGTATATCAATTTAAATGTCGTTTGGGAGATTGCATCTCTGATAAAAAATTTTAATACGTATGTTGGTTTTGCAACGACAACGATGACGAGAAGGCTTAGGTTTCGTTTGAACGGTCATAGTTCAATCTCAGAATATTTAAAGGAACACATTCACAGTTTAGACAGATATTAGTCGAAAATACATAAAAAAAAACTTAAATTCTGGAAGCACTTCATAAATGTTTGTAGCTGAAAAGTGTTATATAAAAAAATACTAAATTAATATACTACAATTAAAAAATCTTTTACATTTTTTTTTAATTCTTTTTAAAAAATCACATATGTTATCTCCCTTGTACATGTAAAAAATATTTTGAATTTACGGTGTTAACGCATAATAGATATGCAACCCTTGAAGATGGTCTCAGATGTAATGGAACGTACTTAAGAAAATTAAAATTATTCGAAAGAAAATTTGGGTATTTTTCTTAATCAATTTTCTACAGCCGCCAAAGAATTAATTTTGGACATGAAAGGATTAAAATTAAAATAAATAGGCATAATACGTCTAAATTATTTAACCAAACATGCTTGAATGAAAATATGTTCATATATATATATATATCAGAATTGAGTCACTGTCACTCACTGTGTGTTTATCTGAATCTAAAAATAAACACGCTAAAATTCACCTTCATCCCGTACCGTACGCTGACGGCTTTACGAGTTTGGACTGACGCAAATTCAGTCGGGTTTCGATCCTAGCTAGAGGCAACCGGACGTCTAGCCACACTGTTGAGCTGTGAAACAGCGAAACAGTCTGTCTGTGGATGACAATATATATATATATATATATATATATATATATATATATATAAAGATATATATATATAAAGATATATATATATAAAGATAAAGAACGAATGGGAAACCATATCAATCTAACATGATTCGCTTCCTATACAGCTTCGTCTCAGATTGAGAGAATACAGGCAAAAAGACAGAACTATGGTATTTTCAAGTTCGTTTTGGTCAATTCTCGTTGAGCAATCACGTATCACGTGCATTAAAAGCGTAGATAATTTTATATGCCTCAACATATTGAGAAACCGCTTCAAATAATCCAAAGAAAAGGCTCCTCTACCCGTTCACATAATTATAAAGTTATTCAAACTAATCACTAATGACTGCTTCTCCTCTTTCAGCAATATTTTCACCAAACAAAAATTACCTATGGTGTCACCTATCAGTTCTGTTCTTGCTTAACTTTTTCTAGAATTTTTAGAATCCTATCCATTTACACACATCATACCAAAAAGCTATACCTACCGAATATATATATATATATATATATATATATATACATATATATAAAATAAAAGAACATTATATATATATATATATAATGTTCTTTTATTATATTCCCAAGATGCATCCCTTAATTATTACACTTAATAATGAAACTCAGTAAATTCAACTCATAGAATTCACACACGAATTTGAAATAAACAATTCTCTATCTTTTCTCAATTATTCCTACCTTAATACGCAACAAATCGACTAACAGCCATGAATAGCGAAGACGGAAAGAAACACCAAAACAGTCAATCACCAAATGATAAAAAAATTGTTCCTGAATCGGAGGATCCGCGCAGCCTTCCGCTTAATAAATTAATCCTTTGAAAATAAATATTTTACATTTTTCAACGAAAGGGTCACGTTCCAGCCAACAATAAAAAAGCATAATTCGTGATCCTTTTGAAGAGTATATAAGCAAAGTTTATAGACCAGACCAGCCAGTAGGAAACGGCAACAGATGGCAACAGTGCACGACGGCAGCTTAAAATAGAATCCCTTAGTCATTCACCCGCCTTTCTAAGCATGCTACGTGATACTTACACACTTTTTCACCAAGCTACGTGATACTTATACTTTCCTCCTCACTTTCTCCTTTGCCTCTCTTTCTCGCACATACACGCGAAGAAATGACATTTCTTTTCATCTGAACAAACAATTATAAACAATAAACTTTAACACAAGTACTTTATCACACATAGACGCTGAGAAAAATTTAGTTGTAAAACATGAAGATAAAAGATTTTATATTTTTATATTTCAAAATATTTCTCGCTTTTTCTTTGTTGTGGGTTGGTTCAAATTCACAACAAATATTGGTAATTAAAATTACTCATCTCTAAATATCAGTTAATTCTTGTAATGCCTCAGCTCGAATAAGACGGAAATTTACTTCTATTCTTAATTGTCTAAAAAAACTTGGTTAGAATAAGATAGTAGTTTTTTTTTATTGAATTTATTTACGGATAGCAATTTGATTAATACCGTTAACGCTATAACAAGTTAAGTTCATTGTTAATCTATTATAAGACTGAGTTGTACTTGCAACATCAGAATCTAGGTCAGTTTGGAACTATTTATTGGTTTATCATGGACTGTCTTTGGAGGGTTAAAATAAAATATAAAAAAAAACAAGTTTAGCACGTGCCTCTAAACAGTTTAATCACAAGTATAGCAGCATCCGAATAGGACTTAATTATTTACGAGTGCATTATAATGATGAACCGGATGATCGTAACATTTTCCCGGATTCTCTGTTTCCAAGATGATGAATACCGTTGTCATAATGATGCCATCTGCTGATTGTGACTTTGGGGTAATGGCTGGTGATCATTTTGGGGTGAGATTAATATTACTCGCTTTTTAAACGATTCTTTTTTTTAAAAAATGCATTAAAATTAAAACATTGATTAGCTGTAAGATAAATTCAATTTTTTATAAATATAAAAAATATTATACAATTAAATTAAAAATATATAATAAACAATTATAAGAACGTATTATACTATATATATATATATATATATATATATATATATATATATATATATATATATATATATATATATATATATATATATACTCGACTCTCCCGTCGAATTCGACGTATGAGGGTCAAGCAGATCAGTTCCTAGGAAACCGACAACCGACAACAGCA
This sequence comes from Acanthosepion esculentum, assembly GCA_964036315.1. Taxonomy (NCBI): domain Eukaryota; kingdom Metazoa; phylum Mollusca; class Cephalopoda; order Sepiida; family Sepiidae; genus Acanthosepion; species Acanthosepion esculentum. The sequence continues at coordinate 73,635,407 of OZ038489.1, read as the reverse complement.
CATGAGATTTGATTATAGTGGTGAAGGTTTCGTGCAGGACCATCCACACTTTTTGAAGGGCCGAATACAGAGATCTGGTGCACTACGTGCCACAGGGTCCCCAAACAAAATTCAGAGTTGTCCTTCTCCAAGACCAGTTGCAATCCAAGGCTATAGAACCCAGTCTGTCCTGCTATTTACCCATAGCTGGAGGGAGAAGAAGAGGATTCACACCTTTCCCAAGGGTATTAGCACGGAAGTGAATGTAATGGATTCAACTGTAATTCGAACTCGGCTATATATATATATATATATATATATATATATATATATATATATATATATATATATATTTCTGAGATGAGGTATTATGTATATTATTTACATTATTCGGACTATTGTCCTCATTGTTGGAACATATCTTTGTGAGTCTAAGGGCTTGTGAATAGGGAAGGTTCGCTTTGAGGTGTTTAGGGTGGGAAGACTTAAAGTGTAGATAGTTGTGGATGTCGGTGATTTTAGTGTGTAGTGTCGTTTGTAGTTTCCTGTTTTCATCTATGTATTTGCGGGTGTCTAAAAATGTTACCAATATTGTGGATTTTTCATAGTCAAACTTAATTAATTCGTGCACTGTGTTAAGGGCCATGAGGAATTGGATGAGTTTGTCGTCACTTCCCGTGTATACAAAGAATATATCATCGATATATCTTGCATAGAATACGCAGAATGAGGGGATAGATATGGGTCTCCTCAAATTTTCCCATGAATATTGTAGCATATGATGGAGCTGCAATGGTGCCAATGGCACAAACTCTTACTTGAAGGTAGTGTGCTCCATTGAAGTTGAAAGTATTCAATGTAAGAATATGCTCCATGAGTTTTATGATAACTTCTGTGGGGGGTGTCTTGTTTTCTTCTTTTAGTAAGTGCTTCCTGAAGTGCGGTTAACCCTTCGAAGTGTTTAATGTTTGAATAGAGTGAGCTTACATCCATAGTCACTAGAATAGGATTCTCTGGAACTGTTAGTATGTGATTAATTTTGTTTAGTAGAACTGTTGTGTCTCTGATGTAGGATTTTATTTCCTTAGCTAGGGGTAATGATCTACGTATTTGGAAATTTTGGTCGTGTGGCAGTTGAATGATGAAATGACCGGCCTTCCTGGGTTGTTGCTTTTGTGTATTTTAGGAAGGAGATAGAAACGAGCAGGTGTAGTGTTTGTAGGTGTAAGTGTTGTGCATGTTTCCTTGTCGATTAGATTGTTGCGAAGCATTATGTTTAGTGAGCTGGTTAATTCTTTTTGGTATTCGGGTAGGGGATCTGTAGGTAAGCCTTTATTGGTTTCTTTGTCGGCTAGCTGTTTTGTTTGTTGGCCTCTTTAATGTATTTTTTAATGTATTTTTTGATTCCCCAGATCACTGTGGCACCCCCTTTATCAGCCTGTGTTATGATTAGGTCATCTCTATGTGTCAGCGTGTCTGACACATAGAGATGACCTATATATATATATATATATATATATATATATATATATATATATATATATATATATATATATATATATCCAGGATATAAATGAGCAACTCTGAATAGAGTCTTCTCCAAAACATCCTTCTGGCATAAAAGTGCTCCATGCCTCAAGAAATGGCAGAGCTTTTGAATATTAATTCAAATAACCAGGTTGGCAATGAACACCTTATTCATCTTATTACAAGTCACTGGCCATCTGATGATTGTGTGAACTATATATATATATAATTTACATGCGGAATATTGTCCTTATCTTTGTTGTTGTTATGACAACGTTTCGGTCGTTGATTGTTCTCGTTTCAGGCACTTTCCAAGCCTTGTGAGTGAAATTGTGCAGATGGAACACTTGGGGGACAGTAGATAGCTGTGCTAGCACGAAGTCATAGTGACCGAGGGTTTGTTCAGAGTGTTGATCACGCTAGACAACAACACGCTCTCTCCCAGAAACCGTAACTAAGGTCTGCTCAGCATAGTTGCAGTATAAATCACAGGTTGGCTCTGTGGGTGTTGAACAAACACAAATCTGCCAGAGCGAGCGTCTGAATTAGGGATTGGGTAGCCTCCCTAGTAGACGGGTATCCCCGAATACGAGTGGCCAGCTATTATTATATATAGGGTGTATCAAAAACATTTTTACAAACTTTGTGGGTGGGTTCCTCACACCAAAACAAAGACAAAATTCCATATAAACATATGTCAGCAAATCTTTCGTTTTTGAGTTATTAAGTTTTAAAGGAAGATGACGGCAGCTGGCACTGTGTTGCCATGTAGACTAGGTTATATTTGTCATTCGTGTAAATTTGTTGCTAGTCTGTTTTCAACGTTTAACGCGTGTAATAGTGAGTTAACTGAGAAGTGTTCCGTTTAACAATGGCTGGATATTTATATCGTGAGTGGGTAGATGTGATTTTGACATACTGCCACGCAAATGTTAATTGACTAATCCATAGTTTGTGCTGACAGATACTGTCTCATCAACGCGATGATAAACAGCAGCAAAGGATGGATGACTTGGCTGTCTTCAGACTGGAAACGCAATCTGATACAGCCATGCTTCCTCGCGTCCATTACCATTCGCGTACCCAAAGTATTTTTGATACATCCTGCATATATATATATATATATATATATATACATACATATATATATATATATATATATATATATATATATATATATATATATATATATATATATATATATATATATATATATATATATATATATATATATATATATATAACCAAATGTAAAAGAACGAAGAATAAAATTACAACGTTCAAAACATTAATTTAAAATAGGGCTCAATACAAGAGTAGAGCAATAAATATTTATTATATACCTCCAGGAGATGTTTATTAAACGCCGAAAAAATTTACAATATTCTAGTAGTAACTTACATGTTCTTATATATATATATATATATATATATATATATATATATATATATATATATATATATATATACATAAACACAAAGAATTTGTGCCATTCCTAAAGAATTAATGAATTTCTTTTTAATTACTTCAAAGTTTATTGCAGTGGACATTTTTTTTTATTTGAAATAAACAATCCATTCATATTTATGCAATATTTTATTAAACAGTATGCATTATATCTCTCGGTCTGCACACATTATCTTAGTAAAGCTTTTGTAAGGAAATCTACCATTTGATCTGACATGCTTTACCGCTCGGCCACAAAGGACTTCACAGTAAGGCTCTTTTTACCCTACTTAAGGAAAGCATATCTTGTTCAACCAGATTATTTTTTCTGGAGAACCCATATCTGCTGAGTTTCGTATCCGAAACATAAACAAAACAATTTCTAAAGATTTAATAGATTTTTTTTTTACTTCAAACATTTAGTGTTTCATTGAGTTTTAAGAATTCTAAATAAATAATACCCTGATTATCACACGATACAGACAACATTATCTCTTTTCCATTGAGCTCAGATTTTGAGGTTGATTGTGGAGAACCTTGTCGTAACAAATTTTCTCCATCTGTTATGATATATTTAAGGAAAGATTAATTAGTATGATATTGTTGTCATAACAACTGGTTCCCGAAAGAAATTGCTTATGATTCAGCCTAATATTAGAAATAGTTTGCAATTACAAAAGTAGAGCAAAAAATATCGAATGCAGATTTTCAATGTCGGCAGCAGTAAGTCTGCTTCTCTCAAGCGGTTAACCTATTTGACGAGTTTAAGTGAACAAGGACCACCACAACAATGACTACAAGAACTACATAAGAAACAAGGGTTACTTAGGTTTTGCAGCGATTACAAAATATAATAATCTGTTGCGGCAAGGTCAGGGGAATATGGGGGTGGGAAAGAACAGACCAACTAACTTCATTTTTTTTTCTTGTGTTATTCTTGCGATATTTTTCTATTGGCGGACGCTGAAGGCTTTGTTCTACCAAACGTTTATGGTCACGTTACAGCTACTGGGCATATATATTTGCATTTAGTTTTTCATGAGGTTTTAAGAACTCTAAATAAATAATACCTCGGGGCTCCCATAATACCTACCTTTGTTGGAGCTCAGCTTTTGGGGTCGGTGGTGGAGATTTATCCTTATCACTCCACTGCCTTTTGCATTGATGATTTGAACATTGTCGTATGTAACCCATCACCTATTATGATATATTTATGGAACATATAATTAGCTTGATACATTCGTCATTACAACTGGTTCTTGAAAAACGGAAATTATTTATGCCTCAAAATAATACATGTTATGTAGAAAAAGTCTGTGAGCCCACTGTTGCATTGCAGCTCAGACCAGGCACCAGGTCTGAGCTGCAATGCTCGGAGAACCCACGGTAAACTCGGCCTTGTGCCACATACATTCCTCGTGGTGGAGGGACTGTTAAATATTAACAGTCGCATAGATTGTTCTACCGGGCTGTGACTGTTCGCAGCTGCTGTCGAACTTTCTGCCTTTGGGCAGAGAGGAACCCTTACGAGGCTGTGCCTTTGGGAACGTCCGTCTGGGGGAGGTAAACAGACCCGAACCCGTTTATGCGGGTTCTACGGGAATTTTTTGGCCTAACCTACGGGCTCGGATGACCCACGTTTTGTGCCATTTCTACCCTCGTGGTGGGGGAGCTACTAAATATTAACAGTCGTTTAGACTGAACGCTGGTCAACCGACACACACTCACTAGTCATGTACTACTCTTCTGTTGTACTTACTGTAAATATAGATCTGCAACACTTGTTTTGTTGTTTTACTTGGTCACAACAATTATTATTCACTGGATTTTATTGATTTGTTTTTACGGCTTTTGCTGGTTATTTAAGCCCAGAAAATATTTTCATATTGCAAGAATTTTCTTTCCCATAATAATGATTTACTCTTACAGGGAATAATCATATTCATACCTTTCCCAATTATATTTGCGCCTAAGTGAATGATTTATCAGACAATAAAATATCCGATTTTGGTTGAGTGCATCTGTATCTATTTTTCTTCAAAAGCAAACCAGGGGTGTGTCGTTGAACCCAACTGGATCTCCGAATCACAATCCTGAGCCGTTATCTATTACACCACCCGCACATCCTTGGTTACAACACCTGGTATGCCCAAGTGGTCACCCATCTAGGTACTGACCAGGCTTTTGCTTAACTTCTGTGATCGTACGAGAACCTATATTTTCAACATGGCCGTAAACGGTTTCATTTTATCACGACTGCTAAATGTGATGATCCACTTCATTTTTGTCGGTTAGTTTTTAGATGAGGAATTATCCTTATTTTCGATTCAAATCAGAATGTCCCTCTTGGTAGTTCCAGTCTTTGTAATTCTTTGGCTTCCTTCATCTGTCAGACTTCGTACTCGGTAACCCTCTTGGAATTACGAACCGAATTCTTTATTCAGTCCATATGAATATATTGTTCTCATTATTCTTTCCATGTTATCATCATCGTAATCATCTTCATTTATGTGCTGTGTCGCTTCATGACGTCGAGGATCATAGCTCTCCACAACTTCCTCTCCCTTGTAACTAATATTTAACTCTTTACCATTTTCCTCGTCCCTACACTGCCATCCATTCCCACAAACTCGTTGTTGCTCGTTTCTTCCCTCTATCCCACCGCCACTCAGCACATACTTTGAGTATTAAGTTTTCCAAGCCTTCCTTCCTCATAATGTGTCCCAGAAATTTCAAGTCTTTCTGATTTTAAGTATGATTGTCTTTCTATTTCCAAGTTTATTCAGAATTTCTTTATCACGAATTCTGTGCATAGTATTTTTTTCATGTTATTAAACGTATATTTTCTTCTTTTATTTAATTTCGTTAGTTCAGTGTAAAAACCTCAACTCAAATATATTTTTTAACTCACAGAGAATATGCAACTTTTATATAAACGAAAGAAAGAACAGTACATTTTGTTACAATGTTAACATGGTGAAGATTCGATCAAATTCTATGATAATGGCCAAGAATTAATTCATGTTGGTTTCCTTTAGGGAGAACCATTATCTTTACACTTCGATTATTTAATTCCATATATATATATATATATATGTGTGTGTGTGTGTGTGTGTGTGTGTGTGTGTGTGTGTGTGTGTGTGTGTGTGTGTGTGTGTGTGTGTGTGTGTTTCAATCGGGTTTACACCAAGCAAGGCAGTAAAGCCACTAGAACACAAGTATTTACTGGGTGTGTAAGAATTAGAAAACAGAAACATTAATTAGGATCGAGAACAAGAGAAGAGTAATCAAGAGGAAAGTAGATTGCGATTGACATTAAAATTAAATTTTTGATGATCAAAACGTTGGCTGGAAAGCATGGAGCCGAAAGAGAATTCCACAAGCAAGAAGTGCGAGAAAAGAATCTGTTAGCATAGAACTTACGGTTACATGAGATCTCGACACTAGGGAGAAGAATTATATTCATGACTTTCCCCCGGGTGTTTGTGCGAAAGTCAACGAAACACTCCTTAGCTGGAATTTGAATTCGGCTTACCGATCCCACTTTTCGTGCCAATAAACCATTAGGCTTCACCCACAGACACACACACACTCTCTCTCTTTCTTTGTCTCTTTCTCTCTCTCTCTCTCTCTCTCTCGCACACACAAATGATGCATCTAACATTTTGAATGATGCATCTAACATCTCTTAACATTTACAACAACGTGCCTTTCCATACACACACACACACACACACATACACACATACACATACACACACACACATATATATATATATATATATATATATATATATATATATATATTGGATTGTCCGGAAAGTCCATGCTGATTTTTAAGGAAAATAAAAACACAAAACAAAATTATGCCATTAAATATTTATTCAACTAAATATGAACCATTTTGTTGCACAATCTCTTTTTGTTAACTTGTTTATTATTTACTTAGTTTATTGACGGGTTCGAATCACTACTGCTTTCACACGAAAGAGTTTACAAAATAAACACAGAAAATATGCTAACAACAAAACCCTTGGAAATGGTAAATGAATTGGCCGAAAACGCTTGGGACAATAATCACGACGGAAAAAAAATTAGAAAATCTAAATAAAAAATTATGCATTTTTCTTGATCGTTACATTAACTGAAACATATATTTCTTTCTTTCTTACTCTCTTTATATATATATATATATATATATATATATATATATATATATATATATATATATATATATATTGCGTATATTTTGGCAGCATCAGTGTTTTACGAATCAGTATCGAAGAGATGATGACGTTATATCTGCTATTGATGGCATTTTTACTAACAGAATGAAAGCTTCCTCACCAAGCACTGCAACACCGATGAAAGAATTGTGCGGATCGCAAGGGGGACTATGTTGAAAAATAAACCTCACAGTTTGGTCAGCTTATGAACTTTTCAGCCGACCCTCGTTTACATGTGTGTGTGTGTGTGTGTGTGTGTGTGAGTGTGTGTGTGTGTGTGTGTGTTTGTGTGTGTGATCAATTTTGACATATGAGTGTCCCAAGAAAAATTTCAATTTGTGTATTCATCGCTGGTGTAACATTTAAATACAACCTGTGATTTGCATGCACACCCACAAGTTGTGCAAGTGTCAGGTTTGTGAGACCTCCTTGCTGGTATGGCTGATTACGCCTTAGTCCTGGTTCCTACTTCTCGTATTCTAAATTGAAAACAATGGAGAAGACAATGGGAAACCACTCCACTATCTTTTCAAAGAAGTCATAGCAATTCACAGATAATAAAGGAAAACAATCTGCGGAGAGTCATGATAGCCTAAGTCCTGAAGGAATATGGCATTAAAAAAAGTTCCACGCTATTATTATTATTATTATTATTATTATTATTATTATTATTATTGTCGATTAACGTTGTTTTCTGGATTATTGATTCCTACACAATCCGCCATTATTAATACCGCATATTAATACCGGATGACAGCAATCGATTAAGTGTTAAGCATATAATGAAAATATGTCACTGCCTTGGCCTGAAAATTTAAACCAAAGAGCTTTCTACGAACAATCTGATATCCCGTTCAAGTACCAGTTGAACATTGTCCTAAGCGAAACTAAATGCTGGTTAGAGAAATAATCTATTATGCCTAATTTGGTAACGAGAGGCTGGGCAGTTAAACGCTTCACTGAAGCATACATATCTGTAAGCTTTTATGGTTCGGAAAAATCGAATGTTTCGTTTTTTACGTACAGGGGACTGAGGTTACCTGCTAATTGTCTACAATATACGGCTGGAAAGTATCGTTCGTTTTGAGGCCTCTTCCAGAGGGTTATTTTTTCTGTACGGGTGACCCCAGCATAACTAGGTAACTCTAACCAGTGAACAACAACAAAATCATGAAAAGAGAGAGAGAATGTCAGCAAAAATAAAGGAATAACAGAAAGATAATACGTTAAAGACTTTTATTCTTTTAGCGACTTAAAAATGGAAGTTTAAAAAAAGATATGACTCTGCAGAACGTAGGCAACCATAGCTTTCTATAATATCTCTAAATTGTCGTTCTGAGGAAAGTAAGAGGAGTAGTCCCTTGTTATCTTTGGCAGGTTTTTTTATTCAGAGTTACATATATATATATATATATATATATATATATATATATATATATACAGTGTGTGTGTGTGTGTGTGTGTGTGTGTGTGTGTGTGTGTGTGTGTGTGTGTGTGTGTGTGTGTGCAAATCCTCTTTTATACGAGTTTATTAAAGACGAACAGGGTACAGCGATTAAGCTTTTCATTATTAATGCTTCCATACTGGTTGAGCATACGGACATAATAGTCTAATCAACATGTAAAAACTGGCAGTATTACTAATAAAAAAGAAAAGGCCAACACTCAATAATAGGAACTATCAACACGGCCACAACGTACTGACAGTGTTTGGAAAATAAAAATAACATTCGCATTAATATAGATACACATATATAAAAATGTACATGTTCAGTTAGAAATAGAAAAATCCTTGGTAATTACTAATAGAATAAACAAAAGTCCTCGGATATGTAGAATATTTGAACAGTTTTACACTTTTATATCCAGAAAAATAGACACTTGTACGTATGCAAGAAAAATTAAATAAATGCTTAATCTCAGTACCACTTCAATCGTCTTTTATGAAAATTATATATATATATGTATATATATATAGAGATAGATAGATAGATAGATAGATAATATTAGTGGTTAATATATAGATATAGATATATATGAATTCCCAAGAGGATAGAATCCAGGTAGAACTCAATGTCCAGGACAGAGTAAGCATATAATATAAAAGGCTGATAATATAATATGAAAATGAATTTGTAGGTCTGATAAAATGGATCGTGATTACGATTCCAATGTAATAAATTATAATCATGGAATATAAGTACTTGAGCCTTTTATATTATATATATATATATATATATATATATATATATATATATATATATATATATATATATGTCTGTATGTATGTATTTATGTATGTATGTATATATGCGTATGCGTGTGTAGAACCGTTAAAAACTGTAGAAAAAAATTCATAGATTTAAGTAATCTAATATCTCAAATCTATACAAAAGTAGAATCCCACAGACATCACCTCAATTCTGTGGCAAAATAGGATCACACGAATGTCAAATTTATATTTCCACATTAACATTTGTTGACATATTGCTTGACAGACAGTTCAAAAGCTTTGAATAAACAGACAATTTCTGTGGCGTATCCTAAAACAATCAAGGCTAACATCAAGGAAATTGATTGGCAATCTTTGCCCTACTTAAAATCAATATCAATAACTAATTGGGCAATATATTTATTAACCCGTAAAACTTCTGAATTCATTTTTCTTTTGTGCTGTAAATGCGTTTACTTTTAAAAACCAACGGAACGAGAAACTAATCTTATTTCTTTCTGCTTGAAAGAAAACAAAAATTATTTTACAATCAATAATAAATTTATTTTTGGAATATTTAGTGCTGTGTTTGAAGGTTATTTCTTTTCTTCGATTTTTACAAACTTTGCCCCTCAATATATATATATATATATAAATATATATATACCTTATCGACCACAGTCGAAATAATAGACTCCACAATTTTGTAACGCAGTTAATTGTGAAGACTTGTGAAGATATTTCGCATATCAGTATAGTACTGGTTGGATACGGTTTTGAATTCAGAATTGTCCTTTACCTAGATTTGTTTCCAACCACAACTAGGAAGCTCATTTTGGCCTGTTATTTAACCCATAGCTTGTGTGGGAAGAGTTAGACTCACACCTTACGAGAATAAATGTAACCAACTCAACCGGCATCCGAACACGCACATTTTTCTATCTCTCCCCCTTCGCTTTCTCTCTTTCTCACACATTTTCTCTCTCTCTTTCTCTGAAAACACACACACACAGACACACTAAACACATGCATATATATATACATATATATATATATATATATATATATATATATATATATATATATATTTAACTATTTTCTAAAAATATGATTCCATCGTTACAATGAAATTATATATATACATATATATATATATATATATATATATATATATATATATATATATAATTTATTTGTAGATAAATTAAAAATTGATGACAAATACACAGCAAATACATGTATGTGTGTATTAGTGTGTAGGCCTAAAGATAGATAATGTTTAGCGGCTCGTCTATATATATATATATATATATATATATATATATATATATATATATATATATATATAATGGGGGGGGGGAGAATTGATAATAATATCCAAAACAAAAGTGAAGATGATGAGACAAAGTGGAAAATTTATTAACGACGCGTTTATTTTTCCTCAAAGACCCCAAGGCATTTTTTCGCATACAACTTTGTCTTTCTTTCATTCTAACCTGAGGAAGCCAAAGATTGCCGCGTCGCTAATAAATTTTCCACTTTTACTCATCATCTTCATATATATATAGACAGATATAGATATATATATATTCAGATAGATAGATAGGGAGAGAGAGTAGGAGGCTGGGGAGAGAGAGAGAGTTTCCCAGGATTAGTTTAATGTGGAATTATTCTTGATTGTCAAGTTACGCTTTTTTTTAGTTCTTCAACGGAGGAAATGAGGTAGTCGATATGAATGGAATGATATTAGAAGCTTATTGTAGATTCTTTTGTAGGTTGCTTTTTATCAAGACGTATAAGAAGCTTAATCTCAGTCCACTCTTTCAGAAGAAGGTGACACCTTTTACGAAAATGTATGGCAAAAATGTCCATCCAAAAAAGTATACGTGCAATACGAAAATCACTACTCAACTATTTCCGAAATATACCCAAGACTATCTCATTTCCTTCGCTGAAGAACTCAAATAACATGAGCTAACAATTTCCGAAAGACGGGATATATATATATATATATATATATATATATATATATATATATATATATATATATATATATATATATGTCATTCACAGACAGTACTTTTTCGCTGTATCACAGCTCCTCAGTGCGACTAGACATCCGAATGCCTCAAGCCAGGATTGAAACACAACTGATTTGGTGTCAGCCAGAGCTATCTTCACTCGGTAAAGTTCCACAACTAAATCTAGCGTATTGTTTTTACAAATGTAAACAAATGCCAATCAGCCAAAGTGCTCCATTCATTTTACTGAAGAGCTTATATATATATATATATATATATATATATATATATATATATATATATATATTAAAGAAAGACAAAACCATTGGGGGAAACAACTAATAATATGCCAAAACCTAAAACACTAAGCCAGTTAAAGTCTAAAAGCAAAGAGAAAAAAGGCCTAAAAGCAAAGAGAAAAAAGGTCTAAAAGCAAACTAACCTACTCAGTAAAGTGCTCGAAGTACAGATTGTCTATACCGAGCAAAAAGCGCTCACCAATGTTAAATCCTTTGAAAGGATGGATCATGTCGTAACGTTAGTTTCACAGTTATGCGATCTTCGAACGACTGACAAGGTACTGCGATTAATATTTTTATTTAATTTTTGTTGTGTTCGTATAATTTTCTGTTTTTTTATGGACATAAATGATGCAGAAATGTCCGAATGTATGTTCGAGCGCTTTCGGATATACTTTTAGCCGTTATCAAGTATGAATGTATTTTTACATTTAACAGAATATATGGATATTTTTTCTATGTATATACTGTATCTAGATTTATAGGAATGTTTTATTTTCTAAACACGGTTAGCACGTTGAGACCGTGTTCATAGTTGATGTTATTAAGTGTTGGTTCATTTGTTTTCTTTTTTTATTTATGCTAAAAATATAGCCGAAAGCGCTTGGGCATACTGAATATCCAGACAATTTCTACGTAATTTATGTCCAGAAAAGAAGAAAAGTAGAAGAACGCAAGAAAATAAAAAAAACTCGTCAGTCGTTTTTAACGAAACTTGTATAAAAAAGGATTGTTGCTCAAATATACAATATATATATATATATATATATATATATATATATATATATATATATATATATATATATATATATACAGTCATCCGCATTCAGACTGTTTCGCTGTATCACAGCTCATCAGTGTGACTAGACATCCGATTGCCTCAAGCCAGGATCAAAACCCGACTGATTTGACATCAGACGGATATGTTTCCCCTAAGCTATCAGCTCCCGGCAGAGAAAAAGGTAAATTTTAAGTATTTATTTTTAATAATATATATATATATATATATATATATATATATATATATATATATATATATAGGGTGCGATGGGTAAATTGCCGCCATTTTATATTTTTAATTTCGCGTACGCGCGTTGCTTGCTTTTGATTTTGTCGACTGCACATTATAAAGGGTCAGTTGAGCACCGTTTGTGAGGAAAAATAGCACCACGACGCAATTAACTAAGCCAGAAATTTGGAAACGGCATGCTGTACCGGTTGGCATTCTCACCGGAAGCTTCCATACGAACATTTCTGAGTGTTTGGATGTCAATGCAGAGGATTTGATAGTGCAGAGGATTCGGAAAGAGTTAGATGAGTCTAATGGTGATTACGAAGGCACGGCAGCTCCGAAAACTCACTATCGTTCTGATAAGAAAAGAACTCCCGAATTTGTTGGTGAGGGCCTCAGACTCAACACGGAAGCCTACATCAAGTGTGTTGAGGAGATAGTGCTACCCTGAATCAAGAGGGTGGCTGCTGAAAGACCCTATGTTTGGCAACAGGATTCTGCACCATTTCACACAAGCAGGATAATCTAGTCATGACTGTCAGACAATTTCTGCGACCCCTCTTGATTATTATGTGTGAAGCTCAGTTGAGCGAGAAACCAACAAAACTCTTGTAACACAAAAAGATGAACTGAAGGCAAGGATTATGGCAGCATTCACCAACTTAAACAAGGAGATCATCCAGAAGAGATACAGGAGATTCCGAAGTCGTCTGGAGGCCGTGGTTGAAGCCAATGGCGATTTTATTAAATAAATTTACACTTTACTATTTCAAGATATTTTTGTGTAATTTTGGTAAATATATCTGTTAAAATGAGATGTCAGTATTATTTCAATTTTTACATGATTTAGACGACAATTTATCTATCGCACGCTATATAAAAGATATTGGTTTTCCTTTTTTAAAGTTACGTACCATTCCACTTTGGATTCTTCTATGGGTTATTTAATGTCAAAATCTAAATATATTTACGCAATTTTTAGGTTTTGGGGGATAAAAATGGTTTTAGTGATACTTCCACTTATCCTCAGAGATCTCAAGACATTTTTCTGGCATACAGTTTTGTCTTTCTTTCATTCCAACCTGTCGAAGCCAAAGAAAGCGATCGTTAATATATGGGTGGGAAGAGAGAGAGAGAGAGTTTTCCAGGAGTATTTTAGTGGGCAATTATTCTTGGTTTTTCAAATGCCGTATTTTTCATTCTGTCAAAGCTCTTCAACGGAGCAAGAGAAAACAAATCAGAAGAGAAAGGAGAGAAAGTGGACCAGGATGAGAAGGAAGAGGAAAATACATAATAGATGAAGAAGCAAGAAGAAGAAATAAAAGAGGAGGAAAAAGACGTAATGGGCTAAAATGATTTTACGCTTCAATGTTTTTTTGTTTTTTTTTTTACTAAATCTTCACCCAATTCAAGGCCCAAGAGATGATGGAAGAAGAGGTGGTTTCATACCTCTCCGAAGGGTATATATGCGTAAGCGAATATAACAAAACGAACCCGATGTGAATTGGAACTCGGCTCTCCAATTAAAAATTCCGAACTATCCATTACCTCATCCGTACCTGACATTCCCAAGTGGACACCTATCTAGGTACTGACCAGGCTCGACGTTGCTTAACTTCGGTGATCGTATGGGAAAAAATTCATACTATCTACAAAATATTTTCTGTTTTCAAATAACCTGCAATGGGTTGATAAGCCGTAAAAACAAATCAATCAATCAAATTAGTAGCGATCCATCATCAACGAACAGACCCTGAATTTTCTTCAGCCATGATGAACGCTTGTACTCTCAATGAGACTTCTTCCTTTAAAAGTTTATTGGAACAAGTTCACTCCAGACCTCATGCATACACTCCATCACTAGAGTCCATCGTTTCCTTGAGCAGCTCCAGTAAGTACTCCTATCAGGCTCTATCATTCAGTCAGTTAAGGGCTGTTGTGACCACGGAAATGGTTAAGTAATAATAAAAACAGGTTTGCAGATATATCGTATATTAAACAGTAAGTACACCAGAAGAGTAGTGAGAGTCTATCGAATGAACTCGCGCTCAATCTATTCACTGTTCACTCTTCCCCGAAGCCTTCTGTCCTACTAATCTTATAGTAGGTGGAAGAGTCTAACATAGATTCTTTAGAGGGAGGACACCACAACAAGGGCCCTACGTGATACACGCTTACGCGACTGACTAGATTTATCCACAGTAGGTTGCCGTTTCTTTCTGCGGTAGGCTGCTTGACAACCAAGGCTATAGAAACCAGTCTGTCTTACTATTCAACCCGTAGCTGGTGGGGAGAAGAGATGGGTTCATACCTTTTCCAAGTGCATTTGCCAGTGTGAATGTGAATGTAACTCGACTGGAATTCGAATGAAATTACAGAAGTCAAGTAAGACAAAAATAAAATGGAGTACTGTTGCCATATCTCGGCTGGAGCGGCCCAATCCCCATTTCCCAGAGTTCATAAGTCTTTACTCGGCCTTGTGGGTGAGGAATTATTTTCCACCCTACAACCCCTTTCCCACAGACGAAACGCCACAAGCCTATCGCTACTCTACCACTATTTCCATGGCAATTGTTCAGACGAGCGCACATTCCTTGTGCCGCCAGCTCGGACCTTCACAGCTATGACAATCCATGCTACATCTACAGAGTCAAACCATTCTCATTCACTTCGTACTCCATTGGTAAGGAGGAAGTTCCACTAAGGTAGATTCGTTCCAGAATTTTGCTTCCCTGATCACTAAAAACTTTTTCAAACCGTTATCTTTACTATATATTCTCATATTATCCAATTCTTGCCTTTACACCCTTACAACAACCCCATTCAGTAATACTCTACCTTAAGTGGCTCTTGGGCCTTGTATTGGGTGAACATTTAGTTAAAACAACTTTTACGGTAAAAACATTTTAGTCTATTATTTCTTGTTTCTCCTCTTCTTTGTCCTCCTCTTGCTTCTTCTTCTATTCTGTCTTCTCTTTCTCTTCTTTTATTTTCTTCTCCTTCTTCTTCTCCACTCGCCTCTTCTGCTTCTTCTTCTCTTTTCTATATTCTGCTTCATCTTTCTTCTTGCTTTTCTTCTTCCGTTTCCTCTTCTTGCTTTTGCTTATATATTATGCATTTAAGGTAAGCAAAGTATTAAGAAGCGGAAATTTTCGTTAGAAAGGAGTACTGAACTGTTACGTAATATTAGTCCTCCAGTATGGAAGAGAATGCTGGACACTCTCCCCACAGATGAAGAAGAGAGCTGAAGCACCAAAAATGTGGTTCTACAGAAGGATGCTGAGAATACCATGGACCGAACATATGAGCAAGTTTTATGGAAAATGGAAACAAACAGGATTCTTATGCGTGGTATCAGAAAAAAGATAACTGAAATTTCAAGGGTACATAATGAGGAAAGAGGCCTTGGAAAATTTGATACTCACGGGACAGATTGAAGACTAAAGGAAATCAGCGCATAACCTATTTAACGAGCTTGTGTTAATGAATGGTGTAACAGGGTTAGGAGAGATAATAAAAAGACTAAATTTATTAAGAGCTACAAGTGACAGGCAGTTGTGGAGAGCCATGATCGCCAAAGTTCTGAAGGGACATGGCACATGGAAG
>OZ038489.1:73609079-73614079 GCA_964036315.1 Acanthosepion esculentum | reverse complement strand
ACCTCAGTGTATTTGCTTCTATTTTTCCGTCCTTCTCCAAGTTCCTCTTACTACTAAAAAGTTCAAATATGCATTCATTTGTCCATAATACATTTTGCTAAATTATGAATATTTTCTATGAGAAACAATATATTTTGTTTTCGCCATTAACCCATCATATAACCCATCAGTAGACTTTTTGATATTTAAAAAATATTTAAATGTTAATACAAGTTCTAAATGGTAACTCAGCACTGGATAATGTTGTAAACAAAACATATGTAGCTGTTTCTGTTTGGAGGAAAAATTTGTGCCATTTACGACATTTTTTTTTTTTAATTTTGAAGTAATTTGCAAAATAAATGCGACTACGCATTGAGATGAGGACACAAATCGAAATTTTATTCAAAGTTTACTCTCAAAGAAAAATTGCCAATAAGTTGACGATTTCTAGGGGTGCAACATATGTTGCAAAAACAGTTAGTAACTGCTGCAAATGCTGAGAGATAAAGAGCTGGAGCACCAAAAGTGACAACTGCTGCTGAAAATAAGCACTTGATTATTAAGAGTAAAAGAAATGGAATGAAAAATGATCCAGTTTTGACAGCTGAGCATATTTACTCTCGCTAAGAATTAATGTTGCTCTCAACCGTGAAAAATCGACTTAGATCAGCGGGGCTCCGGGGTGCGTAGCCATCAACAAACCCGATACGGAAGGTGAATAAACAGAAAAGACTGTTATGGGCAACAAAAAAGAAAAAGCGTAAGAACTGGATATTGAAAGAGTGACAAAATCTATTGTTGACTGACGTGTCCAAATTTGAACATTTTGGTAGTAAGAGGAAAATGTATGTGAGAAGAAAGGCGGGAGTAAGACTGAATAATGAATGTGCGGTTCCATCAGTTAAGCATGGTAATGGGTCTGTTATGTTGTGGGATGTTTTTGAGAAGAGAGGGCTAGAGATTTGATTCAGGTCAAGGGAATCATGAAAAAAGAACGATATCATTCGATTTTGCAAATATATGCTATACCATCTGGTTTACGCATAACTGGAAAAGTTCATCATTCAATAAAACAACGCTCCACAACACTCTTCTAAGTTATAAAAAAAAATTACACTTTTGGAAATTATGACTTGGCCACCACAATTTTCTGACCTTTCTCCCATTGAATTAGTATAGGATGAATCGGATAGGAGAGTTTGAAGTGAATACCCAAAGACTGAGAGTGGGCATTTTTCAGTGCTTGAAGAATGCTTGGGAAGGTCTGCCATCTACTTTTTTTCAAGAATTGTTTGAAAGAATACCAAAAATTTGTAAAGCAATAATTGAGGCAGGTTGTAGTTTTATTGACGAAAACAAAATATGATGATTTTGTATGATAATTTTTTATAATTAAGTGTTTTGTCATAATAAAAGTATATACACTATAGTTACTGAAATGTATCTTTTACTTTGAAAACAAGTACAGACATATCCCAGTTTAAGGTGTTTTAAAGAAATGTAAAATGCCCCCAATTTTTTGCTTGTTTTGTATATATATATATATATATGTATATATGTGTGTGTGTGTCTGTGTGCGCGCGCGCGCGTGTTTGAGTACACACACAGCTCGATAGAAAAACTACCTTACTGTGAAACAATAGTTACCATGCTCTTTTCACATGCCATTACTGCTCACTATTTACATTATTCGGACTGTTGCCTTTATCCACTGTACCATGTGTCCTTGGCACAGTGGATAAAGGCGTTGGTTAGATCCAGTGACAAGACATAAGGAGTGTGAGTTCAATACCCGGTTAAGGCAGTGGAGAACTTTGAGAGGGGAATTAACAGGAGAGAACTGATAACTGACATCCATTAAACATGGCACGCGGAACTAGAACAGTCTACCCCAGTGAGCGAAATAAAGGGTTCAGTTTAACATTCCAACCACCTGAAGAAGGCCGGACGTACAACGGCCGAAACGTTGTAATAAATATGGTGACAAAGATGAGGACAATAGTCCGAATAATATAAATAGTGTACATAATACCTCATCTCAGAAATATAGACAGATGCCATTACTGCTGTAGTGAGGTCGGTCCCCTGCAATCTGCACATGATCTTGTACCGTATATTTTATATAGATAGTCCGTGCAAGAACTTTCTCGTTTAGAGTGCTTAAAAGAAGAAAGTCAAATGACTCAACCGCTTATTACGTCCTTTTCTCTCAAAAGATCAATGACAAACTAAAATCAACAAAAAAAAACAATGTCCTCGCGATGAAAGAGAAACATTCCAGTCACCGACAAATTTTTGTTACAACTTATTACATTAAAAGCAATTTATTACATTACAGGAAGCGAAAACTACAGTACTTTGTTCATGTCATCAGAGCCAAGAATCTCTGCAGCCACATCAGTATCGATGACAGGAGACCGAAGGGAGGACCAAGGTGACGCTGACGACATCAGATATTGGAAAGGGAGAACGCAGGTGGAGTGCACGGTCACCCCGTGGGAGAGAAGACAGTGGAGTGCTTTGATGCAATTGTTCATGGACCTTAACCCTCGACAATGAGGACGGTAAGAAGCAAGAAACATCGTCGGCATTTAGCAAATATCGACTCATTTGTGTCGCACGAGGTCGCAAGTCTGGAACACCCTGTCTGTTTCGGACTCACTTCCCTATAAGAGCTTATAGAGTAGCAGACAGCAAGCTCCGCGTCGAGAATCCCATTTATCATAGCATTATAAAAAAAGTCATCAGATGACCTGAGGCAGAAAAGGCAATGATACAAAAAAACAAAAAAAATGTAAGCCTTTTATTTTATTAAATTTGGTAATATATTAATTATTGGAAGTAAGCTGGTCGTGAAGGAAAGGTAAGAAAACTCGACTCGTAGGCCATTTCATCAATTCTGAGTTCGATCATCACATGGTGCACCTATTACTGCAGTGTAATCCTGGAACATGTCGTCGTGGAGAAATGGTTAACAAGCTTTCCCACGCCCCATTTCTCATAGGGCTGGATTGAGTTGGAGGAATGTATTTATAAGGTATTTAATGTCGAAATGTGCATTTTTATATTTGATTCTATACATAAATATTTGATCGGATTCTATAGTTGAGCCTATAGGTCAAAATTGGTCGGATTCTGTATTTGATCGATAATCAGATATTGGTCGGATTCAGTATTTGTGTCTATAGGCAAATATTAGTCTTGTTTATACTTGATTTTATATAATATATTGGTCGTCTTTACAAGGGGCGGCAAGCATCCTCATTTTGGAGGTTACATAGGACACAGCATGAGTGGATTTCACAGTATCCTCGGCTCCGCCGACTGGGTAACCACACTGCTTGACCCACAGTTACAGTCTAAACTTATAAAAGAAACATCAATAACGGACCTATATTAACGTCAACGGCTTTTGAATTCGATCTATCGGAACCCGTAAACTCTCCACGGAGATTAAGGCCAATAATTTTGTTAGGCACAGTTTACGTAGTTGTAAACTGGCTCTGTCTTATTTTTCATGCTATTTTTGGAGAATTTTGGTTTGTGTCTTTGATTTGCCACATATGATTTGAGAAGGTTGTGTTGCTTGTATATTTTTATTGTTAAATATGCAAACAGCACAAGCCACTCTAAAGATTGCACTGAGGCTTGAGACTGTGTCCCTGTACAGTGTTGATGCTTATGTCCACACAGTCTTCATCTCCGACATTGAGCACTCCTCCCCCACAAATATTAACAATATATTTAAAAAATATAGCTAATGCGCACACTTCACACACACTCAAACACACACACACACACACATATATATATATATATATATATATATATATATATATATATATATATATATATATATATATATATATATATATATAGATATGGGTTTCAGGTGTGCTATATTTAGGATAAAAGTGCTGAATATCCGGGATAGAGCGTGTACACGGTACACACATCATCTAGTGGCCAAATCCAACAGGACAACGCAGCGTGTCACAAATCAAAAATATTGTCAGTATGGTTCATCAACATATATATATATATATATATATATATACATACATACATATATATACACATATATATATATATACATATATATATATATATATATACATATATATATATATACATATATATATATATATATATATATATATATATATATATATATATACATATATACATATATATATATATATATATATATATATATATATATATATATATATATATATATATGTTGATGAACCAAACTGACTCTATTTTTGATTTGTGACACGCTACGTTGTCCTGTTGGATTTGGCCACTAGATGATGTGTGTATCGCAGTCATAAATTGAGGCACATGGTCAGTAAGAATAGCCTGGATAGGCTGCTGCCTCTAAAGGGTATTTTATTGGAACCAAGGTCATAATATAGAATGAATAATATTGGACGAGGTCAAATAAATGTAGAATAAGTGGTTATTCTTTTTGTTTTACTCATTTTACCCAAAGCAGTGATAATGCTACTAAGACGCAATGGGAGTGAAAAAGAAGGGTAAAAATTCACTGAGGAGAAAAGGGCAATGAAAGAACAGCATTCAGACAGACACAAAATGGCGACTGACGTTGTATTTAAATTTTTGAAGATAGCGATTGACGTGGCAGGGTAGCAAGAAATCGGAAGAGATCTTAATATGAGCTTTTGTATAATCTTAGCTATGAATACTATTATCTTTCTGTTCACCAGGCGAGTTCCTCTTTCAAAATATTAATCTTTGCTGTTAAACGTTGAGCCTTCATCTTATTTAGATGGACAAAAGCGAATACTCAGTGCGGCAGTTTATTTTTTTCTTTATCTTCTTATCACTGAATGATCGATTAGTTGCCAAAAGCCGAAGTAATTTTTGAAAGGCATTCAACATCTAAAATTATGTGTAGCTTCAATTTCTTTCAAAGACCGTTTCAACATCGCAGAGAAGTTCTTTTTCTTCTTCTTCTTCTTCTTCTTCTTCTTCTTCTTCTTCTTCTTCTT
>OZ038489.1:73514079-73604079 GCA_964036315.1 Acanthosepion esculentum | reverse complement strand
AGAATCAGAGTATTAAGAAACAGAACCATTTTGTTAGAAACAAAGAAAAGAGTACTGCACTCTTATGTAATATCAGTCCTCCTATATGGTAGTGAATGATGAAGAATTTCCTCACAGATAAAGAAGAGACTTGAAGCAACAGAAATGGGTTCTACAGAGAGATGCTAAGAATACCATGGACATAACATGTGAACAACGACATAGTTTTACTGACAATAGCAATAAAAAGAACACTTATAGTTATCAGGAAGAGACAGCTGAAATTTCTAGAGCGCATACTGAGGAAAAGCAGCTTGGAAAATGTGATACTTGAAGAATAGATTGAAGGAAAGAGGAAAACAACGCATAACCTACCTATAGAGTTTGTGCAAATGGATGGCGGAACAAGGTTTAGGAGAGATAACAAAAAGAAAAAATTACTAAGAACAGAAATTGTGGAGAGTCATGATCGCCAATGTCCTGAAGGGACACGCTAAACAAAAGAAGTACACATAAAATGATAAATATCAAATTTAGTATTGTCTTCAGTTCTTTTTCATGTATTGAAATAATTATATATATACATATATGTATGCAGGTGTGCAGAAAAATAGGAAAGAACACGTTAGGTAGGTAATCCGGTGTTCCTTAGTATTTTGCTTTTATTTTCAAAAAGACAGTGCTGCATACAGAAGTAGAGCTTATATTATAATATTTTTAGTTTTTAAAAATATGATTCCTTCGCTACATAAGAGTTCTCATGTTTCAAAAGCGAGAGCCGAGACCCCTAACATAATTTTTTAAGTTATGTAGAGTTAAGGTGCCTGGACCCGCTTCCTTGTCAAGCGAGAATTTGGGAATAAGCTATCTTTTGGTTAGCGCGTGTTTATAAGTGCGGTCTCATTGGAACATTAGTTGCTATGTGAAAAAGCTTTTATCCTGTTGATAAAAAGTCATCAACAGATAATAATCATCATTGCTATACTGATCCCCAGTCAAGTATTTTTTTCATGTTGGAGAACAGATGATAGTCCAATGAACCCAAATCAGGGAAGGTGATCAACCAGTTTAAAGACACAGTCACGCACAGAAGCTATTAAAACCAAGGACTTGTATGTTGGAGAATTTTTCTGATGAAACAAAGCCCCTTTCGTCAGTTTTCCTTGGCGCTTGGTTTTGATATCCATCTGTAACTGCCTCAGCCAATTGGCATAGCACTCTCCCTTTATGCTGTGGCCCTTTCGGAGACAGTCAATAAACACAAGGCATTTTGCATCTCTCCCTCCCCCCCCAAAAAAAAAGACTGAGGTAGATTACACGACATTGGTCTACTTTAGAACAGGTGAGAAGCGGTGTTTCCACTGCATGAATTGTCTATTTGTCTCTGGCCCAAAGTGATGAACCCAACACTTATCCTGGGTTAGGAAACGTTCAAGAAAAACAACTTGCTTCAAAAGATATATTTTCCCGTGATGTGATCAGCCTGGTGCACTTTTCATAAAGTGTCAGAAGACGTGACACTCATAGAGCAGAAACCTTCGTCATGCCAAGTTCATTGTGCAAAATATTCTCAATTCTCTCACGGGATATGATAATAGCATTGGCTATTTGATTTATAGTCAATCGCCTATCATCCATTACCATGTGGTGAACACAGTCAATTTTTTCCTCGATGGTGGCAGTTTCAAGTCGTCCAGACCTGGCGTCATTTTAAAGACTCTCCTCATCCTAAATTCAGCTGCCCACTTTTGCCCTGTTGATAAAACTGGAACGTCATCCCTTAATGCAGAAAACATGTCAGCATGAATTTCCTTGGAACTAAATCATTTCCTGCAGGTACTTGATAACACCGCGAGGCCACATTTTGTCTATTTTCAAGAGAAGTCGTTACTAGTTACTTTTAAAGTCAAATGTTAGTTTACCTGGAAAGAAGCAAAGCACTTATTAATAAGAAGAGTGGAAATTAACGCATGCAAAATTTCACAATCCTTCTTATTCAGCCTATAAACATTTTAGCGAACACGCATAGTCCCACTTACCCACAGATGCCTCAACAGATACCTGAAACCGCGGATAGCATTTAAAACTACGTTTTTTCATATACACATATACCTATGATAAAGTTATATTTAGCGATTAGGCACAATACGAGATTAATACGAATAAGAATAAAACAGAGCAATTATGGCAATAGGTTGTAATAAAGATTTTATGGGACAAACAAATTATTCGTTCTTATCGTAACTAAAACACCATACGATTGTTTTCTTTATTTAAGTCGAGAGCTTCCGTCTTTTCACTTAACGGAAGCACTTTACGGTTTCCCGTTGACATATTCGAATTGCTAGTATTTGGCGCCATTATTAAGTTTTTGTTTTTATGTCTGGTTGATTGCGGGTGACTGAAAACAGTATAGAATAGGAATCACCTGAGAAATTAAGATCAGACGCCATGTTAGGTGCAGCATCATGGCATCTATTATTATTATAATTATTATTATTATTATTATTATTGTTTTATTTCCTTTGGTTTCTGGTGTATACTCATTTCTTTCCGGGTCCCGGCCAGAGACCTAAGGTCAGAAATGGCATCATAACATTTTACACTGAGCAATGAAAGTAAAGTAAAGGGACACCCAGTTAGAATCTTTCCTTTTATATTTTAATATATCTACAAGATAAACCATCACATCGCATTAAATGCATTATTATTATTATCATTATTATTATTATTATTATTATTATTATTATTATTATTATTATTTAGCACAGTACCAATAAAAAGGGTGTGATTATTTACGTACGTATTTTGCACTATTGCCTAGGGTCTGAGTACATCACCTGCGCTCTACCTAAGATCAATATATTGCTTTCTGGTTCAGTGTAATATCTGCAAGCTCTTTGAAAAGTGTTACCAGAATATATACTTTTTTTTCAAAAGAATTAATGGATTTACGTAATATACACAGTTTAGCATCAAAACGTGCTGTCTATTTCAAACAGGGGTATCCACTAAAATAAAGTTTGAAGTATATATATATATATATATATATATAATTATTTACCCGCTGCCCCACGCAGCAAGATGTGACACAAGGCCGAGTATAAAGTGGGGTATCCGAGTCGGTAGGCTCGGGCAAAAATTCCCTATAGACCACGTAAAAACGGAGTGAGTTTCCCGAGATGAGACTCTGCCCTTCGGCAGAGCCTCGTCTGGGGGATACCCTCTGACATGAGCCAGGTAAGTATAGCTGATATATATATATAAAAGGGCAAAAAGAAAGCCGTTTATGCCAACGCGTTTCATTCCTTGAGGAACTTTATCAAGGCAAGTGTTTTATTTAGTAACCTGTATTCATACACAAAAGTAACGTGGAGAAAAAATATCTTTACACGTTCAAAGTTTGAATTAGATCACACTCCGAAATATTCGAAAATCTTACGGCGTAAATGGAAAGGTAAATTATGGAGGACGCTAAGTGACATAAGTTTTTCGCATATTAAACAAAAGTGAATTAATGTTGCTGTTGTTGTTGTAGCTGAATTTTTACGTAATTATTATTCATTTTTATATATTTTTGTTTTATTTTATTTTGTTTATTTATTTATTGTTTTTTTAAAGTTCATTAGTTAACCTTTATTTTAATTTCTTTAAAACCATATATGGTCATACATAAATATGCTGCATTGAGAAATAATGTCAGTAATTACTCTTTCAAGAACTTTTCATCGCAACAAGTTAGTTTCTCTCTTAATAAGTATAGCATTTTTGTGTTCGAAATACTGGTTAAAATTATTTCCGTTTATAAATAATGCCTTTGATAAATTGTTATATAGGATCTCTTTCTTATGTTCATGGATAAATTTATTTTTTTTTTCTGAAAATGTTGTTTAAACTTTACTGCAACTTTTGCAGTAAAATTTAAACTAATTTTCCCACCAACAACGACACCAAATGACATGAAACCAAACGCAGATATAAGGTCATACATTCATCTTTTAATACACGCCTATTTTTCCAGGAATATCGCGGAAAATGTCTTCAGAGAAGGACATATGTCGAAAAGAACATTAAAAAGAACATCCGGAGAAAATGGGCTACAGTTACAAACGAAAATCTTTTAGAACGGTTATGTCACAAACAATCTCTACTGCATCTTATATGTGAATACACAACTTAGTGCGAACAATATTATTTTTACAAAGAAAAAACTCATAGATATTCTTCCAAATAGAAGGCATTTTACTCGTGTTTTTTGTTTTCTAAAAAGAAACATTTAGTGCTTGACATCTTCGAGGGTGATGCTGAAAAGCTTTCGACTGGACCTACACCTCAATATTTGACCAAATGACAAAAGAGAGTTTGTTTAATTAACGAGAAATTTTCAGTACCTTTTATACGTGAGTAAACAGGCATCTTTATTTTTTGTGAAAAATCATTTTAGATGTGCCTGAATAAATTCGGGAATATTTGTATGCGTCACTTCACTCGTGATCTTGCCATGAGATCAAGCAGATCCTGAAATTTAACGATTTGGGTTGTTTTGGGTTGGGTTTCCCTATGTCTATTGGGTGTTTTGGGTTGGGTTTCCCTATGTCTATTGGGTGTTTTGGGTTGGGTTTCGCTATGCCTATACACCTTCGGATTTCTGTCAAATTTTCCGTCGTCTGTTACTAGACGACGGAAAATTTGATATATAGCTAAAGAGGTCTATCAGAACAAAAATCGTTAGAAACGAGATAAAAATGTGTTGAACTACGATTTAATATCTCATCCCCTAGATAATAGTGAATGCTGGGCAATTTCTACATAGATGAAGAAAGGACTTGATGCAACATCGATGTAGTTCTACCGTCAAGTGCTGAGAATTCTATGGACAGAAGATGTGAGCAACAAGGGAATTTTCTGGAAGATAGGAACTATCAGGAAGCATGTTTACAATCAGAAAAAGAGAGTATAACTTTTTGTATAAACATAATGAGGAAAGAGTGCCTGGAGAATTTAACACTCCTAGGACATAATGAAGGCAAGAGAAAACAGAAGGAAACATCGGTTAATCTGTTTAACTAATTTGCGCGAATGGATTGTGAAACAAGAATAAAAAGAGATGGTAAAAAGTTAAAACTTTCTTTTTTTACGGTAAGGTTCACCCTGTGCAAGGCCCCGGAGGCACTCGCGGTAGAGGGTTACATTAAAAGTCAGTTTATGCGGATAGGTGAGAAAGATAACGGTTAAACCTAGCCTTGAACAGGTTGTGGTTCAGGGAACAGGGATCAGGGAATATAGTTCATCCGAGCACTTTCCGTGAAAGTAGCGATAGAGCAGTAAGAGACTTACCACATCCGGCTTGTGGGAGAGAGGTTGAAGGGTGGGGAATGATTCGTCATCCACAAGGGCTCAGAGCTTTTGGACTCTAACTTGAACAGGTTAAGATTGGAGAAAAAAGTTGTGGAGAGCCATGATCGCTTACGTTTTGAAAATATAAAGCACGAAGAAGAAGAAGAAGAAGAAGAAGAAGAAGAAGAAGAAGAAGAAGAAGAAGAAGAAGAAGAAGAAGAAGAAGAAGAATGTGGAGGAGGAGAAGAAGAAGAAGAAGAAGAAGAAGAAGAAGAAGAAGAAGAAGAAGAAGAAGAAGAAGAAGAAGAAGAAGAAGAAGAATGTGGAGGAGGAGAAGAAGAAGAAGAAGAAGAAGAAGAAGAAGAAGAAGAAGAAGAAGAAGAAGAAGAAGGTTTGGCTGTAGCTGAAGAACATTCTCATAGTATGTTCCTTAAGTGACTTGCGTTCTCAAACTATAGACTAGACCACCGTAGTACAGCAAAGATTCGATTATGAGACGCTAACTAGTTTTCTCGTTGCCGGGGGCTTCGAATCGAGAGATAACACGAGAAACGTATTCAACGTGAAAAGATTCGAAATAGAAGGAGAGACGTGTTATTCTTCCAGAAGCAGGATGCGACTTTTAGATAAGTGCTTGTCAATTCACTCGTACGTGCGGAAGGATATCTTCCTCGTGATATCTACGTCCAGGAAAAGGTTAGAGACAAGAGCCTGCCGTACTTCTATTTTCTCTCAAGCTACAATATATGCGGCATCTGAATAGGTGAAAGACCGTAAAAAACGTGTCATGTCACATTTTGTTAAGAAGTGGTTTATATCAGTTTCTAAGAGAGGACATCAGGATCCTGGGCAAACTCTTTCACTAGTCTTGTATGTATCAATCCATACGTAAATATGCTATTAAAGTCTCTAACAGTGTTTAAAATCTACTAAGAATCAGTAAATATAGCTCACACTGACAAAATTAATGCAATCTGTAATTATTCTGATCATGTCATATTTAGGCGACAGCTACCTTGACCTCACTCTCCAGCCTTGATAGAGTCCAAAAGCGTCTCCGAACCCCTGTGGGTGATGAATCATTTCCCACCCTTCAACCTCTCTCCCACAGGCTGGATGTGGCAAGCATCTCACTGCTCTACCGCTACTTCCACAAAAGTGCTCGGACAAACTACATTCCCTGATCCCGCCAATTCAAACCTTCACGGCAAGAACACGCCATGCCACTTACATAGTATCAAACCATCCACATCCCCTCCGTATTCCATCGGTGAGAAGTTCCACTCCAACAGCTTCTTCCCGGGAAATACTACCCTGTGAAAACGATTCCCAGCAGGATGTTTTCCCTGATCACTACAACCGTAAACTGTTCAAGGCTAGGGTTAACCGTTATCTTTCCCTCTTATACGCACCTAGGGCCTTCTAAGGTAACCCTATACCGCGAGTGGCCTTGTAAAGGGCGAATCTTACTCCAAAAATAAAAATAAAAAATAGAAAAGTAAATGTTAAAATAAAACATATATAGTTTTTTTTTTAATTTAAGATGTCAACTATCGAAAATCCATGAAAAATGTGAAATATTCAGGTTGAAACTAAATTTCTGTCCGATTTGATCATGTATATTACAAGTGAAGATACTAATGCTTATAGAAATATTTGACCACTGTACTATATCCCTTTTGAGTTTGAAGACAATTCTCATTCTATGAAATTTTTGCATTTGTTACTTTGCCTAATTTTAACTTGCGTATATATATTGTTTGCTTAGTATTATTTTGCCCTGGTCTTTCTTTCTCTTCTTATTGTTTATTGAGAACTTTGTTAATTACACTTAACCATAACAAATTATTCCACAAATGAGGTTGCCAGAAGGTGGGACATTCAGGCCATTATTATCCCAATTATCACTGCGGCGTTGAGGTCTATACCAACGAACTTACTGGAATAAACCCTAGTAACCCATCGCTTCAGAAGTCTGCGTTGCTTGGCTCTACAAAAATTCCTCGAAAGGTGATATCTGTTTGAAATAATGGTGAACACCCATAATGCAAGATGTCCAGTTTAAAACGAAAATCCAAGCGAAGGAAAAGAGAATAATAATAATAATAATAATAATAATAATAATAATAATAATAATAATAATAATAATAATAAAGTGCCTCCTTATTGATATGGCAGTCCCTGCAGACTGCAATGTATCTTTGAAGATATATGAAAAAATCTGTCAAAATACAAGGACCTTGAAGATAGAAATCTCAAAAATGTGGCACATGGGAACATCAATAATCCCTGTTGTAGTTGGAGCCCTTGGACTGGTTGGAAAAGATTCCAGTAGGCTGATTGAAGGGATCTCTGGAAGTCCATGCCTCAAAGAGATACAAAAAATTGTTCTGACAAGTACACCCCACACTTTACGAAGGGCCTTATCTATGTAATTATTTTTTTTTTGCACTGGAAAGTGTCATGATGCCATTTCTAACCTTAGGTCCCTGGGCGGGACCCGGAAAGAAATGTGTAAACGCCAGATATCAAAGAAAATAATAATAATAATAAACAATGTGGTTGTCGTCTGGGACGTGCCAATTCGGGCTGACGGAAATGAAAGCCAACAGACCTGATATTGTCATGGAGGACAAGAAATTCAGTGTATGCATATTGACATAGTGGTACCATCTGAGAGAAACAACTCCCTGAAAATTATCGAGAGATTGTCCAAATGCAAGGACCTGGGGATCGAGATTGACGGGATGTGGGGAATGAAGACTGGAACTGTACCAATAGTAATCGGAGCTTTAGGCCTCGTGAGAAAAGGAATGGACAGTTTTACTAACAGTGTGTCAGGTAACATTAACTTAAAAGTTGTCCAGAAAATTGTCCTACTAGGAACATCCCATATACTAGGAAAAGTGATATCAATTAAATGACAATTCTTCTATAGGGCCTAAGAACCATAGTTTGAACCCGGCTCTACAAGATACAAAGCAGGAAACATAATACACAAACAACAACAATAATGATAATAATAATAATAGTACCATCTCAGAGAAAAATCTCCATGAAAATTATCGAGAAATTGTCCAAATACAAGGACCTGAAGATCGAGATTAACAAGATGTGGGGAATGAAGACTGACACTGTCCCAGTAATCGCTGCCCTCGACCTCTTAAGAAAAGGAATGGATAATTTTACTAACAGTGTCCCAGGTAACATCAACATACAAATTGCCCAGAAAATCGCCCTACTACGAACATCTCATTTACTAAGAAGTGTTATCAATTAAATGACAATTCTCCTATATGGCCTGAGGACCATAGTTTGAACCCGCTCTACAAGATACAAAGCAAGAAACATAACATACACAAATAATAATAATAATAATAATAATAATAATAATAATAATAATAATAATAATAATAATAAACAAAATGATTGACGTAGCAATTCCAATATTTTTCAACAGTTAAGAGAAGAGCGAGATTTAAGAAAAGAAAGAGATGAGAAAAAACATTGTTTGACAATGGCAAAACGAAGAAATTTACTTTGGTTACTAAGGTGAGATCACCTGACTCAACAAAACATAATCCTATTCACTCAATCATATTTGACATTCTTTATTCAATAACAAAGACCACTGTAAATAGAACGCTGTTTTTTTTTTTTTAGTCAATCACATCGGCCATCGGTCTGGAGAAGGTGCCGGTGACCTTATCGATGCGCCTAACTGAATGACGTTTTCTCACGCAAGTTGGATAGGTGAAAAATAATTTAATCTTCTTCTTCATGTGGTGTGTCCCCGTCAGGACGTAGGCAATCATGGCTCTCTACAATTTCCTGTCTTTTGTAGCTCTTAATAATTTATATTTCTTTACTATCTCTCCTAAACGATGTTCCGCCATCCATTTACTCAAAATCGCTAGGTAGGTTATGTGTTGTTTTCTTCTGTCCCTTTTGCCTTCAATCTGTCCTGTGAGCATCATATTTTCTAAGCCCTCTTTCCTCATTACGTGTCCTAAACATTTCAAATGCCCCTTCTTGATGTTAAGGATAAGTTTCCTTTTTGTTTCCATTTTATCTAAAACTTCGTCATTACTCACATATTCGGTCCATGGTATTCCCAGCATCCTTATGCAGAAACACAATTCTGTTGCTTCACATCACCATCATCTTCAAGGAGATTTTCCAGCATTCACTTCCATATAGGAAGACAGATAGCGCATAAGAGTTCAGCCCTCTTTTCTTTATTCCTAACGAAGATTTCCTGTTTCTTGGTAATCTACTTAGATTTTGGAATGCATTTTTGGCTATTCCAATGCGCCTTCGGATTTTAGTATCACACTTTCGGTCCTCTGCTAATACACTTCCTAGATACGAGGTCGATAATTACCCATAACGAGTTAAACATGTAGAAATTCCATAGTGTTTCTTCGTAATTCCTAAATTGCGAAGTAAATAATTTATTTCAGAGACGCAGAACCAAGTATTTGTATTATTGGGTCCAGATAATTGGCATCGCTTAAAAGAATAAACATAGAATTTCATATGGACTACAATGTCAATATAAATATATATTATATATACTTTATTAAGCAGCCTCGTCAAATCATGTTTAGGAATAATACTTATATGTACTTTATATATAATACTTATATATACTTTATATATAATACTTATATATACTTTAATAATAATACACATAATACTTATATATAACATATAATACTTATATATACTTTATATATATAATATTCTTGTACTTATATATATATACTTATATATACTTTATTAAGGAGCCTCGTCAAATCATGCATGGGGCCAAACCTGTTTAGGAATAATACTTATATATACTTTTATATAATACTTATATATACTTTAATAATAATACACATAATACTTATATATAACATATTTTTTTTATATAATACTTATATATACTTTATATATATAATATTCTTGTACTTATATTTATATACTTATATATACATTATTAAGCAGCCTCGTCAAATCATGCATAGAGCCAAACCTGTTTAGGAATAAGACTTATATATACTTTTATATAATACTTATATATACTTTAATAATAATACATATAATACTTATATATAACATATAATACTTATATATACTTTATATATATAATATTCTTGTACTTATATATATATACTTATATATACTTTATTAAACAGCCTCGTTAAATCCTGCATGGCGCCAAACCTGTTTAGGAATACCTAAACTTTCACTGGTGTACAACCACTTTCTAAGATCAATGGTTAAAAAGGTTTTGAGCGAATGAAGCCTAAGGATCTTGGCAAAGATCATCCTTCTTTTAACATTGGCTACTGGCGCTACAAATTCACAAACAACTGTCCCAAATAACAGAAACCACATCACTTGAGGACTACAATAGCAGTAACAACTAAAATGGATAGCACATATAACGCGAAAAGATAATAATCATATATTCAAGATGTTGATATTCCACACCATTCAAATAAAAAGTTAGGAAGAAAACCCTCATCACTACTGGAAAGAGCAATAACAGCTACTAGAGTTGAATAACCTACTTTTCAGAAAAATCTTTCTCTTAAAAGAGAAAGATTTTATAAATGTCAACCGAATGTAGTACTGGCATAAGGAAACGGCTAATATTAACCTTATATATATATATATATATATATATATATATATATATATATATATATATATATATATATATATATATATATATATGACTAATATATATATATATATTATATAGTTTGATATATATGATATATATATATAAACTATATATCACAAACTCTATTTGCAACATACTCGTTGCTGATACGAATATAATACCCTCATCCACAATTTAAAAAATAGGCTAAAAATAATGGAAGCATTATTAATAAGAAAAAGCCAATGTTCAATAATATCAGCTATGAACACAGCCACAATGTGCTGACCATGTTTGGAACATAAACTATTCCTATAACTGTAGGTGTATACATAAAAGTATCCATACATTCAGTTAAAAGTAAAAAATAAAACCCTTGATGGTTAAATCGATTCAACATGCAAAACATTTGTACAATTTCTACATAAGTTATGTCCAGAAAAGAAGAAAATTATAAGAACACAAGAGACATTAAATAAAAAAAACTTAACCACAGTACCTTGTCAGTCATTTTTAATGAAACTTGGGTATATATATATATATATATATATATATATATATATATATATATATATATATATAACCTTATACACACTCACACACACACACACACACATATATATATATATATATATATATATATATATATATATATATATAGGAGGAAATGTATGACAAAGTGGAATAAGTTTTTGAGTTTCGTTTGTTCTTTACGACTTCATCGGACTAATTTTTTTATATTGCTGCGACTGCGCTTGCGCACAAACGAGGGATGCTGGGAATTTAAAATTTAATTTTCATATACATATAATCTAGCCGATTTCATTTTCATTTAGATCATTGTTGTTTCCATCACTTTTGCCATCAGATATACCAAAGTAATAATAAAAAATCTACGAGTAATGGTGAAATATCGAACGAGACAGGACGCAAATTTACTGTGGATGACCTTACGATCAAGGCACTCTCGAAACAATTTCGACGTCTTTCCCTAATATTGTTCTCATATATATATATATATATATATATATATATATATATATATATATATATATATATATTGTGTGTGTGTGTGTGTGTGTGCATCACTTTAAACGTTATTTTTAGCGGATACTTGTATTTGAGTAGGCTCTCCGTTTATTTATTAAACAGTCCTACGCAAATACGAGTATCCACTAAAAATAACGTTTACAGTTATACAAACTGTCAGATTAATACAAATTCATCCTCATTTGTGTAATGTCAACGAATACTCGTTGCCACTTTTGTAATGTCAACGAATACTCGTTGTCACTTTCGTAATGCTTGTTGTAGTAGAGACTTTGTAATCAGAGTAACGCCGTTGAATAATACTGGTGTCAGACGCCTTCGAATATTACCCGCACTAATATTACTTGCTCGATAATACTCGATCGAATAGTAACAACCGAATAGTGATTCGAATAGTGATCAGTATAGAGAAATAATATAGTGAAAAGAATAGCGATCCGTATAGTAATAGAGGATAGTTTAGAAATAATCACCATATAGATGCCACGCTAATTCCCATATATACATTTCCTTTACCCTCATGTGATCTACTTATTCAAAATGGGATCGCCTGAGTTTGGTCTCTGGTGATCTGCGTTCAAAGTCCAATGCAGCGACACTTTATTCCTATATAACACTCATATATATATATATATATATATATATATATATATATATATATATATTATAAATTAATTGATTTAAAATATGTTTTTTTTTGCTACACAGTGATAACCATGTTTCAAAGATGGAAGCTAAAGCCTTCGAATTTAATTTTGTTATTAAATTAATGCTCTGTAAATTTACATTGAGCACTATTGTGTAAAAATAAAAATATCTATAAGAACACCGGATTTTATATCTTACTGTTCTTTCTTTTTATTTATATATATATATATATATATATATATATATATATATATATATATATATATTCTCTCTCTTTTTCCCTTTCTACTTTTTATCCCGATGTGTCTTTCTGTTTGGATTGATTCCATTTCTAAAAAAAATCTTTCGGTCGGAAGAGGACCGAAAGACCAGTCGAAAGTACTTTCATATTTGAGGAAGACCTAATACAGTTTATAATTTTAAAAACAAGGACCATAATATTCATCGTGTGATTAGTGGGTTAATGTATCTTTTTTTTTATAAATGATTTCTTGTAATATATATATTTATATATATATATATATATATATATATATATATATATATATATATATATATATATATATATATAAATATATTACAATAGAATAGTATCCGAACCACAATGGAGGAATGAGACAAAGCGAACCAGGAAAAATACATTAAGAATGCGCTGATCTCACAATTCATGATGATAAACATAAGACCAGGCTCATACATTGCACCATGGTCGAAGTGTCAGGAAGGCGACCTTGATGTTAACGGTCTGGTAAAGCGATCTCAGCGTGTGACAACGTTTCTGAAAGTCCCTGAAAACATACCAAAGAATGACCCGAGCCTTGTGAATGAAATCGGGTAGACGGAATTATTTGAAGGCCGTCGATGCCAGCACGAAGTCACAAGACATCCTTTCCCAGAAACTATAACTAAGGTTCACTCAGCGTTGTTGCAGTATAAACAACAGATGGCAACATCTGGGTGAAACAACATCTCGAGATTCTTGACAAAATCCAAAGACGGCTCTGTAAGCAATTGATCCCGACCAGGCATCTCGACTTCAATAACCTTCTAACCGATGTGACGTGGCTTCTCTCTTTCTTTTCTGCAAATATTTTCATGGCAGCTGCTCTGACAATCTTTTTTCCTTAGTGCCCTGACTAAACGAATTCAAGCGTGCTACTAGATTGGCCACAAGGTGACACCGTTTTACCGCTGAAATAGCTAAATGCAACAGCCACTTCTACTCGAAAAGTTTCTTTTCTCGCACTTCCCACCTGTGTAACAATTCGATTTCCTGCTTCCCTAATAACTACAATCTTTGAAAATTTAAATGCAACGTCAATCGCCATCTTCTGTCTTCTTCTGTTCCATTTTTGTCCTTTTTACAATCCTCCCTATTCTCATCTCCATTAAAATTTCACTCCCTGTAACCTACCCGGGCACTAGTGGCATTACCGCGTTGCTTGGGGTGAAATGATTTAAAAAAAGAAAGAAAAAAGGATAAACCAGATTTAAAATGCCGATTTTATAAAAGCAGGAAGACTGTATTCGTTTAGCTTCTTTTTTTACCTCTTCCATTAGCCGTCGGCAGGGTTAGGGTTTTTGAAAATGTTCACCTATCTGAAAACTCGACTTATGTATCGATCGGTCTCAGACTGTTCGTGTCTATTTTTATTCGTGCCTATACACATGGCTTGTTATAAAGTTATTTCTAAAGATATTCAACCGTCGGTATATTTCATTTGTAGTCGGGCCTCGGTCTTCAAATACGTGTTTATGATTCTGACAATTATCGTTTTCTTTTTCGCTCTATCTCTAATCGAAATATCAGGGATGGCTTACTGTAATTATTGTTGCTCGATGGAGCTGAAAGAAACGTTGTTTTTTTTTTATTGCTATTATTATTATTATTATTATTTCTTTCTCCATCTCTTTATCTGGCTCTTTCTCCGTGGATGCGTGTTGGGTTGGGGGCGTTTGCACCGTGAGGTACGAAAACAAAAAAGAAAGAGACGAGATGTTTATGTCCACTTCTGTTTCCATGTTTGGATCCTAATTATCAGATTAAGAGGCAGTCCAAGTGCGCGATCAGAGAAAATGCTGAAGAAGAAAAAAAAGAGCCATATTCGTTTGTTATCGGGCTTCTTCGTCTGCATAAGTAAATATATAATTTTCGAAAGAAAAAAAAAACAATCTCGAAATATAGTGGATGTCCACAAAACAATCTCGAAATATAGTGGATGATAGTAACACAAAAAAGCATTTTCATGAAATATGAACAAATTCGGCATAATTCATGTTTTTGGAATTAGCAACATCTGAGTTGATGTTACAAAAACATTAATTCAATTAATCTGTATTGGGCACGGTGGAATAATGGATAGTGGCTCGGATTGAGCCGAGTTCGAATCCGAGTCGAATCCATTACATTCATTTACGTGCTAATACCCTTGGGAAAGATATGAATCTTCTTCTTCTACCCCCAGCTATGGGTAAATAGCAGTACATACCGGGTTCTATAACCTTGGATGGCAACTGATCTACACAGGAAGAAATGGCAACTTACTGCGGGAAAAAAATATCTGTCTCATTAGTCATGCATCGAAAGTTACATGATCGCCTAAGCGTGTATCACGCATGGCACATAACTGACTGAATCCGTTCCAAATAATCAGTTTTAAAAATCAAAATAAGTAGACAAATTTCTTGCTGTAGAAAGCAAAAGTACAAAAAAGATGGTAAAAATTTTTTTATAATTCATACATATGTTTTTATTGAGAGACTATTGGACCTTAAACTCACACCTGATCTCAAATAGAACTCGTACATATGGTCAATCGCAAAAAGATGCAGGAAAAATGGTCGGCTCCCTATATCGCTCCAGTAATTACATGACTCCACATGATATCTTCTATCTTTACAAGAGACAGATCAGTACTAAAATGGAGTACTGTTGTCATATTTGAGACCTTTTCGTTGACGAATTATTTTTTATGCGGCATTTAGAAATCCGCTCACTACACTATCGCTACTACCATGGAAAGTGCTCGGACGAACTACATTCCTTTGTTTCGCCAGTTCTAAACTTCATGGCTAGGACCCGCCATGCCGCCAAGATTGTAGCAAACCACCCTCATCCCCTCCGTGTTGCATCGGCGAGAAGTAGGTCCTACTCGAACAACTTCTTCCCGCAGACCACTACTCTGTGGAAACGGCTCCCAAGAGGATGTTTCCCCGATCATAACAATCTTAACCTGTTCAAGGCCAGGGTTAACCGTTATCTTCCTCTTCTATCCGCATTAACGTCCTCTTAATGCAACCCTCTACCTCGAGTGGCCCCCGAGCCTTATACAAGGTGAACCTTACCGTAAAATACCAATTTTCTTTTTCGCTCTATCTCTAATCGAAATATCAGGGATGGCTTACTGTAATTGTTGTTGCTCGATGGAGGTGAAATAAACGTTTTTTTATTATTATTACTATTATTTCTTTCTCCATCGTAGGTAAGATACGACACAAAGCCGAAAGCATAGATTACTCAGTGAGTATCAAACTCGCAACTCATTCATAATGTAGCAAGGCAAGCTTGCTTAGCCATTATACCAGGTCGAAATGCATGCATTTCTCAGTGTTATAATCTGTTTCAAATTACATCTCTTTCTGATTCCCTCTACATAAGAACATGCAGGCCGTATGTATTATAAATGCTACGAAAGCAAAATCTGTATAATACTAAATGTCTGTGATTGCGTGATTGCATGGTGCGCCTATCTGGCACATAATGATTTAAGTTAGTCTGATTTAAGTGAATAAGCTTTAAAAATACGAGTTGTTTATACAGTAAGTATTTTTATTTTAACTTTCTTCAAACAGACATTTTTATAATTAAAATATTTTCAAGTTAAAGACAGACACAAAGAGATCCCGCTTTGCGGTTTTCGTCCAGTTGTTTGTAGAGTAATTATTTATATTTCAGCTTTCTTTAAACAAACAATATCTTAAATATTTTTAAAATATTTTTTGGCATATTTAAAAAATAAAAATTAAAAGGTTTATCCCGGAAGTCCTATTCGTATTAAATGCTGTAAACAATCAGTAAAACGTTAAACATGAACTTGTAAACCAGACCCATGATGACACGAACGAATTGAAATATTTAACTGAATCATATTAAAATTATTTTTAATTTCAATGGAATGTTGAAATCAACTTCAATGTTTTATAACTTGAACTGTCAGTGACCCAAGTAAAAACTTAAAAAAATCGCTCTTTGCACAGGGGCTCCGATCATCGCATCCACCTCACAATACAACTACTCAACACCAATAGTATAAACTGTTGTTATACTGAAATTAAGCCAACTATGATTTTAAATATTTCGATAATATAAATATTTAGAGAAATCATGTATATTTATTAGGTTGGTGCAAAAATAATGTCGTTTTCTCACATGAAGTTGAACGTCAAAAAACGACATTATTTTTGCACCAACCTAATAATATCCAGTAACCTACAGTTAGAAAATTTCAGTAGATTAAAGTTGAAAAATACACAGCAATTTATTTTAAACGCATGCTTATCCCAAACACAATACTGTGCTACACATATATTTCCCATCAAAAGTCGCATTAATATCTAACTTTCTATTATATTAAAAGATATCTAATATACAGGGTGCCCCATAAAAAAACAGAATATTTTAGATTTACTATATGGTAGAAAAAATTAACATATAACAAAATTGATTTTTTTAGTTTGAACACTACATCTAACATTTGTGCTTTTGTTCTGTTTTAATCCAGTAAATGTCTATACTTCGCTTTTGTTTCAAATAACTGTAACAAAAATTCCAGCAATGAAATAGACTGTAGCAAATTTCATGCTTTTTTGTGTGGCTCCCTATATTACTGAACAAATCCCAAAAAGTTTACTTCATAAAATAACGTCTTTTAAATATAATATCGCTTCATCAATCAAATTTACAATCAAGTCTCAAATGCTATGTCTCTTGCTAGGAAATTAGGTTTACTGTGTCTCGTACTAGACAGATTTTCTCGCCAGAATCTATCTTAAATATTTATGTCTATATTGGTTCATGCATTGAATATTACTGTCACTTCTGGCCTGGTGCTTCTGTTATGTATTCAGAGATTCTTGATAAAATCGAAAGATGAATCTGCAATATTATCGACCCTGACCTTGCATCTCGGCTTCAGTCACTTTCCTATCGCCGTAACGTAGCTGCCCTGTGCCTTTTCTGTAAATATTCTCACGGTAATTGTTCAAATATGCTTTCCTCTTTGTTACCTAAACTTTAGGAATTTAAGCGTACTACGAGTGGCAAGTTCTCATTATTTTTAAAATTGAAATAGCTAGGTGTAACCGTAAGTCCTATGCTAACAGTTTCTTCTCTCTTCCGGCTCCTTGCTTTCCATTCAACTTCAAAAATGTAAATTCAATGTCAATTATTATCTTCTGTCTTCTGATTTCTGTTCTTTTAATTGTTCTCTCTCAATAATGTTTTCTTTTTCTCTTATTCTCCCACACTCAGTAACCCCTTGCATCTCAGTGGCTTTATTGCCTTGCTTGGAGAAAATTATTAAAAACAAAATGAAAAGGTCTCTTGGGGGCTAGCTGTAATTCCGTGAGTGAACATATAAATAAATATATTGAGCGGGAAAACGATATATATATATATATATATATATATATATATATATATATATATATATATATATAATATGGAGAAAACAACTGAAAAGTTGCAAATTAAAAAAAATTGAATTTTTTTTTGTGAAAATATTTATTTATATTTTTATATATATATATATTTGATATTTCAGATCTGCCCCGATCTTTCGTCAGAAATAAATTAAATAACTGTATTCAGAAGTTTGTT
Organism: Acanthosepion esculentum; assembly: GCA_964036315.1. Classification (NCBI taxonomy): domain Eukaryota; kingdom Metazoa; phylum Mollusca; class Cephalopoda; order Sepiida; family Sepiidae; genus Acanthosepion; species Acanthosepion esculentum. Next base: position 73,585,531 of record OZ038489.1, on the reverse strand, counting down.
TTCAAGTAGCGTCCGTCGCGAGACGCGGACGTCAAGTGATGTGGAATGCAACTGTGTTTGAATATTTCTAACGTAAATCTAACGATAATATTTTAGATGTAGTTTAAAAAGGGTTTTTTTTAACTATATCTAAAAAAAAAAAATTTTTAAGTATTGAAATATTTATACAGATTTAAAATTCCCAAGTCTTTGTTTAACCCTAGTTTATATGTGTCTAATTTTAAAATCCAGTATTTCTCTTTTTTCTGCGTGTGTATGTGGAACTGAAATCGGAATCTATCAATAAATATTTACTGTTGTCTAATGAGTGTCTTGATATATATATATATATATTTCAAGAACAGTTTTAGGAAAGTGGAACAAAAATTTAATATGACGCGTTTCGCATTTTATGACTTCACCGTATTAAAATGATGTCAATAGACTATCTACCAAAACATATTTTAAAAAAATTAAATTTGAATTTAAATTTTCGGCGTGCCTCTCCTTCTGTGGCTTCTGTGCTTCATGGCTGGGACAGTGTTCTTTGGTTTGCAACTCCTTACCTATTTTTCCCTCCAAATAAAATGACGGTTATTATGACGAAAAAATCCAATAGATCTTTCATCTGATCAGAGAACGTTTATCCAAAAACTAATATCATTATCTCCATGTACAGTTGCAAACCATTGGCTGGCTTTTTTTTATTTTATTTCAGTTTTGCAGCAGTAACTTATTACTGAGCAGACTTTTCACGTTTTGTAGATTTAAAGTTTTGTTTTACTTTGAATATAGATATTTTTCTTTCCTCTATCATCTTCATACGGTCCGTTAATGTTGTTTTTGCACTTTTCGCACCAAACTAGATTAATTTCGAGGAAACAGAACTCGCCTCTTTCTTAAGAAATCAGACGGCTGCATAGTTCAACAGTGTTTATACTTGTGCAGTATTGTTTATACAGATGAAGTGGTACAAAGATAAACCAAATTAATTCCTTAGGAAATGCTTTGTTAATGTTTCGGATACAAAAATATAATTAGCAGTTATGGGTTTCAAGGGATCCGAACAAGAGATGTGTATTTCTTAAATTAGGTAAATCAACTTTGCTTAGCTGACACTGGTTTCAATCAGTATAGGAGAAAGGCGACTCTTAATTCAAATCCATAGATGGTCACTGACTTATAGTGTAACTAAGACCATAATAGTGCAGTATAAGCCACAAGTTGGCTCTGGAAGTGTTGAAGAAATACAAATAGGCCTGAGCAGACAGGCTAATCCAGAAACGAGCAGCCATGTTGAAAATGAGAAATCACACTCATTTGTCTTGAAATAGCGCTGAATACGATTCTTGTTAATGAAAGAGTTACTTTCTCCTTGTAAGTAAAGGAATGTTTTTTTTTAAAGTCACTTCTATATGTTAAAACAAATTTTGAAAAATTATAAATTTTCTACATTTTAAATGAAAAAAGAAACATATAAAATATTTAAAAAATATGAAGGTGTTCTTCATTGTGATTGATGTAGAAAGGCTAAAGTTGGGATCATTGGTTCATTGTTAATTTTATTAAGACTAGTGTTACAAAGAAACAAAAAGGGGCATTTACATATCAAATGTAAGTTCTTTACTAATCAATTTATTATTGGAAAGCATTGTAAATGATTTTATGATATCGGGGAAAATGAGGAAACAATATACATAAATAAGTACATTTTGCTCTTGTGTTTTGTTCGGTTTAATAATTAGGATAATTTTAATTATACTTATGACTTTTCATTCTTTCTTAAGTGACGAGTTGATTACCTTTTTTAATTACTTCACATCAAGAAAGGCGATAAAGCCACTAAGACACAAGAAGTTACTACGAAAAAAATCTGAGAAAAAATTATTAAAAAGACAAGATAATTAAAAAATGGAAACAATGAAACAGAAGCTGACGATTGACATTGTATTAAAAAAATTTTGAAAATTAAAGTTGACCGAAAAGCAAGAAACTGGAAGAGAGTTCCACAAACGAGAAGTACGAGGGAGGGAACTGTTAGCATAGAACTTACGGTTACGTTTAGCTATACATATTCGACGTTATAACCCAACAAGAGTTGTTGTATTGTTAAATTAATCAATAAACCTAACGTATCTGAAATTACATTCTCTCAGAAGAAACAGTGCTTAACACCTTTCCTAAGCGATCTACCTGTAATTATATCTTTGAACAAGTCTAACCCCATTATATTTGGATTCTTTTTCTATATGCCATGTACCGTCAGGGTGTGGTCGATCATGACTCTCCTGCGCCTTGTAACTCTTAGCATTGTTTGTCTTTGCCCTATCCCTCACAGTTCTTGTTCTGTTATACATTTATGGCCTTTAATATGTCTTGTGACTGTCAAATTCTCCAAGTCTTCTTTCCTCATTGTGTTCTAGAAATTTCAACTGCATCTTTCTGATTCGACATACAAGCGTATTTTTTGTTTACAGTTTCCTTAAAACTTCCTCGTGGCATACATGCTCCGACGAAGTTATTCACGGCATCCCTCTTTAGAAACACATCTCTTTTGTCTCAAGTTTTGTCCTCATTTGTGAGCAAATTGTCTAATAATCACTGCCATATAAGAGAAATGTAATACAGTAGTTCAGGAGTTTTTTGTTAATTTCTAATGGAATTTTCTTGTTTCTTAATACTTTGTTTAATTTTTAGAAGGCATGTTTCGCCATTAAAATGCGCCTTGGGATTTCGGTGTTACATTTTCTTTCATCTGTTAAAACATTTCGCAGATATTCTTTTGTTAATTCACCTCAAGCAAGGCGATAATGCCACTAAGATGAAAGGGACTACTAGAAGTGAAAGAGAATGTGAAGGACTTGAGAAGGAACCGGAAACCCAGTCCTAAACAGGAAACTTTAACAATTCGCAGTTTGTGTCTTGGACTATTCCTTTTACTTACAGCCATACATTCTGCTTTCTTATAATCGATGGTTAGTCCTTTCTTCTGCCTTTCCTTTACTATCTTGGTTTGAAGTTCGTGTAATTTTCTTTCTGAGTCTACCATCAACACCGTATCATCTGCATATCTTATGCTAAGATTGTGCCCACCAATGTAAATCCTAGTAGGACTTCTACTCCTACATCGCTATAAATTTGAATAAATCTGATATGAAGACACATACTAATCTTACGCCACCACTTTTCTAGTTGTAGTTGTTCGCGTGCAGGTTGTCGCCAGTTTAAGTTCTGGATTACTCTAAAAATCTTTTCCAAATAAATTGGGAATAAATTGAGATTTCCTAACAGTTCAAATAGATCTTTGTGTCGAATCTTATCAAATGCGTTTGCATAGTCTATGAAACACGGATATACGTCCTTTTTCACTTGTGTTGTTCGCTCTGGTGGCAGTCGACTTTAGATTTGTTTTTTCTATGTGTCGTGTCCTTTCACGACGTAGGCGATCATGGCTCTCCACCTCCCTCTATCCTTTGCAGCTCTCAATAAGTTCCTTCCTTCTGCCATCTCCCCCAGAACACGTTCTGTCATCCACTTGCTTAAAGCCGCTAGATATGTCATGCGTTGTTTTCCCTTGTCTCTCTTCCGTCTATTCGACACGTGAGTATCAGATTCTCCAGGCTCTCCTTCCTCATTATGTGTCCCAGAAACTTCAGTTGCCTCTTCCTCATGTTAAGTATAAGCTTCCTCCTTGTTTGTATCCTCTCCAAGACCTCATTGTTGCTCACACGCTCGGTCCATAATATCCTTAGCATCCTTCTGTAGAACCACATTTCCGTCGGCCCGAGTCTCTTCTTCATCTTTGAGGAAATCGTCCAACATTCACTGCCGTAAAGAAGGACAGATGTCACGTAACAGCTCAGTATTCTTTTCTTTGTTAACAAATAAATCCTCCTGTCTCGCAATACTCTGCTCAGCTTTTGGAATGTGTCCTTGGCCATCCCAATACGTTTACGGATCTCGGTGTCGCATTGACCGTCCTCTGTCAAGACGCTTTCCAGATATTTCATCTTCCGCGTCTGCTTGATTCTAGTGTTCCCGACCTGCAAATTGCATTTCTGGCTCATCCTTTTACTGATGACCATGCATTCTGTCTTCTTATAGTTTATGCTTAGTCCCTTTTTCTCACTCTCCGTCGCTACCTTCTGTAGGAGATTTTGTAATTTCTTTTCCGTGTCTGTTATCAGTACTGTGTCATCTGCGTATCTTATGTTGTTAAGGTTGTGGCCGCCAATGCTAAATCCCGGTAGGGGTTTCCAATTCTCTCATAATTGCCTCGCTGTATAGGTTGAACAGGTATACAAGACTTTTAAAGACCGTTTCTTTAAATCATATTTTATCTATCTTTTTACCAGAAATAAAGTATTGATAATTATACAAACTAGAAGTACTCGCCAAAATTTCACGGATTTGCTATTTGAATTTTCTGATACCAAATGAATAAGTCCTTTTCCACGACTAAATTTTTGTAGTCGTGGAAAAGGACTTATTCATTCAGCAAACCCGCGCAATCTCCCCATTGAATCGTTAAATATTTCAGCTTCACTTTAGCAAAATATTTCAATTACAATCCTCATTCTTTTGAGCAGAATTAGAGGTTTATCCCTTATTCCCTCTTTAGGATTTGGTTTCCGGTTCCTTCTAAAGTCTTCTTCAGCTATGTACTCCTAATGCCTGCGCCTGGACTCTGAAATTTTATTCACTTATTCATTTATTTAATTTTATTTATTTATTGTTCTCTCCTCCATCAATAGGAGTAGATATGTTCACTTATCGCCAGATTCACACACCAACCCGCCTTTTTGAACAGGAGTAGTGGTTTGTCCCTTATTCCCTGCTTAGGATTGGGTTTCCAGTTCCTTCCAAAGTCTACTTCAACTCTATACCCCTAACGCATGTCCTACGATAATACAACTCCTCACTGTAACGCTCTACCTTGAGTGTCTCTTGAGCCTTGTATTGGGTGAACATTAGTAAAAAAAAAATAAAATAAGATGCAAATGACACCGTGTTGATGACAGACACAAAAAGAAAACTACAGGAACTCCAAGACAAGATAATATAGGAAAGCGGGAGAAAAAGACTATCTATCAACTGTAATAAGATAGAATATATGGTCATTAACAAAAGGGACAGCGTAAGATGAGAGCTTTCCTCATTACGTAGAGTATAGTAAAGTAGAGGCTTATCCTTTGTTTCCTGTTTAGGTTTGGGTTTCTAGTTCCTTCTAAAGTCTTTTCACTCTTTTTCATTCCCAGTGGGTCCTTGCGTCTTAGTGGCATTATTGCCTTTCATGGGGTGAATTGATTAAAAAGTATGAATACAGGTCATTATGTAAAGAAGTAAGAGGGTACAAATGGAAAGATTTAAAACTGACAAGTTTTTCCATTTCGCTGAAGACGTTAAACATATGATAGCATTATCGCCTCCTCTTTTTTTTCTGTCTTTTCCTCACTAAAAACAAGCAGCGTCTCTGATATTTCTTTTTCGTCTTTCCTCGGTATCAAAACGTAGTAGTTCATTATTTGTGTAGGGCGTAACGCACTTTTTAACTAACTGAGTAAAGAAAGAGAATTATAATGTAATTTTGTATTCAACTTATTGCATTTGATGCGAAATATTTTCTTTAAAATTTCAAAGATTGAGATTTCCTTCAACTAGTTCGATCCTGAATCAGTGAATGAAAAATTACAAAACGCTTACAAGATGAGCTATTGCCGATTTGGTGAAATACTAAGCCTGTCAATTTTTTTCTTTGTAACTTGTCAAGCAGCCAACCTCACACTGGGACTACCTGTCATTCTAAAGCATTATTAAATATCACAATAGAAGCCGCCTGGGAACATGTCAACGTCTATTTGTTTCGAATGTCCAGAGACCAGATCTCTTAACGTCTGTTGGATCTGTAAAGCGATTGAAGAGGTGTTTCTCCTGTGACGTCAGCAAACGGCAGCCTCGACATCATCGTCATGGCAACGACACTGCTGTACGATTTTCTGAATAGCGAATCGAACAAGTCAACACACAGACATAATTCAGATTTGCATGGTTTGGTTATATTGGTAGCAGACATGTCCGAAAAATCGAAATAAATTCTAGATTTAATGCAGTGTTTACGTATGTAAGTAGAAAATATATTTGCACACTAAAAGTCTTTTATAAAATCCTGGATCACCACGTGAAATATACTTACTCAGGCATTATACTTACCTGATTCAGCTGAGCCGGGCGCAGAGGAAATATTATGCGGTCGAACTCTCAGCTCTTACCTCTTCTTCAGGAGTCGTCTCCAAACGTGGAAGTGTCGAGAATGCATCAGAATTTTTTATTATTGTACGTGTGGGGTAGCAATCCATTTTAAACACGACCTTGTGTCATATTCCGTCTGAGCGTACAGGTAGTTAAATACCTGCTCAATTAGAAATATGCACAAATAAGATTAAACATATTTCCAAATCAACCAGAAGAAAAATGAATTAACAATTGAAAGGGAGATGAATGTAAAGATATGCACTGGGCACTTTTGTTGATAAAATTCTGCTCATCTTAAAATATCATTAAATAACATAATTTTACGTATATCAATAGGTGTCATTAGATAGATAGATAGATAGATAGATAGATAGATAGATAGATAGATAGATAGATATAAATGAATGAGATAGATAGATAGATAGATAGATAGATAGATAGATAGATATGAATAAATGAATGAGATAGATAGATAGATAGATAGATATGAATAAATGAATGAGATAGATAGATAGATAGATATGAATAAATGAATGAGATAGATAGATAGATAGATAGATATGAATTTATAAGGTAGCTAGCTAGATATCTATGTAAGCGGCTATATAGAGCAGACAGTTTGTTTTATCTTAAAACATCATTAAATAACATAATTTTACGTATATCAATAGGTGTTACTAGATAGATAGGTAGATAGATAGATAGATATGAATAAATGAATAAAATAGATAGATAGATCTGAATTAATGAGGTAGTTATCTAGATATCTATGTAAGCGGTTATATAAAGCAGACAGTTTAGATATTTCTGAAAAGGTTTGACGCCATGCATAACATCAATATGAAATTCTCGATGTACCTTAGCCTATTTAAGACCATAACTTGAGTTTGCAGGTTAATGTTTTGGTTTTGTAGCAATTTGCGGCATTTGGCAAAACTACCCCTAGCGCAGCCTATTCTATGGTCAATTTCCTTTTCTCTTATTCTAAACGTGTTCTAACTGATCCATACACCGATGTATTTGAAGTATTTAGTATTTCCTCCAGGCCCTTCTTCCTCATTTGGAGAATCTGATACTCACAGGTCGAATAGAGGTAAAAGAGAGACAAGAGAAGGCATCGCATGACATACCTGGCGGGCTTAAGCAAGTGGATGACAGGACGTGTTCGGGGGGAGGGGGCAGTGGAACGAAGAAATAGGGCGAAGTGGAGAGCCATGATCGGCTACGTCCTGTAGGAGCACGGCACCTAAAAAGAAAAAGAAGTATTTCCTCATTTTTATGATGGATTCAACATATGTGCCCTCACAGCTTTCATTCCAATTCCAGATCATAGTTTCTGTTTCGGAAAGGTTTAGTTTTAGTCCTATTTCTTGGTAGAACTTGATAGATAATTTTGATTCTGTTCAAGATCATTCTTATCCTAACTATGTATACCTATGTCCTCAGTATAACCCCCTCTTAGTCCTGGTTATGATGATACTACGATATAACTACATCCAGTAGCAAAACACTATTAAAGTATAAAAATATATTTTTATACAATACCAGCAATACATTATTATCTAAACAAAAATTTACTATTTATACTTGTGGTAAAATTACCAACAATACCTATTTATAGTAAAATTACCAACAATACCTATTTATAGTAAAATTACCAACAGTACCTATTTATAGTAAAATTACCAACAATACATTTTATCTGTTGTTGAAGAAATACAATTGCGTTAAAAATATAAGTCATAAAATAGTCCTCAAAATATTTAGATTTTGGCGTTAAATAACCCATAGAAGTTGATATGCCGCTAAACAAAATCAACCAACCAACAACTCTCTACATTGGCCTCATGGGAAGCGGGGAGCAGGGTCGTTTTATGCTATTGGTAGATTGGTTTGGGATGTGGTAAGGAATCCTTAATTACTAAGGGCCCATCTCTTCACATCTGTGCTTGTAAATGCACGGGACATAGTCTATGATTAAATAAACTGGGACTCTTCATTTTTTCCTTGTCGTACTCCTGGTGAAGTTTGAAATGTTTCCGTATTGGTGTCTTCACCAGACAAGGTAACGGTAATATTAACGAATTCCCTTATGAGAAAACATTCGATATTCGCTAGCATCCAGGGTTACTTTCGCTTAAAATTTATAAAATGTTTCTCTTAAAACATTTTTTCAGGAAAATAGGTTTCTTAAGTTCTTTAACTGTTATTGTTATTTCCGGTATGGATGGGAGTTTCCTTCCTAACGTTTTGTTCGATGTAGTGTGGAACGTTAACATCTTGATTATGTCATTATTTTCTAAGTTAAATGTGCTAACCATTTTTGTTGCTGCAAATCTTTGTTAGAAGTCCTCAAATGATGTGGTTTCTGTTATTTGGTATTCTTCTTCGTTTGGGATTCTGCAGCGCCGGTCTACTAGATTGGAAGAAGCGTGGCCCTTACTTAGACCTACATGCTTCAATCGCACGAAGCCATTTTTAACCATCTATATGAGAAAGCGGCGGTCTGGTAAAGATAATGAAATGGTTTCATATGACCTTCCCCAATGGTTTAAATCCAGAATAGCACTTCTGCTAGACAGGTCGCTATTCAAGATTACAGTGTCCCATCTACCATGTTAGTCGGGGGCGGATTAAGACACTTGAAAGTTTTTGGTGCCTCCTTACATCTGTGAGTTAAGTATGCTAGCATGAAGTTTCGATGCAAAAAAGGGCCTCGGCCGAGAACATACATCAGGGAAATGCCAGATGGAAATATAGAAGAAACTAAAGGGACATGGGACCATCGAGAGTGGCTGATCATTAGTTCCAACACAGTACAACACCGATGCATGAGAACCCAACCTAAAAGAACAAATCGCATCTGAGTAGCCACTGCCAAATGAACTATGACCAGATTCTAACAGAACAGTGACCAGAAATGGTCATGTAATCAACAAACCGACATATTACAGAATCACTTAAGCAAACGGCCAGAATAATGCCAAACGTATATAAGGGTAGCTTACACCTGAGATTGATTGCAAAAATTAATTCCCATAAAGTTAATTAGTAATACTAACTTATTCAAGAGGAGATGTATTGAGTAAATAAAAACCTTATTATCTCCCTTAACCCCTTCCTTTATTAACCAATCAGAATCACAAAGATTCACCACGTTTCGGTCTTTCCCCCTTTTTTTTTTCATGGCGCCTAGCAGATTCAAATGTTATGTTTGAGTTAATTTAGACGTGTGCAACAACGTCATAACAATTTCTGTGGTTCCTCCTCCCCTTGATCCCCTAAACACGTGCTTATTTTGCTTAATGGTTAATCCCACCTTGCTACGAGTTAATCCCTACTTATGGTGAAAATGGTATTTGTGCGAAAATGAATGCAACAGGCACGTTTGGAATTTGAAATCGGCTCATCCATTTCTTTTTCCACTTGGATAACCGTTACGCCTTTTCATGATAGCTAATTAGGTTATTAATTAACTCATTTAGCGTAAGGAATTAACCAATGCTGAGTTATAATCATAAATTTCCTTATATACAATCTTAACAGAAATATTTTCGTTTGCTTCAGGCAAAAATATATTTAGCAGTATAATTCCGTTGGTTACAAATAAAATTGGTTTTTTGAAAGTCAACTCCTAACAACACAATTTAGTTTTCGTTCTGGTACAGAATATAATGATGGCATGTATTTATATATGTCCCTTATGTTTCCCTTTTCTCTAAAAATTGGTTGTTGTTCACATGTTAAGTCCATGGTATTCTCAGCATCCTTCTGTAGAACGAGATTTCTGTGGTCACAAGTTTATTTTTCATATGTGAGAAGATTGTCCTGCATCGAGAGTGTTCAAGGATAGTCCTTGAAAGAGGTACGAAGGATGAGAGCTGAATACAACTATTATGAAAATATTTATAGAAAGGACAGAGAGAAGTCACGTTACGACCGACAGTGGAAAATTGAAAGAAATCGAGACGCCAGGTCAGGACATTCTTTTTTTTTAATCAAGGCAGTAAAGCCACTGAGACACAAGGGATTACTGGGTGCGGAACTTTTAGAAAACAGAAACATTACTACGGAGCGAGAACAAAAGATGAGTAATCAGGAGGATAGTAGAGTGCGATTGACATTGGATTTAAATTTTTGAAGATTAAAATTAACTGGAAAACATGAAGTCGGAAGGAAGATTCACAAGTGAGAAGTGCGAGAAAAGAAACTGAAGCATAGAAGTTACAATTACTTCTAACCAACTCAACTGCAAATTGGTGAGAGCTCGTTGTCAGTCTTATCGGACTGATCAGACCTAGATTTTTTTCAAAAATCTCGAGATATATAGCAGAAGCAGTGGACTAGATATCGTAGTAATATTTAATGCGCAGATATAGATTTTTTTTTCCATTTTCTCATTCACCAATGCTGAAAGTATCGAAATCTGTTAAACAATGTCTTTTAACTAGACTGACAATATTTAATTCTTGATAATACCGGAAGTGGTTGAAAGTAGACGAGCAAAAATATAGACTTTGGACAGTTTATCCACAATTTTGACCCGGAAGTGCAACAATTTAATCAAGAACTAGAAAAATAAAATAAAAATGAAGCAGAAAGGCCTTGTCGGTTGAATTTAACAAACCATTTTTTTTAATTTCAACAGTATATAAATTTGTTTGATATGTGGGTGGTGTAGTGACCTTAAGCATAATAGCAGGAACAGTCGTAACAAACCTTGTATCAGCAGCAGCTCTCGAATATAAAAAAAAAACATGTGAACCCTAAAGTAACTCTCTTCTTCCAGTTTTTTCCTCTTTCGAACTGATGTAATGAACTTTCCATGCTGAAGCCACAAGAGCTGTGAACGCTTCACCAAAAATACACCAGCTAAGTAAGTTCCCACTATAACATATTAATAAACATTTCGCTGTGTATACAATTTACGTGTAAAAATGTTATCTTGTATTGCAAATCAATTGGTCTGTATTCGGATCATGTACTCTTTATCCCACCAGTATTTCCCGTAAGAAACCTTACACATTTAATTGTTGAAGTAGCTAATAACAAAGGTGGTGCCATGAATAGCGGCTCAAAAAGAGAAACTGAGTTCGAATTCCAGTCGAGTTCATTACATTCACTTATGCACAAATACTCTTGGGAAAGGTATGAAATCATTTCCTCCGCCCTAGCTATGGGTTAAATAGTCGGACTTTTACCTGAAAAAAATCATTATTATTCTATAAAATAAAATTAATGTAGTATTCACCCGCAAAAAAAAGTATTATTCTTGCAAACTGAAATAATCTTCGGCTTTAAATAACCCACAAAGGGTTGATAAGCCATAAAAAACAAATCAATCCATCACTCAATTCTTAATAAAATGGCCGTTGTTCTAAAACTGAGCACAAGTCAGCAACTGAAATAAACACCACTTCAACCGGAACAGACATTTATTGAACAAATCGAAAATTGGAAAAATGAAAAAAAATGTAACAGAAAGACCTTGTCGGTTGAATTTAACAAACAATGTTTTTAGATTTCATCAGTAAAGAAACTGGAATTTCGTGAATGTGCGTGTTCTTCAGCAAAACGCCACATTTATGAAACACTCAATGTGGGTCGAACTTACTATCATTACATATACTCGGTGGGAATGAAAATCATTAAAAATGGCTTTCTAGATTTAGTCGTTATCGGGGAAAAAATCAAGGTTCATGATGTACACAGTGAGAATCGAACTCAATAAAAATGACTCTCATGATTCAATATTTTTTGGCAAAAGCTAACGTTAGCCGATACGAAATCAGGATTCAACGTATTGGCAATGGCTCGTAAGATAAGCACACTCAGCGTCGCTCTAAAACAGCTTGAAAATATCGACAATTAGCCAAAGAACAAACACTTTTAAATATTTGATTTGTTTGCTTAATGGCATGTCAACACTTTTTGGGTCATTTAATGCTAAAATTTAATTTTTTTAAAGGCTTTGAAGTAATAAAAATATGATATGTGTTATCCTGCTTTCACAGTTGAATACATGGTAAATGCTACTCAGCTTTTCTACATATACAACTTTGTGTGGACATGATTACTAGAGGTGGGGATATGTGTGTTTTATATTGTAATTTTGTTGAGGCTATATTTTGGAATACAATTTGATTTAAAATATGGTAAGATATTATACAGATTAAAGCTATAAAAGAGTTCTTTCGTGTTCGTTGGTTGATTTTGTTTAGTGGCATATCAACCTCTGTGGGTTATTTAATGCCGAAAGCTAAATATTTTGAACACAATTTTATGGCTTCAGTTACAGATCAAATGTATTGATGGTCACTTTACTATGAACAAGTATTGTTGTTTATTTTACTATAAATAGGTATTGTCGGTAATTTCTTTATATAAAAATTAATTGCTGGTATTTCTGCTACAAAAATGTACTTTTATACTTTCATATTCTTTTGTTTTTGCTTCGGGATTCACTATTTGCCCAAAGCTGGGGCCCTAACAGGTGCTACCACCCCGAGTCATGGTGAACGTGGGAACAGCATCAATTAAGTTGGTTCCACGCTGCTCAAAACCTCTAATCTACCGATCAGAGGACTTGCAGTCGGGTGTAGTTTGTCGTCGTACCCAGGACTCAATTTTAATAGGAATATTAGCAAAAGAAACAGTTCAACATCGATCTACGAATTGCAAGGGTAAAAATCGAGCAAATGCAGGAATTTAACTCTTTGAAAAGCAATAAAAAACGACGGAAAATGTGACGCCGAAACCCGAAATCGAATTGGAAGAGCGTAAGATGCCTTCCAAAAGTTTTTTAAAAAAGTATTAAGAAGCAAGAAAAATTCATTAGAAACAAAGAAACGAGTGGCGAACTGCTATGTAATTTCAGTCCGCCAAGATGACAGTGAACGCTGGACAATTTCCTTACAGATGAAAAGTAGATTTAGGCAACAGAGATGTGATTCTATAGAAGGACGCTGAGAATACCATTGACTGAACATTCGATTAATGAAGAAGTTTTAAGGAAAACGAAAACAAAAAGGACACTTATACTAAAAAGCAGAAATAGTTTATATTTCTGGGACACATAATGAGGAGAATTTGACACACACAGGATATATTAAAGGCAAGAGGGAGAGAGGGAAAACTGAGTAACCTAGCTAACGAAATGGTGTAAATGGATGATAGAACAGGGACTGGGGAGAGTAAGGAGACAAAAATTATGATAGAAAGCTGTGGATAGTCGTGATCGCTCACGCCCTGATAGTGGGCCCGGATGGGATGTTGAGGAGTTTAACAATTTTATTTCTTCTTCCTTCTTTCAATAGCGTCACAAGGGTAATGTGTTACTTAATTGGTTGGCATGCAGCCATATCTGCGAAAAGTTACGAAAGATTTAGGGGCATCTTTTCTACTATGTTCACTTGCTTGGTCAAATCATTTATCTCCTTCAGAAATCAACAATGCCGATAGTTATAAATACCTACATTATTCTGAAAGAATGGGCAGCGAAATTCTTAAGAAAGAAATGTGTATTATCGATCGTTTACATTCATTATTAGAATTTCCTTTACTCATATCCCGTCGATTTCTACTTGATAAGAAAAGTCAAATACCTCCTCGCTCTGCTATATCTGAATTTGCAACTATATTTTATAACTGCAGATCGAGTAAGTAAAATCCAACATTTTGAGAACACATTGATTGATTGAAGTTTACGGTTTATCAAACATCAAACATTCCAAACGCTTAACGTGAATGACTATTTTGTCTTTAATTTAGATTTTGTTCAAATGACATAAAATTATTTTTGTGAGGACGCTGGATCTCCGGCAAATTCTGTCAAGCTGTTTCTTTTCCAAATTGTCTTATATGTTTCCTATATACAGAGTGCCCACAAAAATGTAGTAAATTTGGTAGAGTTTATTTAATTATTGGAATTTTTGTTACAGTTATTTGAAATAAAAGCAAAGGATAGAAATTTAGTAGCTTAAAACAGAACAAAAACACAAATGTTAGATGTGATGTTCAAACTAAAGAACTACGGCAAAGTTTCTTGGCATTTTTTCAGTTCCCAAATTGGATGTTCTTTCTTAAAGAGAACAATCACCTCATGCTGAAAATTTGATAATTGCAGCATCCTGGAACAGTAAATGCTTAAAAAAAAATTATGTTAGTTAATTTTTTTAGTTCACTCATATAGTTATTTTTTTTATATGTTAATTAATTTTTTTCCTGTTTTTGAGGGGCCCCTGTATCACTCTCTCTCTTTCTTTCTTTCTCCCTCTCTCTCTCTCTCCCTATATATATATATATATATATATATATATATATATATATATATATATATATATCAGACAGCAGTCTAGCAAAATGGCGTCTGACCTGAAACTGCGTATAGAGTAGAGATGCGTATCCATGCATCCCCTGAAGTCCAGTTTATGGAGAGCAAACAGTGGATGTGAGCACAGTTTGGCAACAGTGATGTACGTGAAATGGCGAGTTGCCTGATGCAAAATCTCAAGAGCACAGCATACACGCTCGTGTCCATCGCTGGCGAAAATCTAACTTTACTATGAGCTACAACGGACAGAAAATTGTGGAGAGCTATGATCGCCCAAGTCCTGATGGGACACGGCACATAGAAGATGAATTGCGGTGACTATGTGGAAAAATGCATTTACCATTTCTACATCTTTCATTCGTACAAAGCGTGAAGATCTATCAGACCTTTCATCTTTGAATTTTTTAAATCAATTTTTGTTACTATTATATTGTCCGGTTCACACTCCTCCCCAGTCTTTTGAACAGGAATAAAGGCTTATCCCTTGCTTCCTGTTTTGAATTGGGTTTCCGGTTCCTTCTAAAGTCTGTTCATTCTCTTTCACTCCCAGAAGCTATTTTCGTCTTAGTGGCATTATATCCTTGCTTGGGGTGAACTGATTTTTTAAGTATGAATGCAGATCATTGTGGAAAGAAGTAAGAGGGTACAAATGAAAATATTTAAAACTGACAAGTGAATTGAGTTAAAAAATATGAATGCAGATCATTATGGAAAGAAGTAAGAGGGTACAAATAAAAAGATTTAAAACTGACAAGTGAATTGCTTTAAAAATTATACATTAGCTGTATCTTTCGAATGGATAAGTGATAAGAAGAACAGGTACAAGATAACGAATCCTAAATAAACTTTCTATAATAAGCTTTTTATTTTCTTATAAAAAATTAAGCATACGTCAATCAGAAAAGTTTAATCTAGGCATCCGTATTTGCCTTCTACAACATGCAAATACAAAATCTGGATAACGAACAAATGACATGAAACATTGAGCTTAAGATCTTAGCACTCGATGCTGGCTTGTGCGAGGTACTCAAAGATCCAAGTACAACAAAGCTTATCACACACACACACATACATTGAAAGATTCCAACCGAGCATCATTTTCACTCAGTTGAGCTGCTCCGTCACGTCACCAAACGCAAGGACAACATGAAGAACGCTATTTTTGCTCGGTGAGAAAAGAAAGCGAACCAATGAAATGATTTGATAGCATGAAGATTACTTGCTGGAATGAATGGCAGCAAAGGCGGGAGGCAATGAAAGAAAGACCGAAGATGATCCAATGTATCATCGCGTTCAATCTAATCCTACCATTGCCCTCGTCGCTTAGTACTGCAGCCAACCGAGTGAATGCAACATTATTATTCGCATTGAGCCTCCATTTGGCTTCATAAATTTAAATCATCTGCATATCAATATGTTGGTATTTTCGTACTTAGATTTGGTTGATGTACTTGATTCTCCCTAAACTCTCGCACGAATACTAGGAGTTTTCTTATACTGGAGAGGATATAAAAACAAATGTAATTATAAATTTAAATAATATTTGTCAAAAAATAAATGTAAATCAACATTATTTTGAACGACTGCTGCCCAGCCGGAAGGTAAATTTTCGATTCCACAAGGGTTTCTTCCCGAACCAAAAAGAAACGTTCGAAGAATTCTTTTCAATGTCTTCTTTGTTTCTGGATCTTCTGACACTAGTTAAATGTTCTAGCGATCGAAACAAATGAAAATCTGTAGGTGCCAAATTTGGTGAGTATTGAGGTCATAGAAGAATCTCACATCCTAACCTTCTTATTTTTTTCCTAGGTTTCTTTTGCAGAACGTGTCCTGGCATTGCCATGCCGAAGAACAATATTTTTCTGTTTACCAAAGCGGAACACTTTAAATGTGTCAGACTGCTTGCAATAAACGTCTGTATTGAGGGTCCTTCCATGTTTCAATGGCTCGTAATAGACGACACCTTTCATATTCTACAAGACACAAACCCAGAAGTTTGGGTGAATGAATTCCCGATTTTGGTGTTAGCATTGATGTTTCATTTTGTAATAACTAGAAATGTATGTTTTCTGTTGTGTCAAAACCCATTTTTCATTACCTGTAACATTGCGACGCAAAAATGAAAGATTGACATTATTGGTTAAAAGACTGTTGCAGGTGGTAAAATACTGAATAACCCAAATTTCCTTTGAACATGTTTTCCCAATTACACATTGACATGGTCTATAAATGACACACTGTCAGACAGAAAACTGTATAAACTAATTTTAAACGCCGTCTCCTACCATTCCAACTGGGTTCAACTTTGGCTGGTTGACTCATAATTTATAGCAGTGAAAAAACGTAATTATATTGATCCAATATAGCATAAAGCAGAAGAGTCAGGCGGAATTGTAATAGAGATGGTGACAGCTTTAGATGATTCCGGCATAAACAAGATCACAGAAATAATAAAATAAATCTACAACAGTGGTGACATACCGGAAGACATAAGTATATCTATTTTCATAGCACTGCAAACCAGGTGCAAACGAATATGAACACCACCGGACTTTTAACCTAATGAGCCACATAACAAAACTCATCATCCGAGTTCTGATGAATTGAGCGCGCAACGGAATCAAACTGTAAATAGGACATGAACAGTCAGGGTTCGTCAAAGACACCGGAGCAAGTAACGCGATAGTTATGCTCAGAATGTTATCAGAAATACAATTACAGAAGGACGTGTACCTGTTTCATAGATTACGCAAAGGCGTTCGATAAAGTACGCCACAAAGAGCTGCTCAGCAATCGTGACATATTCAGGAAAGATATTAGAGCAATTAAGAATCTATAATGGTAGTAAACCGCTTGCAGACGGACAGAAAATGAGTTCAGCAGATATACGAAATGGAAAGGCGCTAAGACAAAGTTGTATCTTCTCATCGGATTTATTCAACCTATACAGTGTGGCAGTTCTGAGAGAATGAGAAGCCCTACGAGGATTCATTAGTGGCAGTCATAATCTTAACGATATAAGATATGCAGACACACAAAGGAAACTACAAAAGCTCCTACAGAAGGTAGCGAAGGAAAGCGAGAAGAAATGACTAAGTATAAACTACAAGACAGAATGCATGGTTATCAGCAAAAGGATGAGCCCAAAATACAAAATGGGGATACTAAAATCAAATAAGTACAGACATTTTAATATCTAACAGAGGACGGAAAGTGCGACACTGAGATCCGAAGACGTATTGCTATGGCCAAAGATGCATTCCAAAAGCTAAGGAGGGTATTAAGAAACAGAAAAATTTCATTAAAAACAAAAAAAAAGAATACTGGACTGTTACGTGATATCTGCCCTCCTGTATGGCGGCGAATGCTGGACAATCTCATCGGAGATGAAGAAAAGACTGGAAGCAACAGAAATGTGGTTCAACAGAGAGATTCTGAGGACACCATGGACCAAACATGTGAAGTTTTGGAGAAAATGAAAACAAAAAAGAAACTTATACTTAATAACAGGCAGTTGAAATTTCTGGGGCACGTAATTAGGAAAGAGTGCTTGGAAAACCTGATACTCACAGAACAGGAAAAAAAGACAGAGAAAAGTAGCGCGTAATATATTTGGTGAGCTTGAGCAAATGGATGGTAAAACAGTTTTTGGGAGAAATGATAAAAAGACAAAACTTAAGAGCTACAAGTGACAGAAAGAGGGCCATGATCGCTTACATCCTGAAGGGAATCGGTACATAAAAGAAGACAAAGAAGATTATCTATGGTCGATGAAACGTTTTCAGTTATAAGACGAAAAAGCTTATTCTTTTTAAAGATTTTGATATATTTCTTAAACACAATTCGGGCGTCAAGAATTAGTTATCTTATTGGACCGGAAAAATAACAGTTTTATAATTTAAAAAAACAAACAAAAAAAACGATTATTTGATTTTTCAGTATAATAATTACCGTTCTTCTTTTATGTTTTGTGTACCTTCAGGACGTGGACTATCACGACTCTCCAATACTTTCTATTCTTTGTAGCAACTAGAAATATTTTTACTTTATTTTGCTCTTTCCATTCTGTCATCCATTTATACAAACTTGTTACGTAAGTCATGTCAGTGTTTAATATTGTAAGCTATCTTTCTTCACTGTTACAAAAATTTTAACTGTTTCTAAGTATAAACATCCTATTTTCTTTCAATTTTCCTTAAAACTTCCTCGTTTCTCATATGTTTCGTCTATGGTATTCTCGGCATTCTTCTGTAGAACCACATCTCTGTTGCTTTAAGTCTCCTCTTCATCTGTAAGGACATTGTCCAGAATTCACTATCATATATTACATAGCAGTTCAGCAATCTTTTCTTTATTTCTAATTTTTTTTTTTTTTTCTTCATACTTTCTTTTGGTTTTGGGAGCCATACTTCATTATTCAATGTGCCTTCGGATTTCTATATCATCATTCTGGTAATTATTCAAAACATTTCCCAGAGATTTAAATTTCTGTGCTTGTTTGATTTGGACATTTCCATTTTGTAGCTTTCATCTTAGGCTGTCCCTTTTGCTTATGACCATATATTCTATTACAATTGATGTATAGTCCTTTTTTCTCACTTTCCTTTATTATCTTGGATTTACTGTAGTTTTCTTTATGTCTGCCATTAACACAGTGTCATTTGCATATATTATGTTTTTTATTTTTTTTACTAATGTTCACCCAATACAAGACGCAAGATCCACTCAAGGTAGAGGGTTACTGTGTGATATTAGTGTAGGAAAGAACAAGCATCAGGAGTATAGATTTGAAGTAGATTTTAAAAGGAATTAGAAACCCAATCCTAAATATGAAACAACAGATAAACTGATGCTCCTGTTCAAAAGATTGGGGAGGAGTATCAACCGGACGATAGGCGAACATCAGTCAGTTATGTGCCATACGTGATAAACGCTTAAATGACCATGTATCTTTCGATACATGACTGACGAGGCAGATTTTTTCCCGCAGTAGGTTGCCATTTCTTTCTGCGATAGACCAGTTGCCATCCAAGGCTATAGAAACCAGTCTGCCCTGCTATTTACCCATAGCTGGGAGAAGAAAAGGATTCATACCTTTCCCAAGGGTATTAGCACGTAAGTTAATGTAATGGATTCGACTGGAATTCGAACTCGGCTCTCCGATTCCTCAATCCGAGCCGATAGCTACTCCTATTGGTGGAGGAGAGAAAAATAAATAAATAAAATGAAATAAATAGTTAGTGAATAAAACGTCAGGGTTCAGGCGCAGACGTTAGGAGTACAGAGCTGAAGCAGACTTTAGAAGGAACCAGAAGCCTAATCCTAATCAGGAAACACAGTATAAACCTCTACTCCTGTTCAAAAGGCCTGGGAGGAGTGTGAACCGGACGATAGGCGAACCTATCTACATTTATTATGTCGCCAAGATTGTGACCGTCAATAATAAATCCTGATAGTACTTCTAGTTCTATTAGGATTGATTCGCTCTTACAAACGAAAAGAGTAAACGTGTTTCTGATTTGTATTCAGTCGCTGAAAACTTTAACTCAACTTACTAGAAGTGACATTTTACATGTTGTCTGTCTAATATTATCGAACGTCTGTAACATGCTTATGGTCCGGTAACGACACAAAGTACTGGGAGAGCCAGATTTATACCTATAAATGGATTTTTTATCAGACATTATTTCTTATTACTATAAACCTATAAGCGCTATTTTCAGTGGATGCACGTGTTCGAGTTGACGTCCCTGTTATTTTTAAACAGTGAAATTAATGTCAACCGGCCCAGAAATCGAGAAGTCTTTACTAAAGTCTTGCACGCTTTTACCTTTTTCCAACATGGAAACCACAACTTTTGCCGAAGCTTCTCCTACCAATTAAGCCACAGGAAAGCCTGATGAAAGAGGAAGGCTCAATTACCAACTTAATGAATGCACATCTCTCATCGAGATCCGTCAAAGTGTATCTGCGCTAGCTTTACTTTCAAAGCATATGTCGATATGCAGAGAATCATTGTAAGTTTTTAAGAATTACTTTTTCGGGCAAAACAGGCTGCTAAAGCTAAATTTTATATTGATGCTAGACAATGCTCTTTAACTTTCTATAAGACTGATTATTGTTTACCTTGCCCCCAAAATGTTACGAAGACTTCAACATAATGGATTGGCTCCAAGCCTCATGAGTAATTAATTCTATAGAAATACTGTGGTTAAGTATTAAACGAGATACATATCTGAATAGAAAACAATATTCAAGCAAATATCTCTGGGAAATATGAAGTCACAAATACTGTTACATTTGAAACAGTAAGAAAAAATAGAATCAATGAATGGAAGACTAATAAACGCTATAGAATGTAAAGGAGTCAATTTTAACATGTAAGATAATAAAATAAAAATATTCAAATATATAGGATATTGTATTAATGAAATATGTTTCTGTGACTTATAATTTTTGTATTTATTACTAAAAACATATATTGCATTTAGTTTGTATAGCAAACCTGACAGCCCGACAAAACATATTATGATATATATATATATATATATATATATATATATATATATATATATATATATATATATATATATATATATATATATATATATATATATGATTTGTAAACCGTTACTACTACTGCTGATAAGGCAAAGCTCTTCGATGAACCGAGTCATCTCGGTTACTGTCGTATTTATTCGAAGCATAAATACGCAAAAATTCACCTTCCTCTCAACCGGGAGCTGATAGCTCAGCGGTAAAATCTCCGACTGATTTGGCATCAGTCGGGTTTCGATTCCGGCTTGAGAAAATCGGATGCCTAGCTACACTGATGAACTGTGATAAAGTGAAATAGTCTATCTGTGGATGACAATATATATATATATGGCAGCGTGTTTGTTTAAATAATTTTGACGTAGTATGTCTATTTATTTTAGTTTTAATCCGTTCAACTCCATGAATTAATTTCTACAGACAGCAAGAAATTAATTCGTAGACTTAAAAGGATTAAAACTGAAATAAATTGACATAATACGTCTAAATTATTTATTTAAACGTGCTTGATGCTCCAGTTTATCACGACATGAAAAAATAACTCACTCACCTCCACCCTCTGAGCTTACTTTTCTATTTAGAGCAGATCTGACATTTAATTGGCTAATCAAGACACACCCACAAATCAAAGTTTAATTCTGACATTATGTAACCCCTTTGAACTTTCGGAAAAGAGGTTACAATTTGTTTTTAAATTTCCTTAAAAATCATTTCGTCACCAATTAAAATACTGAATTTTATAATAAAAATTATATATATATATATATATATATATATATATATATATATATATATATATATATATATATATATATATATATAATAAGATATGTTTCTCATATAAATATATCCTGAAAATTTACCAACATCGCTGGGTTAAAATTCAATTTTATTGGGAGAAAACTTTTATTATAAAATGTGCTATACACACACACACACACACACACACACACACACACACAGACGCATACACAAACACACACGTACAGACGCATACAGAAACACACACGTATGTTTCATTGAATAATATAGACATATTGTGTCTACTTATTTTTACACTTATTTTGTTCTTAATAAATAATATATAAACAATTTTTCCTTTTTTATTTTTTAAAATAAGTAAAAACAATATATCTGTAATATTCAATAAAACATGTTTGAATGAAGATATGCTGACTATATATATATATATATATATAGAGAGAGAGAGAGAGAGAGAGAGAGAATTACACCAACACACTTACAAATATACCTTTAAATTCACCGATAAACTTGATTTTTCCTCAACCATAGAACTTACTCCAACATTAATAACGTACATCCAACCAACAGTCAACAGATGGACCGACGACTCCCGCAAGAACAACTAGAAATTTGATACACATATAAACAGGCACTCCCTTCCTATCTTCCTTCCACTACCATATGCAGAAATTAAACAAATAGGCACTACCAGACGTGCATTAAATCCCCACTAAAATCCAGGGTGCGAGCACTCACACACGCACACAAACATCACAAGATATAAGCATATGAGATGTACCTGGGCCATAAAAACTGACAACACAGGACTCACTCAAATGTACCGGAACATTCTCTTCCACGGCACATTTGCAAAAATTTCTGATGAAACTTAAATAAAAAGCGAAACATGTTAAATTTATAAACATGATTTATTTCTTACTTATTCTATCTCACATTCATACACACAAATAATACATACATACATCATATATATATATATATATATATATATATATATATATATATATATATATATATATATATATATAATCACAACATTTACAACAGCATGCCTGTCCACATTCGCAACCTAGGAAAATTCTTGTTAAAAATACATCTATACTTTATCATGAAAATAATAAACGTAAACTAAACATTCTTGAAGCTATCTATATTCAAAAATTAAAACCAATCCTTAGTAAAATTCATTATGAATACTGCACAAATGTTTTAAAATGTTTACAGTGGATAGTTTAAAAACTCTAGGTTTTAACTAATATAAAAAAAACAACATTTGGACATATCATAACTTAGTTATCTTTTCTGACGTTAAATTCCATTGTGAAATTTAAATCGTACAGTACATAACCTTAGCGTTTTTTACTTCACAAGTAAAAAAAATTAACTTTCAGATGAACACAGCAATTTTCTCTTAAAAAAGATGAACACTTTTTGTCTTAGAAAAAACAACACTCTGCTGATGACATTGTGCTAATGTCGAAAGTACTCGGAATAAATGAATATGTATTAACGTGGTAATTTTCTCTCTTCCTTTAATAAGGATACTAAGAATCTTGTCCGTGAATATGAGATGATGCTGTTGAGACTAAGTAGACAAAACTTGTCTAAAATATTCCATGAGACATATATAAATATATATGATAGCCAGGAATAAGCAAAATTTATACGGTATTTTTAAAAGCTAAAAAAGAACAAACCGGTTTCGTCCCAGCCTTATCAAGTTTATTTTCTGAGATATAAAAAAATATATAAGCGTGTAAATTTAATTAATAAAAACAAAGCTTTTTTTTTTTACTTCCTTCTATTCGTTATATTAATTAAATTTACACGCTTATATATTTTTTATATCCCAGAATATAAACTTGATAAGGCTGGGACGTATCCGGTTGTTCTTTTTTAGCTTTTTAAAATGCCATATAAATTTTGCTTATTCCTGGCTATCGTTAAATTCTGTACCATAAAAAAAACTTATTTAAGTACATATATATAATTTTATAATGAATAAGATAGATTCAAACCGTTTTAATGAGATGAGGTTTAAATGTTAAAAGCGTTATAAAGTGACCATCCGCTGTAAGAAAACAGAATGTTCGATTTTAATTAGAGAGACATCTCAGGATACGAACTACAAATTGGAGATACCAAAAATCAGTCAAGTAGAAGACATATAGCGATCTGGAAAGTGTTATAACAAACGGCGGGGAAGGTGACACATAAATCCGACAACGCATCGGAATAGCGAAAGATGCCTTCCAGAAACTAAACAAAGTATTAAAAAACAGAAAACCTCTTTCGACGGAAAGAAAAGGATACTGAGCCGCTATGTTACGTCAATCCTTCCATATGGCTGAGAATTTTGGAGAATTTATTCACGGACGAAGCGGTCACGTTAGGGAACAGAGGTTGTGGTTCTACAGAAGGATGCTGAGAATACGATGTACGGAATATGTAAGTAACGAGGAAGTTTTAAGGAAAATAGAAACAAAAATTTGGACCGTCGAATCAAAAAGAGAGATGAAATTTCTGGAATACATAATGAGGAAAGAGGGCTTGAAGAAACTGAAACTCACAGGGCGTATTGAAGGCAATAGGGGAAGGGAGAAATTGTGAGTAACCTGCCTAAAGAGTTTTGTGTGTGTGTGTGTGCATGTGTGTGTGTGTGTGTGTGGAGGAAGAACAGGACAAAGAGTGAAAGCAAATAGTCAAACACTGCTTAGAGCTACAAAGAGCAGGATGTTGTGGAGAGTCATGATCAACCATGCCCTGAAGAAACACGGCACATAAAAGAAACAGATAATGCCAGAAATGAAGTATGTTTCGAAATTTGGAAACTAATAAAATCGCTTGAAAGGAAACAGAAAAGAAAAACACAAAGCCATTTGGAAAAGGAAATGCTCAAGATAACTCGATTCACACCCAAGCAAGGCAATAAAGCCACTAAGACACAAGGAGGTTACTAAATGTGAAAGCATAAGAAAAAAACCATCGTTAAGGAGAGAGAACAATAAAAGCAGAAAAACCAAGAACCTGATAAAGATTGACATCGCATTTAAACTTTTGAAGATCAAAGTTGACTGGAAAGCAAGAAACCCGAAGAGAATTCCACAAGCGAGAGATGCGAAGGAAGAAAATGATGAGACCTTGTTGCCAATTTAGTACTGAGCTTAAATTCATAAAGTCTAGGTACCATAGAGAAAAGTTCACCAGAACAATTACCATGAAAGTATTTACAGAAAAAGCTACGTTACAGCGGTGGAAAG
Source organism: Acanthosepion esculentum (assembly GCA_964036315.1). Lineage (NCBI taxonomy): Eukaryota > Metazoa > Mollusca > Cephalopoda > Sepiida > Sepiidae > Acanthosepion > Acanthosepion esculentum. The sequence continues at coordinate 73,560,388 of OZ038489.1, read as the reverse complement.
GTGATTGAAGCCGAGATGCCAGGTCCAGAACGAATAACATTGCAGTTTCTTCTTTGGAGTTTATCAAAATTATCTAAATATATAGTAAGAGCACCAGATCATATGTGTCAACGATATTCGAAGCATGGACGAATGGTAGACTTAATTATAAGTCTATCATTCGTAAAATTCTGGAGAGAAAAATTGCCTAACACGACACAGTGATCTTTCCAAGCAGCGGACCTAGTAATAAATCTTTCCACTTCATGTCAGCTGAGAATATTAGATGCAATGAGTCATTTTGTTGGAGGTTAGCATCAGCCATGCTGACGGAAGACAGAAAGCGGTCTCAGATGATTGATAGAGAGCAGTTTTGTTTTAGTTTAACAAAATAGAGGTGAATAATTTGGGTTGGACAAAAGGTTCATTGATTGATGTTAAACAGAAAAACGCAATCAAAAACCGGAAGAAATCAAACTGAAAACAGAACAATGAAATTATAGCAGAGAGATTTTGCTTTTTCACAGACGTAGTGGTTGTCTTTTAAAAAAAAAAAGATTAACCCAGCACGTTCAAAAGGAATGAAAGATTTATTCATCTTTATATAAAGAACAACATAGAAGAGAAAAATGTAATTATATTTACGTGTGTGCTCGGACTTTTTAAAAATCCGTAAAATGCATTTTAAATAATTTAAATATCTTCTTTGAAATTTATTTTGGTTTTATTTGAAAAATAATAGCCTAGAAAGCTAATCCGCATGAAAAAAAAATCCGTATGTAAATAAAGTTTTTAGACATTTTAAAACATTACTTGTTACTCATCGAACCTATATTGTAGTCGAAAAACAACAAATTTAAAAATCTCTTTAAATTCCAGTATTTGTCCTAAAGATTTGTTTCAATGTAAATTAGTAAATTTAAGGATTGGTTCACTGGATCTGGTAAAAGTAATGCTAAGTTTTTGCTTAAAACCAAATGAAAATAACACGGTAGAGTGTGAGCTTTCATAGGTCATCAACACTAATTTTCTATTGTCATCCATAACTCGTAAAAAGCGCGTGAAAAATTTAGAAAAAATAAAACAAATACGGAACACCAGCAGTGCAATAATCAAGAAACTGGTATTTATGTTTAAAAGTAAAACGTCAAGGTGAAGAAGGAGGAATAATAATAATAATAATAATAATAATAATAATAATAATAATAATGAAATCGAAATCTCAAAAATGTGGCACATGGGAACATCAACAATTCCTGTTGTAGTTGAAGCCCTCGGATTGATTGGAAAAGATTCCAGTAGACTCACTGAAGAGATTCCTGGAAGCCCATGCCTTAAAGAAATACGAAAAAAAAATTGTTCTCACGAGTACAGCCCACATTTTACGAAAGGCTTTATCTATGTAATTGTAAAATATGTGTGATTTTTTTCTTCTCAAAACTGCTCACTGGAAAATGTCATGATGCCATTTTTAACCTTTGGTCTCTGGGCGGGGCCCGGAAAGAAATGTGTACACACCAGAAATCAAAGGGAATAATAATAATAATAATAATAATAATAATAATAATAATAATAATAGGGAATACAAAATATTATAAAATGTAAACAAACTTCCTCAATAAACATTCCAGTTTTGTGATTTCAAAAGTTAAACACAGAGATCTTGCATATAGAGCAGTAAAGCAGAATTTTTATGGCCAAAAGAAGAATCTCGAATCTTCAGTAAGTTTTGACTTTGCTAAAGAGGCCATGCGTTTGGGGATATATATATATATATTTTTTTTTTTTTTTTTTTTTTTTTTTTGCTTGGAATAAAAATAAGCTTGAAGGGGTGGGGATACGACCATCTTGAACAGACTTGGAGCCGTGCTTTTCTTTGTTTTGTGGGGGTTTTTTTAATCAACAACCTACTCGTTATTCAAAAGAAGACACTCTTTTTAGCCGATCAGTCCGCAAAACCAAATGATCAATAAGAAAGCGTCATTTGGTAAATGCAAATGGACAAATATTTTCTCAAAAATACTTATAGACACGTCCAAACATCATGCAAACCTTTTTGAAAAAAACACTAAAACGTTACCGCCAGATTTTTTTTTAATGTATATTTACTAAATAAGCAGGAAAACACAGACACGCGAAAATATACACCCGTATTGGTAGATTGGAAAACATAAAACTGACTGAATAGGAACGTTAGATATTAAATTGATATTTTATTAATATCATATTACTCTTCCGTAAGTGAGGAGCCGTCAATCAAAAGAGGCAATTCAACATTATTTTCCTTTTGAACTTCCGTACAAAGAATAATCTTGTGAAAATAATAAGTAAAATAAAATTTTAAAAATATATTTTTGATGAGGAAATGGCGTCAAACGCAACACGTTTAGATTCTTTAGACACATCTTTAATTAACAGAAAATATTATCAGCAACCGGGAGCATTTCAAAATCGAAACTGGAAAATTACAAGTAAGTTTTTCAAAAATAAATATTCATTTTAGATTTTTTTTTCCTGTCGAATCTGAAAGCAATAGCATGCTTCGTTAAATTATGGAAGCACCCACTCGCCACGAAAAATAATTTTGAATTTTATTGAATTATTTTTGTAAGTTTTCAAGATAAATTTTTTAAGATGTTCTGATTTGATACTGGATAAATTCTTTACAGAAATAAGATCTTCAGCGATTTTCCTTTATAAAACTTGTTGAGGGGTCTCCCCTTTTTACACAAATGGACTCACCCAGGGTATACATATACTACTGCCAGTGAATATCCGGACAGTAGTAGTAGAGGAGTCACACACAGGGACGGTGCAAGAGTCACACTAACGAGCACGTAGACTCAGTAAGAAGTCATACAGTGATACGTCGATATCAAAGACTATATATATATTTGTCTACTAACCACGCATTCCTGGAACTACTAACCTGTATTACCAGTTTGTATTATTACGTAATACATTTATTTTACTATATTCATTCTTGGCGTTTGCTATTATTTGATACCGGATTTCATCCCGGAATCCACAACAAAACTATAAAACAAATATCAATATCCGCCAATTTTAAAAGTGTTCACAATGTAGACTTGAAGCAACAGAAGGATGCTGAGAATACCACGGACTGAACATGTAAGCGACAATGAAGTTTTAGAGAAAATGGAAACAAAAAGGACGTTTATACTTAGCATAAGGAAGAGACAGTTGAAATTTCTAGGGCAGATAATGAGGAAAGAGGACTTGGAAAATCTGATACTAACAGGGCAGATTAAAGATAAAAGGGACAGAGGAAAGCAACGGATAACATATTTAGTGAACTTGAGAAAATGGATGGCGGAATAGGGTTTAGGAGAAATAGCAAAAAGACAAAATTTATTACGGACTACGAAGGACAGGAAATTGTGGAGAGCCATGATTGACTACGGCACGGCTTTTTCTTTTGTTCTTGCTTTTATTTAGGAAAAAAGCGTAAGTATTTTGGTGATAGTATATACAGATAGTATATACAGATAGTATCTACAGATAGTATATACAGATAGTATATACAGGTAACTAGAACTAGAACTCATAAAAAAGAAAGAAAAACACCTATGGAATTAGCGTAGTGCGTGCGTGCATGCGTGCGCGCGTGCGTGCGTGCGTATACGTATGTGTGTATTTGTGTGTGAGAGTGAGTGAGAGAGAGTGCATGCCACGTGGTCAGTTAAAATTAAGAAGTTGACTTGCCCTGGGAAAAAATCTCCACCGCTGAGGATTAGTGGATACTTCTTTTACCTACAGCATCCTAGAGCAAAAAAAAAAAAAAGGAAAAGATAGCTAATCCTTTACTTTCGCCGTTAGTTGAGCGAATTCTATTGTTAACAATATGGGTTAATCCATACAAGATAAACGATTTTAGTAGTATCACATATTAATAGATTATCATGATCATGCTTGTCAGGGAAGGAATTGCGAAAGGCCTTTGTCGAGTAAGGTTTTGCAATGATTGCTTCTACTACTGCTGATGATGATAATAATGCAACACTCTTAAAGATTTGTACACCCCCAAAGAACAAGTTACTGATGTTAAATGTATTTAATCTTGTACTAAGTGAAAACATATAAATATCAATTGCTTAAAAAATAAAAGATTCAAATTAATTTTTACTATTTGTTCATTCCTTCTAAATAATAATTTAACGTGTCAATAAAATTTATTACAACGCTCCGGCTTTATTTTAAGCCCGGAAAAATTTGAAGCCTCGGTTTCATCAATCAATGCTAGGTACACGAACATTGCTGCGGATCTCTAAAATGGCTGCCGTTTTAGTGAGAAGCTGTGTTACTATTTAAAGTCCAGCGGCGGCCAACCAAAATAGGTCGAAGTAATTCGTAAGAGTTCAACGGAATTATTCCTGGTTTTCGACCCACTGGAACTAAACGATGAAACATAATCTTGTTAACGCCAGACACTATTCTTCCAAAATCAATAATACTTTTATTCATTTTTTTTTTCATTTTATTTACCACGTTTACTGATAATCAGTAAATTCTTGAAGAATAAAAAATAAGGTTCAAAAATTAGGTTTCTAAATTATGAAAGAATTTAAAGTACATTGCTACTCAAAATATTCTTTGTAAATTGATGTCGTTTTTTATTTGTTTTTTACGACTTATCAACTCTTTGAAGGTTATTTAAAGCCATCTAAAATATTTTAGATTGTAAGAATATTTTTTTAGATAATAATAAATTACTGATACTACTAATTAACCCATAGCTGGGGGAAAGAAGATTCATGCCTTTCCGAAGTGTATTTGCGCGTAAGTGAATATAACGAACACTACTGGAATTCGAACTTTCCAATCGTGTTATCCATTACACCACCCGCACATCCAAGCTTACAGTACCAGGTATTCCGAAGCAGTCACCCATCTAGGTACTAACAAAATTCGACGTTGCTTTACCAATAGAATGCTTCCCCGATCACTACAATGTTAAGCTGTTCACGTCTAGGGTTAACTATTATCTTTGCCACATATCCCCATAAACTGGAGTACTTCGACATGGGGTAATGGTTAGGAAACTTGTCTCGCTAGAACAATTTACGTCTGCGTAGTGAGTTCAATCCTCATTGGATACACTCGGCGTTGTGCCGCATCTAAACTACGCTTAGAAAATCCCCATAAAATGTGACTCTTACTTTATAATCCTCTATCTCGAGTTGTTCTTGTACAGGATGAGCATCATTATTAAAAAATATATATATCTTCTCCGTAGAAGGAAAAAAAAAACTTCCACGGTTAAAATTTTATAAATTAAAAATCCTGTTGATTTTCTACTCAAAAACATTTAGAAAGATTGAAGATCCTTTAACAGACAATTTGGTGCTACTATGGTATGATATTTATCGAGGCATTTGCGACCTACCGTAAATGACGATGCACTCTACCAAACAACTCACTTCCTGCCTACAGCAATTAATTCCTCAAACTACAGTGTTATTTTAACATGAAGAGTGGCGTGTTTATCTAATTTGTATTCATAAAGGAAGTATTTATGTAAACAAAATGCGTGAAGTTTTCGAATTAGTGTATAGTTTATTCTCGAAAAGCCCGATAAGTACTACAATAAATTTTACTGAAATGTCGCCTGATACTATAACTGACTGGTATAAATGTTACACTACAAACTGTTTATTATGATCTTTAAATGGTTTTTAATATATTTCATACTTCCAACAGTTGGTCAATATCATATCATAGTAGAAAATAAATAGTAGATCTCATACTATAGTAGAAAATGGATGGTAATGTAGGAATTCTTCTACTCGGTTTTTCGTTGAATGTTAAAATTTAGAGTGTCGGGATTCGATACATTAATAAAATATCGTTACAGAATCGCTCGTAATTTGACCGTCTAGAATAATCAAACGATTTTCATTGAAGGAATAAAATTCAGTAGAAAAGACAACGTAGTTTCAACAAATAAACATTAATTTAATATAGCGACAAGAATATAAGCAGTTGATGATAGATTGGAAAGTAATGTCTTTTTGTTTGGGTTAATAATGTTCTGAAATAAAATATAAACTGTCTTTGTGTACGTATGTGAGAAACAATAAAATGTTGTGACATGCGTGTTTGTATAAAAAAGTCAACGTGTGTGCGTGATTCATAGTAAAAGCGGATACGAGAGATAGGAATTGTTTCTTACTGTTGGCGGTGTTGCCATAGTCTGAAGCTTGTCAACGCTATCGCTTTTAACATGAGGGCATGAAGATCATCAGCGAGAGTTGTGTGGAGTTTGGGGACAGTCGCGTGTATATTTTTGGGGAAAGGATTTCGTATGTTTTTATACACTTTTTCCGAACAAAATCGGCTCCAGAATTAAATTATTTATTTATTCCTAATTCACCCTAAGAGGGCAGGTGGTATGTCTTCTACTACGTCCGTACGATATTTGGTCGGTATCTACCTAAAAATAATGATGACTAATACAACAAACATTCTGATTTGCAATATATGATTTTATTGGTGTGTTTTAAGATGTAAGTGTTTTCTTGAGTGTGATTGGTTTATAAATATTGTATTTGATATTTTAGTGGACACGACAGTAGATATCATATGATAGTAGCACCGGAGAAACTGTTCATAGAAACAGCTTCTGTAAGATTAGAAAGTAGAAATTATTAGGTACTACCTTTTAGAGAGGGAGGTTTCCAGCAGTCAGTTCTAACAGTCGGACCGAACATTCTTGCTGTAACACTCTGGTTTGTATATGCCTGTATTACTGTTTCTGTTAATATATTTGTTTAACTCAATTCCTCTCTTTGTGTTTTTATTTCTGGCCCTAACTATGCTGCAACACATGCCCACTTCAGCCATTTTCTCAACGAGGTGACGTGGCTTACCCCTCTCTTTTATACAAATATTTTCATGGCAACTGCCCTGATGACTTTTTTCCCTGGTTCCCCGACTGCGCGAATTTAAGCACGCCACTAGATTAGTCCCACCTATTTACTGCTGAAATCCACCTTGCACATTTACAAATCTACCATTCGTTCATGTATTGAAGATTGTTGCCATATCTGGTCTGTTGCTCCTGCTATTCATCTCGAGGTTCTTGACAAAATCCAAAGAAGGATCTGCAATGTAATCGATCCTGGCATCTCAACTCCAGTCATTTTCTCACCGACATTTGTATATGTTTGTATTACTGTTTCTGTCAATATATTTGTTTAACTCAATTCCTCCCTTTGTGCCTTTATTTCTGGTCCGTACAAAAAAGGCCACAACAATTCCCAACTGTATCTACATCCATTGATCTGTATCTGTATCTCGAGATTATCGCAAAATCCAAAGAAGTGGCTGAAATGTTATCGATCCTGACGGTATACACACTTCAGCCACTTTCCCAGCGCCGTGACGTGGCTTCCCCCTGTCTTTTCTATAAATATTTTAATGGCAGTTTTTCTAATAAGCTCTCCTCCTTGATACCTTTGCCGCATGAATTTAAGCATACTACTAGATTGTCTATAGGTCTTAATGTTTTAAAGTTGAAGTAGCTAGATGTAACTGTAAATTCTATTCTCTTCTTCTTCTCTTCTTACATTTTCCCTTTTGGAACTCTCCTCCGGTTTCTTACTTCTCTGCCACCCACAATCTTCCAAACATTAAATACAACGTCAATCGCAATCTTCTGTCTTCCTGACTCCTGTTCTTATATTATCCTTTTCCCTTATTAAAAACTTCTCATTCTCTTCCACTTCCAGTAACCCCCTTGTGTCTTAGTGGCATTAACGCCTTGCTTCAGTGGTGAACTGGGTCGAAAATTTCTACCGGGAAAACTTGTAAAAGGTCCCAGTCAAAAGGACACACTTAATCCCAAAATGCTTCATCAAAACAAGAAACTACCAAAAGAAATTATAGCGTCAAAGAAGCCTTTTGGTAGTTCGTCATTGTCTTGCTTGGAGTGAAATGATTAAAAAAATGTGGATGAACCTGACTGTCTACGTTCTGGAAGGACATATAAAATAAAAATGTTACCTGTATTTAAAGGTTAACTGTTCTTTTGTTATCAAGGTGGACATTATTAGGAATTTCTCGAAAGTTAGATGCCCAAAGAAGTAAATAAAGGGAAGTACATATTTGTTTTTGCATAGCAAAACAACTATTTTCAATCTGTATGTCAAAACGTATAAGTAGCAGTTAACTAAGACCATTGCAAAAGTACGTGTCCGGTTTTCATTGTTAATATAAAACGACCGCAAATTGACGCTGGCTTGTTTAACGGCGTGAGCGCGAATGTAGATCCCACACTTAAAAATAGCTTCCCCGAGTCGGACACATTTCGGGCGATCGCAAAGGTCAACCCAACTAGAGTGCAATGAAAGGGCCTCACTCTGAGGCATGACCTTTTGCAATGTTAATACATTGCAACATATTTCATCGGAACCATGACCAAAACCATTACCCAAAATGATCATATACCATCGTAAGCTTGATGAAATTTAACATAGGTTAAGTGATCATACACCCAAATTGACAAATTTTAACGCAGGTTACGTGATCATATATCCAAAATGATCATATACCATTGTAAGATTGATGAAATTTAACATAGGTTAAATGATCATGCACCCAAAAAGATTATCGGTATTGAATATTCATTTAAATACATGTTTCGAAATGCTAAATGTGAAATATTGCGAAAGCGAGTAAGCCGTTTTGAGTATATAAAATGTAACATTGAAAATAACAGGCGACTGAAAAATTTTGATAAAATATAATTATTTACACTATTTACATGGAGGCACGGTGCGAAAGCGGAGAGCCAAGTTCGATTTCCAGTCAGGTTGCTTTACATTGAAAGTACTCTTCTAAAAGGTATGAATCCATCTTTTCTCCACCCAGCTAAAGGTAGATAGCACGACAGATTGGATCCTTTAGTGGCAACCGGTCTAGACAACTCTGAGTGGTCGGCGACTAAACCGTGGTTAGGTGAAAATGATAGGTCGAACCACAGTAGCACAAAAAACAAAAGCTATTAAACGGCAGATGGATTCCTCAGAATCAACGCTCATGCACCCTCAGCTATGGGTTAAATATCCTCATCAGCCCCCAATTTGCCAAGCAAAGTGGGTACGGCTACACTTTTGAAGACATGATCAGTCAGGGAAGGGTTCCTCCAACAGAAGTGAATAGGCCTTGGATTTAGACATGATTTTATCATAATTTATATGCGGACAATTGTCCTCATCTTTGTTGTTGGTGACAAAGCTGAAGTCAATAGTCCGCGTGTAAATAATGATAACTGCTCATCCCAGATAGTCAGAGATAAAATCTAATTATTTATCATTGGCTTCAAAATTGGTTCAGATGAACTGATTGCTGATTGGACAGTGAGTGATTTTTCTCTTTCTCTGATTGGTTAGAAAAAAGTGCCTGACAAAATTCAATTTCTGATAACCTATTGAAGTGGCCTGTATATCTTCCGACGAGGTATCTATAACACCAAAAATGTTTTCAATAAAACGATACAGAACGAAAGTAAATATACGAATGGTTGAAACTTTATGAAATATTTATTCCATAAAATAGGAATAAAATAACAAAAGTCTGACTGTGGAAAAGGGTACGTCTTTCGTTAAGAAAAGAGTCCGATTCCAACATTCTGCATTTCTGAACAAAGGAAAGTACTACTTAATGGCCGGTCGGAGAGGAGAGCTTCCCGTTGGATCTATGGCACTACGCATTGACAAAAGAAAAGAGAAGATTGGTGACTGATTCGGTGTTTTTATGATTTACCGACATTTTACGGGTTATTTATAGCTAGAAAATATTTTGGGGGATAATAATGTTTAGTGATACAAGTCTTACTAATTAATCCATAGTTGGTGGAGAAGAGATAGATCCATACATTATACAAGGGTATTTGCGCGTAAGTGAAACTCGACTCTCCGATTAACAATTCCAATCCATTATACCACCCAAACTTGCAACATCTGATATTCCCAAGCGGTCACCCATCTAGGTACTGACCAGGTTCGACATTGCTTAACCTCAGTGATCGTACGGGAACCGGTGTTTCAACGTGATGTGACCGTAAGCCTAAAAGAAATTATAGAGTTTCTTTTTGAAAACCTGAGTTTTTTTTTTAAGTGTCCATCCGTTGATACTACGTATCTCCTCTACAGCCGATCGTGCAGTATCGAGGCCTAAACTCACTACACCTTGATTTTCCTTTACTATAGAATATATCCTTCGACTACGAATAGCGTAATGCTGTCCGCTAAAGTACTTCCAACTGATTTTAAGGTAAAAAGTTATAAACAAAAATGAAATAGAAAATCTTATGTTTATATCCTCGGAACTAGTTTTTAACTATCTGAAAGAGAGAGGTGATAGAGTGAAAGGTAAAGAAAAAGAGAGAGGGGACACTATTCGAAGTTGCATAAGAGGATAAAAAGTTGCGTATTTCTCAACGAGGCCAGTGATACAGTATTTACATCAGTCGGACTATTGTCCTCATCTTTGTCGCCATTTTTGTCACAACGTTTCGGTCGTTGTACGCTCCGGCCTGCTTCAGGTGGTTGGAATTTCCTCCAGGACACATGGCACAGTGGATAAAGGCGTTGGTTAGATCCAGTGACAGACCCAAAGAGTGTGAGTTCAATACCCGGTTCAGGCAGTGGAGAACTTTCAGAGGGAAAATTAGCTGGAGATAACTGATAACTGACATCCATCGAACATGGCTCGTGGAACTAGAACAGTCTACCCCAGTGATCGAAATAAAGGGTTCGGTTCGAAATTCCAACCACCTGAAGAAGGCCGGAGCGTACAACGGCCGAAACGTTGTGACAAAAATGGCGACAAAGACGAGGACAATAGTCCGACTAATGTAAATACTGTACATAATACCTCATCTCAGAAATATAGACAGACTCTGGAGGCCAGTGATCGTTGTTCTAGCCCAGATAAAAGCCAAGATTTCCAATGGCGAATTTTAATGCGGAGTTTGACAGAATATAACCATCCTATCTGTACTATTATTTCTTCTGCCATTTGGTGAGACTTATCAAGAGAGAAGACCAGCAAACATGACAGATATTAGGGCAAAAGAAAATGTTATTATTGTTCGTCGAAGACATTGTAACTCTGAGTAAATAATTATAAACCCCCTAATATTTATATATACAAAAATACTCATAAAAATGAGAAACAGCAAGACATAGATAAACAAAACGAATATTAATTATTACCTGGTTGTTATGTGATGTTGGAGACATTAATACTGAGATTGGGGTCATAATGTAGATCAAATATTGATTGAAAACCGACAGAAGGATAAGATAAAGAATAAGCAAAGTATATACGATGGCCATTCAATAAATAAGGTGAATTTTTCGGTATAAGGACTTCTAATACAAATAGAAGCTTACTCTTTTTTTATTTTTTTTTTGTTTTACTTCTTTTTCATATGGATTTAATTTCTTTTGCAGATTAAAAAAAAAACTTTGAGAGTTTCGGCGATTAACAAAGATAGCCAACCAAGAAGCATGCTCCGGGATGGAACAACGGTCAGTTATCAAGTTTTTGGTTGCTAAAGTGTGCAAACCAGTTGAAATTCATAGGAGAATGTCAACTGTGTATGGTGCCACATATTTCAGCCAAAAAAATGTCTACAAATGGGCTAAATTGTTTAAAGAAGGACGGAGCAGTGTTGAGGATGAAGACAGGCCTGGGAGACCTACAGAAGTGAGGTCTCCTGAGGTGATCGAATCAGTCAATGACCTCATTCAGTCTGGCAGAAGGGTGACAGTGGATGACATTGCAAGGACTTTGAAAGATATAAAGAACAAAAGCAGGGGTCATCAGTCAGAAGGAGTCATCTTGCATCATGACAACGCAAGGCCTCACACAGCAGACCAAACGGTGCAGACCATCAACGAGCTGGGCTGGGAACTGCTCCCTCATCCCCCTTACAGCCCAGACCTTGCTCCTGCAGACTTTCACCTGTTTGGTCCATAGAAAGCGTTCACGAGAGGCACAAAGTTTAAAAGTGACGATGAAGTCAAAAGTGTTGTGAGCGACTGGCTGAGACATCAGTCCAAAGATTTGTACGCTGAGGGAATATGGAAGCTTGTGCACAGATGGGAAAAGTGTGTGACAGTGCTGGGAGACTACGTTGAAAAATAAAAAAAAAGTAAGCTTCTATCTGTATTAGAAGTCCTTATACCGAAACATTCACCTTATTTATTGAATGACCCTCGTACAATCTTTCTCGTATGTTTTTTTTAAATTGGGTAATGAGGGTTCAGATAATTTATTTAGAAAATACAAGAAGTACCTCGGGTTTTCTTACCTCGAATGTTGAGTGCTAAAATCTAAATGTTACTATTATGGCCTGAGCAAGTGAGGTCGATTCTCATTGGTTTAGAATGAGTGAATTAATGATATTTATAATTGTTAAAATTATTTTATTATAATTATTTTGACACACACTAAAATTAATTTTTATCTATTTTTTATGGACACAACAATATTCACACACTCAAAGAATAACCTGATTTGAAATAAAGCTCCAGGAATTATAGGGTACACAGAAATAAAGCTCCAGGAATTATAGGGTACACAGAAATAAAGCTCCAGGAATTATAGGGTACACAGAAATAAAGCTCCAGGAATTATAGGGTACACAGAATTTTCATTGGTCAGTAAATTAAATGATACAGGATACTAATTATAAACCATCATAATTTTTAGCTTATGAAATCTAATAAAGGGAAAAAATTATTTTATTAAGTTAAAGAAAATATTCTTAATTCATATGAATATTTAAATGAATTATCGCCATATACGTTGCGGCAGATAAACATTTGTAAGCAGGACCGGATTATGACCTTTTGGGAAGCATAGGCTAATTAAATTATGAGGCCTTCCCTCAAACGGAGCCACCCTCGAAATCGACTGCACTCGTCTTGAATATTTTTTACTCGTGATAATTTTAGTGACAATTACATAGAAGGAAATAAATTTAGCGCAAATTCTTTAAACAAACTGGAATATTCAGCTTTTATTTATCAATAAAAATATTCTTCAAGAAATACCACTACATTTTTCTACTTATCTCAAACCAAACTAGTACATATTCCATGACAACTGTAGTAAAAAAAAACACCGATTTTTATAACCAACATTATAGCAACAAAATAATCAATGACACAAACTTCTTTTCCTTGCTTCACTCCCCGCAAAGACGAATAAAATTTTTAGTTTGTGCTGTTCGATATCATTTCAGTATATGAAACTATAGAAGTTCTAACATCGAGAATGATTAAAATAAAACCATTGCTTTATAAAAGTTCGAGGAGCTTCAACCTATACTAGCCGAAAGTATAATCTGACCCTGATTGTAAACATTCCTTTAAAATATACTTTGCAACTAGGAAACAGCTGACAACGAGCAGAGAAAGAATGGTCGCTTGGAATGTTGATGCCAGTCACATCTAATGCAAAAAGTATCAGCTCCTTAAATGTATTTTTAATTTAGAATGTATTAATTCCAGCATTGTCGACATTTTATTGTTTTAAAGCGATGTTCGTAAACTTAACCTATCAAAACAACCCAAAATAAATAGTTGGGAATGAATGAAAATTAATTGAATAAGCAAATCACGGCGTAAGGGACATAATTCTGCCTTGCTTATATAAATTATCAATGGGCGTGAAAATAACACACACACACACACACACATGAGGCTGCTGTTTCAAATAAGAAGTATTACAGTTGAAGTAATAAAAATAAATCCATTCATTTTTTTAGAAATTGCTTTGTCTACGATTCGGATACGAGACAGAACAGATATGAAGCTTTCGAGAAAATAATCTGAATGAGGAGGATGCGCGTTACTTAAAAAGGGAAAACGGGACCTTACTTCCGCCGACGTTCTGCATAGCGGGGAGGTAAAGAGCAGTGGTTTCTCCGACATAGGAGGACGCAGATTCGATCCCTACCGATGAATACATTTCCTTTACTAAGATTTCTCGAATGTAGAGGCCAACAGACGTAGTACACACTGTTTAATAAATAAAGGGTCCTCAATTTCAAATACAGAGCATTTACCATAATAATGTTTGTTGTTTGAAGTAATAAAAATGTCGGCTTAAAAATACAGTGTAACCCGGATATAAGAGACCCTTATATAAAAGAAACCCTGATATAAGAGAGATTTTCTCTGGTCCCAAATTAGAGCCTGTGTTAATAAAACAAAATAGACCAAACCCGGATATAAGATACTTCTTCTCCGGTCCCGACAACTCTCTTATATCCGGGTTACACTGTAATTCCATTAATTCTTTAATCTTTATACAGGGTGCATCAAAAATACTTTACAAACTTTAGGTGCGGGTTCCTCACACCAAAACTAGGAGAGAAGACCATATAAAAAATATAAACATATGTTTACAAACCCTTCGTTTTTGAGTTAACAATATTAAAGCTACAACTATCTGAATTTGAATCCGCAATTATTTCTAATCAGTAGCCGCTAGAATAATTTTGTAACATGAACGTTACCGCTCACCAGTCTAGAGACCTTACTAACCATAATGTACCACTGACTTTTGGGGGCAATTTATTAATAAGTTTTTATTTTATTTCTTGACGAACTTTCTGTGAGTAATTTTCTTTCGTTGTGTGCATTTTTTTTTTCTTTTTCAGTTTGTACATATTAAGCTTCGGTCGAATTTTGCTTTAATTTTTTACACTACAATTTTCATTCTTTTATTTGAAGTTTAGCGTAGGACTTTAGTCGGCGAACTTCATTTTTTCGTTTTCAATTTTCATTCTTAACCCTTAGAGACCTGCGTTCCTGAACAATTTTATGTAACCCTTGCCTTCTGCCTTGAGCTATTGAGTCAAAATTCGCAAATAATTGGTATGTAATGTTTCACGGTAGATATAAAAATAGCTACAAATGTTTATCCAGTGTTCACCCAGTAGCTAGGCATTAAGTCATTTTTCTCTACCACCAGTAAAGCGGTGGCCAGGCTCAAAGGATTAAGCTTCGGCTAACATTATTTTTACACTACATTTTAAAAAATTCAATTTCATTTTAATTTTTGTATTTTATTTTGCATTTTATTTGTTGAACTCGTTTTATTTCGTTGGTAGTTGTTAGTTTATTATTCTATTTTGGCCATTAAGGAAAAAAAAAATATATGTATTGTAAACTGTTTTAAAAAAAAAGGTTATGAGTCAAGATGGCCGACCATATCACAAAAAATTTATTTGGTTCTTCCACGAAGGCAGAGCCACCCGGCAAAACTAATGAGGCTGGTTCTCAAGCAAAGCCAGCACGGAAAGAAAAACTCTAAATCCTCCAAAGGGGAAAAATAATTCAACCAGCCACGTCGAAGAGGAAGGGAAGGAAAATTAAGAAAATGTAAAGAACGAAGAACCAGGCACAGACTCAAGAAATAACGGTATAGCGACTAGAGGATCATCCTCTACTTAGTGTTTCCCCCTCATCGCCAAAAATGCGTAGTCAATATGGCGGAGTTTATCAAGCGGACCTAACAGTACGCTTATCTGATCACTGATAGCGGGCTTTTGGTTTTTGAACAAGAGCGCATTGGAAAAAAGAACGGTATGTGTTTTGTGGTTGACAGGCAATTGCATAAGATTTCTCGATCAACAAAATGCACGGTAATGAAAACGCTAAATTCCCTGGAGGTGAAACTTCAGCAGGTCATAAAAGGCTCAGAATTCTTCATGTAGGACGTACTGTTGCCCACGCCAGAGGACTGTGTAGATATGACGTTCCGTGATCCTATCACAAAGGAATATATCATCCGTACAGAATAGTGGAGACGACGCAGGACCAAGGAGGCGGTGTACGAAGTGCTGGATGTTGTACTCAGAGATCACTTGGGCGTGTACCTGATGCAGTACGGACAATTGGTGAGTGTTACACCGGAATATGAGCTGGGTGAGTTGCGGTTCGAATTAATGAATCAATGTTGGAATGTGAAGCCTTCGACTCCATTCCCAGCAGCCTGGAGATAGGCAGAAGGAATTACCCCGTCATCGTGACAGGGAGGAAACCAACCTGTTCAAAGTGTAGCAGTATGGGTCACCTCAACCTTTCCTTTTCAGATAAGAAGGCCCAAGGAGTTCCGCCTAAAACTAACTACAACCCCACTTGAACTTGTTCCGCAACGACTGCGGCTCGTACCGGTGGACAAATATCTACGGTTGGGTCTCCTTCAGAGTCCTAATTGACTGTAACACCGAAAGCTAAAGATTAACATGAATGGCTGGCTGTGGGTATGGTGAGAGGGAAACACTAAATTGAGAGAGGGTAAAGTCACTAACAGTCCGAGGCCCAAGCGTGATGCACCGGCTAGCTACGCCGACAAATTATACCAGTTATGTAAAACTTATGACCCCGGATATGAAAACTTTGCAAAATTAAAAAGTTCCACGAACAATTGAGGGCCCAAAAAGTGAACCAATGTGGGACAGTAGAAATACTGCGCCCCTCAAGCGCTACTCCATCTTCACCAACACGCAAGAGAATTTCAGTTCCCCCGTGACTAGATTCCAACCCCTCCGAAAATGACCACCCTTGAAAAGGGGCCACACCCACTACTCAATCTTTCGCTGCTGAAAAGTCTGCACTGCCAACACCTATACGAAAGAAAGATGAACTAAAGCCTAAAAAAGCAGATCAACCTAGGCGAGCGAGTGTGTAGCGCTTCTCAGCCTCTGCCTCGTCTTCTTCATCTAGCAATAAGATTTAAACCCCTCCCCCAGTGACTAGGTCTCTAACCCCACCACCTATGAAGATTTACCCCCACCTCTAAAAGGGTGCCCACTCCCAGAACATTATCACAGTCTTCCGTTTCTGACCATTCCCCTACTCCAACGCCTACATCACAGAAGGAAAACTCACAAAAGATGCAACGAAGCCCATTTGTAGAAGCGACAAAAGAAAAGCGGTGAAAGTAAAAAACACCGTACAATGTCGGGGAAAACATCTGCCGTGTGTCCCCGGGTCAAGCAGACAGGGCCAAGGCATATGGGAATAGAATAAAGGCCCTAAAATATTTGCTTTCCATCCAGAAATTTGGCATCAAAGACATTAGGAGCCCACGGAATTTTCCAGATGCAAAGCGGGTCCTTACAGTTATCAGAACCGGCTCCGGGTCCCGGCAGACGTGGTAGATGATGGAGGAGGCAAATAAGAGTTTCAATATCACGCCCCCACTGGCAATCATGGATAACGATGAAACAAAGAAACTTGAGCAATTCTGCTCAGGGAGGGTCCCATTTTTGTTCACCTCTCTATACATAGAGCTCTTAAATTAACTTATCCATGGGATATCGAGTGTCTTTCGCTTGACGGTCACATTAAAACTGACATGAGCCAGGGGTCAATGGGCGAGAGCGTCGGTATCTTGACCCCGACAATATTTAAGGCGGATGGCCAACCCGAAAGGAACTAACAATGTCTCTCTTTATAGCTAGTTTGAATGTCCTGTGGCTAAGGTCAGAGTCTCGAAGGGAGAGACTCGATCGCGACCTTCAGTACATAGGAGTGCATATATGTGCTTTGCAAGAGACTCGTTTTCATTCTGGCGCCGGTGTTGTTATACTGCCGAGGAGGTTTGACCTCTTCCCAACGTATTATGACGGTCGCTCTTGGGGCTTTTCTTGGCTGCTAATACATTCTTTCAAGGCTGTGTGTACACTTCTTTTCGCGGATCCGGCGGGCAGGCTTTGTGTCGCGGATCCGGCGGACAGGCTTTGTGTCGCGGATGCTACCAAAAAGGATCAGGCGTTACGTTTCATTGGGGTTTATGCGCCCAACGACCCCAGGCAGCGATTGACCACTCTTCGGCGGATCGATCCGTTTCTGACGACATCTTGGCGGGTAATTTTAGCGAGTGACTGGAATGCCGCTCTCGATCCCGATATAGATTGCACAGGACTAGATCGGGTACTAACAATCCGAATGTAAAACCATTTCTGGACTTTGGATTTTATCGATAAGTTCTAAACTTAGATAAGCCTAAGATTAGCATTGCAGGGTACTGGAAATTCAGTCAATCGTTGTTCGAGTGGAAGGATTTTCAGGAGCAGTTTTTACTAACTTTAATGCGGGAATTGATGGGGACTGTGGTTGGGAACAAGTGGTTGGCTCACCTTAAGGATGCCATTGGGTCGTTTGCTACTGATTATAGTAAGCGCCCCAACCAAGATAGACTAGCAAGCAAATGGTGGGATCAAGCTACTTTGCAAGAATAAACCTGAAGGGGATGGGATTAATAATTCCTGACCCTTAATTATATTGAATACTGAGTTAAAGATTTGGGCCAAAGTCTTAGACAACCGTTTGCAGGGTGTCCTGCCTAGTCTGATTGGCCCCGAGCAGACTTGCGTTGTAAAGAGTAGGACTATTCAGTGCAACTTTCACATGGAGCGCTTGAATGCTGTACATTCTTGCGTTGGGGCCCTTCTTTCACGAGCTAAAAGCGAATCCAGTCCTACATAGAATTACCCTCCATGGTGCGACCAGCGCGGTCAAGTATTCCGCCTATGCTGACGACGTGACCGCGTTCATGAAATGCAAGACCGAGATTGACGAAGTTGGCAAGGAAATAAGCAGGTATGGGACTGTAACAGGAGCCAAGATAAGCCGCGACAAGTATGTTGGCTTGTAGTTGGGTACGTGGAAGGGGTATCTCTTCTCGGCCCCTTCTCAAGATACTCAGCGTCTGGTTTAGCCTCGACCTCCAGTTGGAAAAAAATAGTTGTAAGTCCAGGAAAAGGCCGACGCTGCACTTCATCTGTGGTCTCGGAGGAGGAATTCCTTAAATGGGAGGGCGGAAGTTTGTGTCTCGCACATCTACCCATCCTTCTTTACCGACTCTCGGTACTTCCGCTCCCGTGCACTAAACTAGTCGAATTAGTTCAAGTTTTGTTTCGCTTCTTGTGGGGTGACAGATTCATCCGTCTGGGGGACAGTCTAGAAATGCCCAGCGTTGAGATTCGTCAACAGACGCTGCGACTCAAGTTTCTGGATCGAATTTGTACGCAAGATGAGGGTAACGGCCTCTTCTGGAAAGAAGATGCTAAGAAAGCATTTCCGTCTTTGAGAAGTGCGCATGATGACGAGGGGGAAGCCCGCCGTAATCCTCAAGCAGAGTGCTCCTTCTATCGCGAATGTCGACTTGTCTCTGGGGGCCTCTAGGGGTAATCTAAGGGACGAGCTAGCTTGGTTTGACGAGTTAGAAGTTTCACTCTCTGTGGCCTTGGGCGTCCGGGTTGAGGAGTCTCAATAACGACGAGGCATCACACACCTGGCTGGTGTTACGGAAGGTTCTCTGTGTCGGCAAAATGCTCTGTGTAGCGGGACGGGCAGTTTCGCCAAAATGTGCGCTCTGCGATTGGTCTGTGAAGTCCTTAGGGCACACCTTCTTTCCCTGTAGCGTCGTACGGCCGTTGTGTGAACTGACTGAAGACTACATAGCATCTTGGGCGGAAAGTTTTTATCCTCGAGGACAGTTCCGTTTGTAGTAATGTTGTGCCGCAGCTGAAGAAGAATGAACTCTATGTGTTTTTTTGCGCTTGCTTGGCATTATGAGAGTCGAGATTTGGAAGGAGGAATTTTATGGAGATGGGAAGTTTTTCTTTTCTCAACTGTGTTCTTTAAGAACCAGCTTAAAGTAAAGATCAGAGCAGAAAGGAGGCAACTTTCTTCAGCAAAATTCGGCGAAAGGTGGGTAAATGCTTCACGTTTGGTTCGCTTGATATGGCTAATTTAGAGTAGCAACTGGAGGTGACCTCGTATTGAAGATATTAGCTGCCCGATGAAATGTTTGTCACCCCAATCCAGTGATAGACTAGCGTAGGTCGTTTTCTTTTGGTTTAATTCTCAGAATTTAACGTAGCTAGGGTATGGATGGTCATCGACCTCTTTATTTTTACCCTCTGTCATTTTTGGTTTATTCCCCTTCCTCTCCCCATTTAGGTTACAGGGATTGCAGTTCCCTGGTGAATGTGGGATGTTTTTCGTTTCGAGGGTGAGTCATTTTAATAATACCACAGTATTTTCGTCCACTTAACTGTTATCTCTTTCATGATTAGACTGTGGAGTTTCCCTTACTAACACTCTTTTGTTTAGTTTTGTTACATCCTGAACATTGGGGATTTTATCAACCCAGCCCTCCACAGTGACAGTACATATGGGATTAGGCGAGGATTCTTAGAGAAAATGTAGCATTATGATGTCTGCTTAAGTAAGTTTTGTGTAGATGAGATATTTTGGTGAAAGGAACAATATACGAACGACTGGGTCAGCTAAGTTATCGATAGGACAATTGAAGACCAGCCTCCCCCTTCCCCATTTTCCTCTTGTGACGTATTTGCAATAAATATCTGTCCTGAAGATTGCATTTAAGCATTAAACAGACTGTCGCTGCTAGCTTGGTGTTGATCTTATTGTCCAAAATTCGTAAATATTAAATATAACCTTACCAAGCTACCGTGTTTTACCACTCGGATATATATATATATATATATATATATATATAGTAAATAAATAAAAAGTTCAAAGACTTACCTTATGACTCCAGGTTTCGCAGAAGTAAATCCGTGCTTCAGGAGCAAAATACATCAATGGAAAGTATTAATAAATATCAAGTCTATTATATCTTATGGCGGCATAAAATATATCTATCATATCTTATAGCGACATCTCCTGACGCACCAAGCTACGAGTTTAAAACGCCACCGTTCTCTCTGTCCTACTATACGCCGATATGTGACCTCTGATCAAGACCATCGCCTCGTGCATCCATGGCTTCGAGTCCCGCGCCATCAGGACCATCGAAGGTGTGCACTGGTCCGATCTTGTGCCCATTGAGGAGCTTTACGACCACTCTTTCAGAGTCATTTCCCGGTTCGACCCGCCATCTGAAAACTAGCGATGACCTCGCGGCAGACGACGCAGCCAATGGAAGGTCGTCGTCCATCAGGACTTCCGGCAGGTTAATCCAAAAATTTAATGAAAAATAGTTTATTGTACTCAGCTTCGTATTCATTTCCTGCAAGTTTGAACTTGATTTTTAGGCTAACTATACATTTTTGTATTTTGAAGAGGCACGTTGGAGTAATGGATAGCGACCTGGATTGAGGAATTCCAGTCGAATCCATTACATTGACTTATGTGCTAATACCCTTGGGAAAAGTAGGAATCCTCTTCTTCTCTCCCCAGGTATGGGTAAATAGCAGGATAGACCGGGTTCTATACCCTTGGAAGGAAATTGGCCTACCGCAGAAAGAAATGGCAACCTACTGCGGGAAAAAAAATCTGCCTCGTCAGTCATGTATAGAAAGATACATGATCTCCTAAGCGTGTATCACGCATGGCACATAACTTACTGATGCATTTTTTTATCATGATCTAAAAATAAACAAACTGTAGCTGAGTAGCTGAGTGGGGTTACGGATTTGAAATGTTTGTGGTTGGGAGGTGCTAATTTGTAACGGAGGTGGTTGTTTAAGAATTGTGATGAAGATGTTGAGAAGTTTTTTAAAAAATGCATTTAACTTGTCCCTCGTATTTGAAAATCCCTAATAAAGAAAGTCTCATAAGGAAAATAGGAGGTACGGTGGAGTAATGGATTGAGGAATCATAGAGCCGAGTTCGAATTCTAGACGGATCCATTACAGTCACTTACGTTCTAATACCCTTGGAAAAGGTATGAATCCTCTTCTTCTCCCCCACCAGCTATGGGTAACATAGCAGGACAGACAAGAAACACCACTTCTACTGCGGCTGCAGTACATGTGGTACCCCTACAACCATGATGGGTCACGGGATTCGCGATCGCGAATAAAGAAAATGTGCCCCGAATGTGTGTCCCCCTTTGTAGGAAAAACCATCGTTTGATCAGAGGTGCTTTGCCCGTACCAAAGCTGACGTAGACAAACTCCGTACCTATCAGTGGTTATGTAGTGCAGGGTTAAAAGCTGAAACCGAAGATTTTATTCTTGCTGCACATGACCAATGCAGCTGATTAGAATTTACCAAGCACTCATACTGAAAAACTGTGTTGGCCCCAGGTGCAGATTCTGTGATAAATATCCAGAAACAATTGACCATCTTGTATCAAGTTGCATGGTATTGGCACCCACTGAATATAAAATCCAACATGACAGGGTGGGCCAATCTCTGCATTGGAAAATATGCAACTTTTACAGGAAGGAAAACTGTAAAAAATTGGTATGAACATCACCCAAACCCAGTTACAAAAATAGGACCTGTAACGATTTTATGGGACTTTATTTATGGACAGAATAATCAAAGCTCATCGCCCAGACATCGTAATCAAAGACCACGAAAAATAGTATGTGCTTTCTTATTAACATGGCAGTTCCTGGCAAATTGTAATGTATATTTGAAGATATTCTAAAAATAAAAACTATCAAAATACAATGATCTTGAAGTGGAAATCTAAAACAATGTGGTACATGAGGACATCAATAATTCCAATTGTAGTTGGAGCCCTCGTTTAATTGGGGAAAAAGGTTCTGATAGACTCAGTGAAGGGATTCCTTAAGAAATACAAAAAGTTGTCCTCACAAGTACAGCTGACACATTACAAAGAGCTTTCCTTTATCGATGTAAAATGTGTGTGAGGCTTTTTTGCTTTTTTTTGCTTTTTTTTTTTTACAAAAAATGATCAGTGGAAAGTAGCATGAAGCCATTCCTGGCCTTAGGTCTCTGGTTGGGACCCGGAAGGATATGTGTATGCAACAAAATAATAATAATAAATAAATAAATAAGTCTTGGATATAATTTGAACTTGGCTAAACAATTCCATTTTGTGCCCGACAGCCGTTACTTGCATGTTGTATCTTAGTAAACTTATAAAATGTGAAAAATTGTCAGAACTAATCATACAAAAATAATTTACTGAGAATATTTGTTGTTCTTTTGTTTTCATTACACTTATTGATGTGACAATGGTAAAAAAATAGAGTTATCTCCCTTATATCACTTCCCAAATCAACTCTGAGAAATGAATATTGAACGGCTAAACAAAGTATATTAACTTGTAAAGTTTCTTATTCAAAGTGTATCTGATTAGACATCAGGCAATAAAGACCCCCTAAGCGACCTGGATGCAGTTAGTAGGTATCCTTTCTCCTGCTTCAAAGGGTTATTCAGAAAAGCTTTCAATAGGTTCCAAGGTTCATTCAATCGTTCAGTAAATTACCAACATCTTCATCTTACTTCAAACAAGGCTAATTTCAAACAAGAGCAGCAGAAAGTTCGTTTCCAGACAGACTAACATCTATTGTAACAATAGCTTCAATAGCCAGGGAGCTTTATCATTTGGACTAGAATTCTGTTTATACCTGAGTCCGTTGTACACAACGAGTAAGATTTGTGCCAACAAGGGAAATAACTCTTTTCGCCTGCCAAGAGATCGGGTTTTGTTTCTCTCACGAGTTGTGCCAAAACTTGCGTTCTAAGATTTTCGTCCACGATATTTGCTTAAAGCAGACAATTTGTATGATAAAAACTTTCAGATTTACAAGAATGTGTTCACTCCATTACCAGCCACTAATTCTATAAAAGAAAATAAAATAAAAGGGAAATAATAATAAAGACTTAAAAAATAAATCAATTTCCAAAAAAAGATTTTATACGGCTGACACTGAAATAAAACGTTGAGAGAATTCTTTTTTTGAAATTTTCAGTTGTTTATTCAGTGAGGAATTTCATTGACAATCTTCATTTAAATTTTACTTACTAAAATGTAAAAAAGAAGGAAAAGTAAGTATAAGTGTACATCAATAAATTCATAGCTTAACACAGCCATTAGTTGAATTTTGATCTGAAATTTTCACCATATGATATTCAATCAATCTATATGATTGAACAGAAGTGTTTTTTTGTTAAATGCATGACAAGGTTATGTTGAAATAAATATTTGTTGGGTAAAATAAATCTTCTTTTTCATCATTAGGCTACAGGTTTGTTGATATACCAGCATAGAATTAAGTGTATAAAAAAGGAACGATAAATTTGTTGAAAAATAAATATTTGCTGTGTAAAATCTTTTTTACAAAATTAGGCTGAAGATTTATTGATGTACCTAAATATTCACCAACAAATTAAGTGCATTAACAAGGAAATATATTGAAAAATAAATATTTGTTTTGTAAAATAATTGCTTTTTTCATAATTAGGCCACATTATTAATTTACCTAAATATTCACCACCAACAAGGAAGGATATGATATCAGAAAATAAATATTTGTTGTGTAAAATAGTTTTATTAAATAGATTTATTAATGTATATATATATATAAAATTATTTTAAAAGAATAAAAACAAACCTTCCCTATTCTTGTTTATATTCAAATGTTTTATTGTTCAATGATGCTGATTGATGTAAAAAGACCTTAAAACAGTTTCTCAAGCTATGTCTTGGGTTCTGAAAAGTTCTTGGCCTGATCATTCATCTTTTGATCAAATTTAGGGAAGTCTGTCACACCCACCACCACCACATATTTTAATCTGTACAAATCCATGTAATTTCATCAAGAATACATTCACTGTATTTTATATGTATATCGTTCTATAGAAGTCCTTGCATGGAGGAGTACAAAAGTTATTCTCTTCTTGTTTAAAAAATATATGGATGCACATTGGCATAGTGGATTGCAGCTCGGATTGAAGAATCAGGTAGGTCAAGTTTGAATTCCAATCCACTTTGTTACTTTTACTTATGTGCAATTACCCTTCGGAAAGTTATGGATTCAGCTATTCCCAGGCTTACATCACGTTGAAACACCCGTTCCCATACAATCACCAATGTTTGAATTCTTGTTGAGTTTATTACATTCACTTACTTGCAAAATATTTAAATTTTGGCATTAAATAAGCCATAGAGATTGATATGCTGTGAAACGAAATCTACCGACCAACATCTCATTGCTCTTCAACTATGTGTAAATAGCTAGCAACCAATCTAAGAGAAAGACAACTCTGAATTCAAACTCCCAACTATGAGTTAAATAGCCTCGCCAACCCACAATTGACCAAGCATGGTGAGTACTGCTACACCCTTGAAGACATTATCAATCAGAGAGCAGTTTATCCAACAGGAGTGTGTAGGTACTGCATTTGGATTTAGATTGTT
Source organism: Acanthosepion esculentum (assembly GCA_964036315.1). Taxonomy (NCBI): domain Eukaryota; kingdom Metazoa; phylum Mollusca; class Cephalopoda; order Sepiida; family Sepiidae; genus Acanthosepion; species Acanthosepion esculentum. The sequence goes on along the minus strand of OZ038489.1, from coordinate 73,535,203 downwards.
TTATTTTACGAAGAGTCGATATTTAATAAAACCAACCAACTCCACTCATGTACAAATTCTTTTTCATTTTAATCATTTCACCTCCAAGCAAGGCAATAAAGCCACAAAGACACCAGGCATTACTGAGACAAGAAGACAGTAGATAACAATTGACATTGCATTTAAATTTTCGAAGAGCAAAGTTGGCTGCAGAGTTGCACAAGCAAGAGGTGCAAGAGAAGAAACTCTTAGCATAGAACTTACAGTTGTATCTAGCCAATCCAACTGTAAAAAACGGTGCCACCTATCAAGTGCTGCACTTAGATTTGTAAAATCAAGGCACCAAAGAGGAAATCATCAGAACAATTACTATGAAAGTATTTATAGAAAAGACATAGGGAAACATTATTACAGTGATGGGAAAGTGACTGAAGCCAAGATGCCAGGTCAGGACTGATAACACTGCAGATTCTAATTTTACCAAGAATCTCTAATCCATTTGTTAAATAAAATTAAAAAAATTTAAGCAATGTCCTTATTTTGATTTATTTTATCAATTAAATGAAAGGAGACCCTTTAAATCTATTTTGTATGTGTTCAATATACAATTTATTTATATTCATCAAATACCAGAACAATCAATGATCTGGATAAATTACTACCTGACCACCTCATATGAATAACCAATGTTACACTGTATGCATCTTATATTAATGGTAATGGTGAGATTAGCTGTTTCTATACAAGAAACTTTAGGCATTCATAGTTTGAACAGTTAGCCAGTTGAAATTTTTTAGCATTTAGTTTTAAAGATCATCTGAAAAAATGTACAGAAATACCTCATTTCTGCAGGGTTTTGTTTACAAATTGACTTCAAAATTTTACTCTTTCAAGAATAAATCCAAATAAAGTTGATATCTTTTGTATTATATACATTGCATGGAAAATATATTCAAACCAGAATTCTAATTATGAATCACCCCAAGCAAAATATGAAATTTATTTACTCTATTTGATAAGTAAAAAATGTAAATGATTACAAAAAAGGCTACTCAATGAATAAGATTTGTTAGATCATAATTAATAAAAACAAACAATAGATAAAAGTTTATATAACACCATAATACTGCTAGGCACAAATTATAAGACAAAATGTTTTAAATTTGCATTGTTTATTGACAATCACACTAAAACTACTGCACTGTATAATATATTACATAAGAATATAGCTAAATTGTTCAGCATAATATCCCATCAAAGTAAATGAAGGTCTTATTTGATGATACAATGATTTAGTAATAATGTGCTTGTGCTATGCATTTTGTCCATATACAATTTGTAAAATTCAGTAAATTTTAAATTTTATAAGACTGCGCTACAAGGCTTTCACTGATCACTGGAATGAAATTCCAACACTACAATTTTTAACCTAAACTTAATCTTTAAACACATCTCAAAAAACGGTAGCAATTTGGGAAAAAATATTTTATGTCATTATTTAACATGTTAAACCCGAACTTTCAAAGTGAGTTCAATACCATGTCTCAAAAATCGAAAGGCCCTAATAGGCACTGCAACCAGAAATAATCAATTTTGAAAAATTGTTTTTCATATCATACATTAAGCACTGCAGATCGTGAATAATAAAAAAAAAAATTTAATTAAATTTTACAGAAGTTACCAGAGGGGACCAGTTTGCCATGTAAATTGGTTCAATTTACATAGCAAACCGGGCCCTTCTGGCAACCCCTTACAGTAACCAAAACAATTACTCTAATACAATGTGATTTCTTAAAATATAAATTTTTTTTCAGCATCTGGAATTTTTAATCAATATTAAAATATAAAAAATGAACACAAGATTACAAATTTCAAATTTGTTTATTTTTTTACATTTTAAGAAATCATGATATTTGTTTTTGTTTTTACTTACACAAGACATATGAGCCACTCAAGATAGAGGGTTACTGGTTGAGGTTGATGTACAAAGAAAGAGGAGAAAGTAAGAAGAGTGCAGTTTAATAGGATATGTAGTAAAGACTGGAGAGAGAGGTTAAGATTGTAGCAACTGGAGATACATCCACTCAAGAGTCTGTTCAATGAAGCAGTAGTTCTTGGGAAGAAACTGTGGTATCAGGCACATTTTGTTTCAGCTTTCGTAGCGGGGGTCAATTTACAATCAATTTACATAGCAGACTGGGCCCCCTTTTATATATTTTAATTAATTTGTTTTCTTTTTTGATATTCATGCTTAATCTATATGAAAACATTGAAATAAATTATTATTTCTGGTCACAATGCTTATCGTACAATCACCCCCCCCAACACTCGTGGTAAACAATATCAACTATAATCAACCAAATAGTTTTCAGAAGATGCGTCTCACCTTAGATCATGAAGAATATACTTTGCATTCACTGTAATATCAGGGCGGTAGAGTGAAGGGATAATCTGAAATAGCCTCCCCAGCCACCAAGTCCCAAGAGTACACTAGTTCAGAAGTTTGAAGCCACCTCTGATAATTTTTTAAATTGGCCCCAAAAGTAGTTGTTTTGTACTTTAAATAAGAGAAAATTATTAAACATAGTTAAAAAAATGAGGCATGATTTTTATTAAAAAATTTTATTATGACAAAAAAAAAAAAGCATTTTATGATTAAATTTTGCTCGTCAAAATATCCTCCTTTAGCCTTGATTACTGTAGCACAAATCTTTGTTACTCATTGCAAAAGTTTCTCAAAGTATAAGTTTGATAACTGATTCCATTCTTTTTCAATGACTCTAAGAGCATTTTTTCATTTTTTTTCCTCACTCTTCTCTCAAGTTCATCCCATATTAATTCTGGGGGTAGCTTCAAACTTTTAAACTATAGTGTATGTTGAAGGATAGTATTACAGGAGATTTATAAAAAGTAGGAGAGTAGGGCAGTCTCTCAAACATTACAGATGAGAATGTAAGGTCCATGTTTCAGATGAAAAGTCTTGCACGCACACACACACACACACCAGCTAACAGAATGTGATGAAGCTAGGAGTTGAATAAAATACAGTGGTAAATATGAGAGATTAAGTCAACACGACATTGCAATAATACTGCTAAACATTTTAAGTAAGGTGCATCATCCATGTTGTATGAAGACAATACTGACCATAATTAAAAAAGAAAAATAACAACAACAAAGAACACAGCAGTTTCTATTTAATTTTATTCATATTTACTTTTTGCATCCTGTTTTACACTTTCTTCTCCATCTTCTCTACTTTATCCTTCACTTCTTTTTAAGTCTGTCTTCAGCATACTCTGCAGACTCAAGAAAAAGAGAAGGAATAAATGAGAGGAAAAACAAGAGAGAAAGAGAAGAACACCAAACTGCTCTTCCAATGCCGTCACCTGTAATAAGGTGCGAGCAGCAGGGAGAAAGAGTGAATGGATTTTGTTGCAGTGCAAGATTTTTTTTTTTAAAGTTTTTATTCAATATCCTTTTTCTTTGTTCTTTTCTCATTGATTTTTCTTTCTTGTTTTTGGTTGTTTCAATTTTTTTATTCTTAAATAAAGTCTCAGACGGTTGTTCGTTTAGCTGCGATTGTTTCGTCCTGTGGTGTTGGCGTTTTCAAATTTCATTGCAGGGGGAAAAGAGAAAAAAAAAAAATAAGCTCCCGCTGTGGAAACTGTCCCATTTTTATTTTTCACTTTAAAATATCATTACAATTTATTCCATTTTTATTTTATTTTTTTTATTTATTTTGGTTTTGGAGGGGGTGTTCTTCAGTTTCAATTTCCGTACATATTCCTTTTTTTTTTCTTTTTTTTTTTTTGCTGGCTATTTGCTGGACCATTTTCTATAATACACACATATGTATGCAAGTCTCTTGCGTATTAAATGTAATATTGTGAGTGTAGTGATTGTGGGTGCTAAAAAGTCTCCCATGGTTGGGAAACAGAAAAAAAAAATGGTAAGTGGGTGTTGATGGGAGAGGGGTTAAAAGACTCACAACGATGACGGATGAAGAGAGAAACGGGGATGTAGGGGAACTAAAACATAACATTAGGACTTAGGAGTAATGGTAGTCTCAGTATCAAGAATAGTAATAATTAGAGTAGTTGCCCCTAGTTCTCGTCAGTTCCTTATACCCTCACACTAATCTACTAGATGTAGGGTCAAGCAAGGGTACCCATCATCTGTTCACCCACCGTCTCATCGTCTCCTCCCACTCTGTATTTCCTCCTTCTTCATCGTCTGTTCGAATGTAAGATTCTGCATCCGACTGCAGGTAACTCTCTTCGTCTGTCATATAACGATTTGCTAATTCCTATAAAAAGAAAGAAAAGAATCCATTAATTAAGATCTCTAGCACGAAATACGGTGATAAAAAAAACACAAAAAAAAGGATTTCTTGCTTTCCGGCCAAGTTTTTGTCAAGTTGGTGAATAACTTCGCATTAGATCAGGGATTTTATTCATAAGATAAAAAGAAAAAAATATCCATTCTCAAACAGTAAGAAAACGGTGATAAACGAAGCAGTTGTCTCCCTTGGATTTACTCTAGATTTTCTCTTTTCCTCCACAATTTTTTCTTATCTTCCCTCCTGTTTTCAGATTGCTCTTTCGAAAAGATTATTATTATTATTATATATATATATATATATATATATATATATATATATATATATATATAAAACAAAGGTAATCTATTATAATCCACGATGTTATTTTCCAATTTAACTGATTATGCCGTGGCGAGGGTGACTGCTATACAAGTAAAATATAGGTACAATAATAACCACAAACACGTCAAATCTAAATTTACCATTCCACCTTAAGACATATGATCCACTTATATATATATATATATTAGTAGTAGACATCTGTTTATCTTCTGAGATACATCCTTAGTATGACAATAAACTATATCAAGTAGCATGAGGGGTTTTGAGGAGCATGGAACCACCTCTTAATTGCTGTTGTTCCCAGGTCTCCCTAGCCCGGAATGGTAACACCTGTTAGGTTACCAGCTATGGAGAAATAGTTAACCCTACAAACTGGGGTCAAAACATTATACAATTATGAAAATACATTTTTATAGAAAAGATACCATCCACACATTTTCATTAAAAGCAATATATTTGTGTAAAAAAAAGATAAAATATCGTTATGTCACTGGCAAATAAAGCAGTTACCCCACCAGGCTTTTCTGGTGAGAATGCTGGCTAGATATCCAGTAGGATTAAAAACAAAACCTTTTAAAGTGTGGATTAATCTTCTTGTAGGGTCTATTAGTAAACAGCCCAATTGCAGTGTTGGAGGACCCCTTAACTTTCGTTACAGTATTCAGCTTGGAGAAGGAATAATTTGCTATAACACTTGCAGTTCACTAGAAAGCAACTAGACTTGCTCATTTTTTTTGGGGGGGGGTATTTCTTTTGTTGCTCAAGAGAGTGGATTTGACTGGTGTGCAAATGTGGAGTAGGTCTTTTGAGTCACTTCCATGCTCACACAATCTGAAAAGGAAAAAATGGCCTTTTTCTGCCATAAAGTGGAAATCTATAAGAACACTCAAAAATTAAAAGATTACAGCCTGTCTATAAAAACCAGAAGTCAAATAGCAACAATTGGAAAAAAAGAGGATAAAGAAAGAAAAAAGAGAAAAGGTTAACGCGTGAGTGTAAAATGGAAAAAAAAAAAACGATGAAAATGACAAATAATCAGGATATTCTACATGTATGAACATCTGTGTAAATGCACACATACAGCATGAAAAAAAGGGAAAAATTGCACGAATGATAAGTTCTTATGAAAATGAAAAATTAAGAAGTATAAGCAGTCATGTTGCTGATACACTCTGACGAATGGATGGACGGGTCCATCTATGAAACTCTTGAGTTGGAATGCTGAAGGTAATATCAATCAGCTAAGTGACAAACCTTTTACTTGAATTAATTTATATATATATATATATATATATATATAACCTTTTACTGAAAAGAAAAAGGCAAAAAGTTCTTTTTTCATTGATTATCATGTTGCTATTGACAATGAGGATGTGCTGGTCGGGTCATGGTTAGAGGCTCAGAATGAGAAATCAACATGCTGAGTTCAAATTCCAATCAAGTTCATTATAGTCACTTTTGTACAAATACCTTTTGGGAAAGAAATTAATCTCTCTCTTCTCCTTCCAAATTTGGGTTAAATAGCAGAGTAGACTAGGTTCCCTAGCTATGGTTGGCAACCAGTCTTAGAAAAGGACAATTCTGCATTTACAGATGTGTGTAGATGTGGCATAGCACAAACTATGCAGCCAATGAAAAGATCAAGGACTCTGGTCTTGATTGCAGTCAGATAGATAGATAGATAGATAGATAGATTAGATAGATAGATAGATAATGAACAGACTGAGATAAATAATGAACAGACCGAGATAGATAGATTCAAATAGATAATGAATAGACTCTGAGACAGATAGATCTGAACAGATAGAGATATGAAAAATGAAGATATGAACATAGACAGATAGGGAATTCCCCAAAGGTAAGATTTCAACCTTAAAAAATGTGAATATTTTTACCAAATTTACCAGAATTTGAAGTCAAATGATTCTACAGATATTTACTAAGCACACACACACACATAAAGAAGATGTTAGTGGGGATGACTGAGGAAAGGACAAAAAAAGGAACAGGGTTCAAGAAAACAGAAGATGGCAACTGACATTGCATTTAAATTTTTGAAGATTTTTAGTTATCAGGGAAGCAAGTAACTGGAAGAGAGTTCCACAGGTGAGAAGTGTGAGAAAATAAACTATTAGAGTGGAAGTGGTGGTTGCATCTAGGTAGTTCAACAGTAAAATGATGAGACCTAGTTGCCAATTTGGTAGGATGCTTAAATTTATGTAGTCGAGGCATCAGGGAAAAAAGCTCATCAGGACAGTTGCCATGAAAATATTTGTAGAAAAGACAGAGGGAAGTTCAGATGCCTGGTCAGAGTTGATAACATTACAAACCATTTTTTGAATTTTGTCAAGAATCTTGAGATGTACAGCAGGAACAGTAGGCCAGATATGGCAACAGTATTCAAATGCAAAGATGGATGGTAGATTTATAAATGTGCAAGATGGATTCTGATGAAAAGAATTTTCTGACACAACACAGCGACCCAACTTTCCTCGCAGTAGACATAACAATTGATTAAATATAGACGGTCCACTTGATGTCAGTGGAAAACATGAGGCCAAGAATGTGTAGAGTGTTTCTTTCCAAGAGTTTAGCATCAGCCATGCTGATGTCAGGCAGAAAAGGTTCACTGTGGTGATTAAATGAAAGCAGTTTTGTTTTGGTAGCTTTAAAATTTACAAGTCATTTCTTGCCACAGTTGGAGATCCTTTTGAAGAAAAGTCTTCACTCATCTGATCTTTTGAATTTTACTAGAAGAATTTGGTTTTAAACAGTAACGTTCTTTGCATATACAGTGTAACCTGGATATAAGAGAGTTGTTGGGACCGGAGACGAAGTCTCTTATATCCGGGTTTATCTTATATCCGGGTTTGGTCTATTTTGTTTAGGTAAGTATGGCTCTAATTTGGGAGCATATAAAATCTCTCTTATATCCGGGTTTCTCTTATATCCGGGTTACACTGTATAGTTATAAACTTTAATCACATTATACAGATGATGTTATCATAGGCCTCTCAGCTGCCAGGCTATTACTCTATGGCTGAACGAACAAACTACTTACCTGTGTTTTTTTTTTATAAACAAAATATCTGACCTATAAAAAAACTGATAAGATTATTTATTTTATTATTTACACTTCTGTCTTGGATCAGAATGTACCACTCACTGGCCTTCAGGCTGAGATTAAAGTGCAGTATCTGTTCTTCACCTCTGTGCTGTGTTTCTATATTTGAACATTTCATGGAAAAGCTTTGAAGAAAGGCCTAGTCTTTTGAATACCCACCCTGCAGTAGCACCTCCCTCATTACACAGTGGCTGTAATGATTGAGCAAAGTTTGGCCCATATGCACGTGTATAGGGAACACATTAAAAACGACCTTGTGTCATATTCCAACTCACAGGCAAGTAAATACAAGATCACTGTGCAGTATCTGTGTATTCTGTGGAAAATTAAACAACACATTATATATATGTTTTATGGTATGCTATATTTATAGAACAAGTGTGCAATATCAGGGAAAGAGTGTGTGTAAATATAAAAGTGGGAACTGTAGTCAACATGACACTGAGTGGCGACAGTCTGTTTCATGTTTTAATACTGTGCAGCCTGTCTGTGGAAGACAATATATACACAGCCAAAAAACTTAAATTCAGTTGTGCACTCTTGGAAGATAAGTGCGAATTTGTAAACAATGACTATTACAAAGCTCTTCCCTGAATTGAGCACTCTCAGTCATTGGGGTGCTTATTCACAGAGTAAGTACGTAAAAATTCACCTTTCTTTCAACCGTGTGCTGATGGCTTAGTGGGAAAATCTTTAACTCATGCCAAATCAGTTGAGTTTTGATCCCGGTTTGAAGCAATTGGATGTCTAGCCACACTGATGAGCTGTAGATAACTATATATATATATATATAAATATAAAAGTGGACATGGAAGTCAGCACTTAGAGGTGACAGTCTGTTTCATGCTAGTGCAATCGTCAGGTTGCTTGACGATTACACTAGCATGAAACAGACTGTCGACTCTAAGTGCTGACTTCCATGTCCACTTTTATATTTACACACGCTCTATCTCTGATATTGAGCACTTTATCCCATAAATATAGCACACTTTAAGACTATATTTCTTCATATATATATATATATATATACACACACACACACACAGGCCATATATATATATATATATATATATATATATATATATATATATATATATATATATATATCTATACAGGCCATATATATATATATATATATATATATATATATATATATCTCCATACAGGCCATATATATATATATATATATATATATATATATATCTCCATACAGGCCATATATATATATATATATATATATCTCCATACAGGCCATATATATATATATATATCCATACAGGCCATATATATATATATATATCCATACAGGCCATATATATATATATATATATATATATATATATATATATATATATCCATACAGGCCATATATATATATATATATATATATTATTTATTATCAGAGATTAAAACAGAAACATATAAAAAATTGCTACACAATAGCAATCGCATTTCAACACTACAAATGTGTTTCCTCGGACAATGGTAATTTACTGGTGAGTGAACAATTAATTTCAAAACAATACTTCCTCTTCTTTTCGAAAGAGAAAGGGAAGATGAAAAAAATGAATTAAAATGAGGTTTGTGGGTTTGCCATGATTAACCAATCAAATATGAGCCCTACTCTAAATTCTAAACCAAAACTAAAAAATCTTTTATAGGTCATGACATGAAGTTGTCAACATAGAATCCTCGACAATTTCAGTTGCAAACAAAATTGTCTAGGATTCTATGTAGACAACTTCATGTGATGACCTATAAAAAAATTTTTTCAGTCGGTTTGGATTTTAGAGTAGGTCTCATATTAGATTAACCAATCAAATATGAAACCTACTCTAAAATGTTACGGATGTTAGAAGTGTAATCTATTCATTCTCATCGTACCTATATATATATATATATATATATATATATATATAATTTATTGCATTACAACACAAAACAGACTGTCACCACTAGGTTTTGATTTCAGTGTCCACTTTTATATTTATTTAGATATGCTCTATCCCTGATATTGAGCACTTTTTCTTATAAATGTAGCTTACCATAAAACTAACTATATATATATATATATATATATATATATATATATATATATATAGTCATCTTCTGATAGACTTTATCAAGGCAAATGTAAGGATTTTATTTTGCAAGAAGTATTTATAAACAAAAGTAACATATATATGGTTACACATTGCATTTTGAATATGTAAATCTTTTATGCATTCAATGCTTTACAAAACAATAACAAATTTAATACATAAATGTAAAAATATGACAGCAAAAGATGGGCAGAGAACAAACTGATCAAAAGATCATATAGGAAAAATTAAATATAAAAATATTAGATTAAATAAAACATGCAAGAATTAAGTTGTTAGTCAAGGGATAAAAAGTAAGATGCATCAAAAGTAAATTCAAATGACACAGTTGTTGTCATTATTATTATTATTATTATTATCATTATTAAAAGTCGTGCATTAATATTAATATTATATTCATACACTTGGAAATCATATTTTTAAATATCCATCATTATTAATATTATTTCCAAGTTTCCTGATTTGATGGGTGATATGAGCCTTTACTAAGTCTTTTATCTGAAACTTAAAGGCAAAATGCAGGTTTTTTTCTTAGAAAGTTACTGAAGAAATTACATTGAGTTTTCCTCGGTGAGTAGTAGAGATGAGCTCAACATTTTTTTTTTTTTATCTCAGTGAGGCACTTCTTGTGATTTTTTTTTTATGTAAAGGACAGTATTCTTTTTAATCATTCCTAGTGCTCCTGTTATTACTGGAATGATGGTTGTGTTTAAATGCCACATTCTTGCTATTTTTATTTCCAGGTTCTTATATTTAGATTGATTGATTCATTTCCTACAGCTGATCAACCCTTTGCAGGTTGTTTAAAGCCAGAAAATATTTTTAGATTCTAAGAATTTTCTTTGAGATAATAATGATTTAGTGATACAAGTCTTACTAATTAACCCACAGCTGGGGGAGGGGAAGAAGAGGAGGGGGGTCATAGCTTTCCCAAGGGTATTTGTACATATGTGAATATAAAAAACCTAGCTTTCCATTTACAATTCCAAGCCATTATCCATTAAACTGCCTGCATGTCTATGCTTACAACACCTGGTATTCTCAAGTGATCATCCATCTAAGTACTGACCAGGCTTGACATTGCTTAACTTTGGTGATCATAAGGGAACCAATGTTTCAACATGATGTGGCCATAAGCCCTTATATTTTGAAAGTTTTACAAATTCTTTTGCTGAGAAGTTTGTTCTTATAATCATCATCATCACTATCTGTTTTTATAATTATCATCATCATCACTTTATTTGTTCTTATAATTATCATCATCGTCACTTTATTTGTTCTTATAATTATCATCATCATCATCATCATCACTTTATTTGTTCTTATAATTATCATCATCATCGTCACTTTATTTGTTCTTATAATTATCATCATCATTGTCACTTTATTTGTTCCTATAATTAGCATTATTATTGTCATCATCACCACTTTATTGTAATTATATTATCAAACTCTAAATTATACTTGGAAATGGATTTTGCGATAGTTAAGCTAGACATTTTAGACTAAATTACACTGATTTGGACTGTGAATTATTCTAGTATATTAGTTTTCTGCATTTTCTGCACAATTGTAAAAACCTTGTCTTATATTAATTCCACTGGGTAATGTTTTTCTCTGCTACCCGATTATGTTGTACAAGACAAAATTATATACCCTGATTCAAAAATTATATCAGTATCTTTAAAATCATCTTTTAAAAATCAATATTATTATTATCTTTTAAAAATCAATATTATTATTATGTTTATATTACTTTGTAAGTCATATTAGTAAAATTTTAATTTTTGCAGTATTTTAGTTGTCATTAAAATCCCAGGCATTATGAAGCTGTTATTAAAATCTTACAATTAAAATCTGCAATATCTTTTAAAAAATAAATCAGGTAATTTTTTAATACCAAAAACAAGAACGACAGATCACTGAAATTCTTGAGTAATAGTCACATCACTTAGAAAAATAGAGGTATCTCATACTTGGAAACATATTGGTGAAAGAAGTACTCGTTAGTTTCAAATAAGCACTCAAATCAATTTTTATGAAATACATCAAAATAATGAAATGTCTTCATTCTAAGAAGCAGTTCAACATTTTATGAACACGGCTAGTGGGGGTGGTGGTGAAAACTTCTTGGCCTAACCCACTTACTAAATCTGAACAAACATGAAAATTTTGTGGGGAGGGCTTTTTGATCAGGTTACGACTTTTCAGCACCCCTTCATAATAACAGTTTAAATAAAGTTGATTTTAAGAATTCACAGTATAGGTATGTAGATTTTGCCTTAGTTTAAATATATTGTTCACTGAGCTAAATTTTATGTAATGAGTGCAATAAAGATTAGGAAAAGTCAAGAAATTAATTTTGAAAAAAAAAGCTTGGTTGATAAAAAGATAAATAAGTTATTTTATTCAATTAATTTATTTTGATCAGTTTTATGTATTTTATATATAGGGAATATTTTTTCTATTACTTGATTAATTTTATTATGTTAAAGAAATTCTCAACACGTTGATTATATCATTACTTTCTATTCTAGTTAAATGTGTTACACATTTTCCACTTGGACAGCTTTTTCCCCCAAGAACAGCCAGGGTTCTAGAACAGTCACCCACATGGGTGCTTCCTTAAATATTTTCTTGACCTCTTCATGTCATGGTCAATAATTAACTATCCTCCTTATCCTCATAATCTTCACTTGCTATCACCTTATCTTCTATTCATATTATACACAGTATTCAGCATTGCCATTTCCTTGACAGTAACCCTCTACCTTGAGTGGGTCTTGAGCCTTGGATTGAGTGAAAATTAGTTAAAAATAAAAATTCCATTTTTCATGCTGACAACTATTATACTACACACATCCCAACAGAGTCTATAATATGAAAATGAGTTTAAATTATTCTCTAGAATTTCAGTTCTTTGGAGTGGCTTGTTAAGATAGAAATTCTGAACTTAACCATAATGCTTAATGGTGTTGTATCATTGTTGTAACCTAGAAAGGGTTACTGAACAAGGAATAACCAAAATGGCGGTTGGAAATGAAATGGTAATCTTTACATCAACAACAAAATACAATATTCACCAGTGGCATGAAATAGGTAAACTAGTGCTAATGGTGGACTATTTAGACAGCATATTACACCCCCCCCCACACACACACACAGACTTACAATAGTGTCCAACGTATTTATAAGGATTGGGCCATACCCATTAGTGTTCATAGGTACAGTATATAACAATTATCAAATTTTATTTCAATATCATTTGGCATATAATTAATCATAAGTAAATACTGTGATTGTTTCCTATTAGTATAAAATCAGAAGACCATCTGTTAATAGTGAAAATTAACTGTTTCCATACAGGAAAAATTTGATATTCATTAACCAAACAGTGTTCATGTCAGTTGAAATTTATAAAATCATTTTTGCAACAATTTTCTGCAAATTAAATTTCTCAAATTCACTGTCATCACTCTTTCCAGTAGTGATGGGGGTTTCCTTCCAAACCTTCTGTTTTTGGTAATGTGAAAAGTCAACACCTTGATTATATCATTATTTTCTACTCTAATTACATGTGCTACACATTTTTGTTCTTGCTGCTGTTGGAAATCATTAATTGATTTGGTTTCTGTTATTTCATAAAGCTCTTTCTGATTTTGTAGCTTCAATCTATAAGGTCTGATGAAGTATTCTCATCATTATTATTTAAAGGATTTATTCATTTGAAACCATTTGTAATCATCAAAATGAGAAAACAGTTGTATACATAAGATAATTTAAACATTTTGGAATAAGTTGGATGCTCTACTTGGCATCTACGTGAGAGTCTAGATGTGATAAGGCAATGTAAGTACATGATTCTAGTTTTCAGGTTAATATACAGATTCTTCAGAAAGAATTCTTGGATTATAAGCTTATGCTAATAAGTAAAGTTTAATTTCAGCAAGTATAGGAAAGACCATTTTTTGTATTTTAAATAAAGTCAAAGAAAAAATAAAAGGTTCCTTTTTCTGACACATTCATTTTTCATCTGAAATACCAAGTTTTAAAAATCAAAATGTGAACTTCTGTTCGTAATAATCAAAGTGAGTAAAAATTTCCTCTCACAAATAAATTCTCTATAAACAGAATAATTCCTTTTTATAGAGAATTTATTTTGCTGAAATTCTTTAACTTCCATAACCAATGTCAATATATCTTCTGTAAATCTGAAAAGTATAATTATCAAGTCAAGAATTTTTCAGATTAATAAACTTGGTCTTTATGTTTCTGTTGGCATTATCACAACATTTTGGCTGTTACCTTCTACAGCCTTCTTCAGGAATGCAATCTGTAAGGAAAAAGAAGGTTTCTTTTCTATGAAAAAAAAACGGTGAACAGCAAAGCAATAATGGCAAATATCTCATCTGGCTTGGTTCATTCCCATTAAAGAGAGCCACACAAACAATAACATTCTTAGCATCTGTATAAAATAGATGATTCCAAATTTTTCATACATCACCCTACTTCCTAAATTTTTCCCCACTCCAAGACGAGTAGCGTATTTGCTACCATTTCTTTTTCATTTGTAACTATTATCAAGTAAAAGAGGTTTCTCTCTTTCCTTATAAGGAAGGAAGCTGCAAAATTGTTTAGCTAAAATATTGTGGCAGTGATATAAACACTGGGTTCAATTGCCTGAACAATTCTTGGATGAATCTTATTATATTTTAGTAGAAATGCTTGTAAATTTGTTGGCCTGATACACAAAGAATTACTGTATTTTTTTTCTTACCAAAACAAGTATTAAACCCTTACACTGAATTCTACAGGCAGAAATTTATTTCTTTTTTATTTTACTCAATTTTACGTTTATTATTTTTTGAAAATTTACAATGTCAGTATTGGAGTGCATATTTCAGGCCAGAGAGAACATTGGCGATTTTGAAATAAACTAATACATTATGGTGATTTTCTAAGTGTAACTTAGATGTGGCACAAGGCTGAAAGCATGGGACACACAGTGAGGATCAAACTCACTATTCAGCTGTAACTGATCTAGTGAGGCAAGATTGTTAACCATTACATCACATTGAAGTGCCCAAATAATACATGAATTACATGAAAACTATAGTAACTGTGAATAAACTCTAACAAATTCAATTTATTATAAAAGCACATCAGGTATTTTCAGTTTAAAATCTAGTTTTAATTTGTAGAACTCAAAACTGTGTTTTGTTTTAGTTTTTATTTTGTTGTGAAGTATATTCCAAAATGAAATATGTGAGACGTTCAGAATTTGAGAATCCTACAAAGATATTGGATTAGATATGTTCTTAAAAAGAAAAGTCCACATAAATTGATAAGTTATTTCAATGTATGTAATTTGTATATTTTTCTGTCTGATGTTTTTCACACATTTTCATCATGTATCCTCTGCTTCTTTCAAGTGTCTGAAAATTTATGTGAAAACTTATTCTATTGTTTAAATGATATGAAAAATCTACTAGATTGTTTGTCTTCGAAAGCAAACAGTAATATTATCCAATAAGGACTTACAAATTTACATGGTCAGAAATTCAGGTAGGTTGAAAAAAAAAAAAACAGTTCTAAAATTTCAACTCTAAGCAAGGCTCAGTTAACCTGTTTAATAAAATGCACAACTCTTACTGGGAACTTTCAAAAGCAAAAGATGTGACTTTCTTTAAAAGGTTGATTAAGCATTGCTTTATCCTGATGGCTCTGCAACTTAATTTGTAAGGCATGACTTAAAATTTCAATTTTCATTATTAATTAGACAAAAAATACTTAAATTTCATTAAGGAAAATGTGTGAACTACTTCCAAAAACAAAAGAATAAGTTTCTCATCTTATTTACATCAAATGAGTTAAAAGTGTTTGAGCAGAACTTTTCAAATAGCAAAAATAAATTATCCATTTGCCTTTTTTATCCAGAAAAGTATACATAGCTTTTAATTTGAACCAATTCAAAGAGATTTTAATACATATTTTGCTACTGGCTGTTTGCCTTGTTTTCTAGGGACTTCCACACAATTATTTCTCATTTCATTATCTATATTTCATTGTCATATGCACATTTGCCACATGCAGTTTCTGAAGGAACTGGCACATGCATGTTGGATGCACAAGAACATACTCTTCAGAAGTAAAAAGTGACTCTTTAAGGAACTGGAAAATGTTTCAACTGCTGACTGGCTGGTAGATGATAAGATAGTGAGGAACATATTTTTTTTTGGGGGGGGAATCCAGATTTTTTAGGAAGAAGAATATTTGTTGTTTTTTTTTTCATATTTTCAAGAAACTTTTCAATATTTGTGTTTGTTTATTTATGTACTATTTCGTAATTTGTCTTGCTTTCTAGTGCCTTTGTTTACCTAATTTTTGATATATTAAAAAAAAAATGTTAATTGTTTTAGGAGCTTCTAAAACACGTAATGTATATAATGTTTATTTACGTACATTATATATGTTCCAAACGTTCTCATAGCTGGTGGTGATAGTGGGGATAAGTTCCCACTGTCTATAAAATACTTCTGTGGCATGTGTCTCAAATAGCCTCTGACAACTAATTCCAGCTTGAAGCTGGAGAATGGGCGAAGGCAAAAAACTGGTGCTTTATAACCAGCTGCTTCAGGTAGTCGAAGCTCAACAGTCCATCTAGGAAAATGAAAACTTCCATTGTCTTGAGGTCATATCCAAACACAGAAAAGGTTATGGAAGTAAATCAAGATAGAAAACCTGGAGTGGAGCCCTAAAGGCAGTTGGCTGTTAACATTGACAACTTTCTAGCAACACCTTCAGTCAAGCTGTTCCTAAATGTAAGGCCCTGTATTACCTTTGAATCTTGTCAGTATAACCAAGAGGGAGGCCATATAATCAGGCCTGCACCATGTAGAGGACATCCAGTTTCACCACCAAAGGATTGAATTTTGACCAAACAGGATGCAAGATCCACCGATGCCTATTGTATTAAGAAAGTGTGCTCTTGTTTAAATCTTTTGTCACTGTTTTTGTTGATACAATATTATAGAAGAGGAAATGCCCTCCAAATAAGTATAGTTAAATTTTCCTAATAACTCAAAAAACAATTAGTTTTCATTCATAATTTTATTTGTTATTGCTTTTTATCTCAACAGTCTGAGTCAATATATTTGTCAGGGTAAGCTGCATATAATCAGAAATAAGATGTCATTTTAGCACTACTTAAATTCACTGGTTCGCTCATAAAAAAAACAGAAATTTTTCTTTTGGTGGTGTAGACGAGAATTCATTAGATCTACAACATTTATCAGAATAAAAACATGTTGATTTATTTTTCATTTTAGAAGAGGAATCCTGTTAATAGTATATATACAGAGTCAAATCAAATCTTGACTTTTTAAAGAGTTGGCTGTACTTAGTTATTATTTACAAATGTCAAGTTCAAAATTGTGCTTGTCTCATTAATATCTATATATAACTGATGTTATTTTTGCATAATTTTCTGTTTGTAATTTTTATGAATTTTCTAAATATTTTTAAAAACTTTTTTTAGGTGCTTT
The DNA here is from genome assembly GCA_964036315.1 of Acanthosepion esculentum. Classification (NCBI taxonomy): domain Eukaryota; kingdom Metazoa; phylum Mollusca; class Cephalopoda; order Sepiida; family Sepiidae; genus Acanthosepion; species Acanthosepion esculentum. The sequence continues at coordinate 73,517,788 of OZ038489.1, read as the reverse complement.
TTTTTTCCACAGCACCTACACAAACATTGGGAGATGACAATTGTCTTAAATGAATAAAAAAAACAAATATATGCATTTATTAATTTATTTAAATTTGAACATATTATAATATTCCAAAATGTACATTATCAAACCAGAGTAATAAAATGAGCAGTGAAGTGTGGAGATGGAGACTTGACATTTGTAACAATAAATGAAAACAGATAATTTGCTCCTTTCTGTAATAATTAAAAATTAATTAAAATTCTCATAACAGACTCTATTTTATCAACTCTGAGACCCTATGAATAATGTGGAGTGAAATCTAAAGAGTTGTAAGCGAACTAATATTATTTCATTTATTAAACCTCTCGGATACAGTGGGTTCAGTTCATTAAAAACAAAAGGCAAGGGAAATGAAGCATTAACATATCATCTGCATCCAGCTAGTCATCAATTGCACAAATTCCAGAAATTGTTGGGAATGTGAGATCGATCATCAAATATGAGTAATGATGAAAAAGAAGGACTTCATGCATTTATAAGAAGAGCGTCTTTTTGGAAAACACATCTCCAAGCAATCATGCCCCAAATTTGATCATTGGCACAGTGAGGGATTTGGGGAGAAAATAAAACAATAAAACACTTAACAGTAAAAAAAAAAATTAAAAAAATAAAAAAATAATGTTTTGCTTACATTATCTAAGAAATAATTAGTGTAAATGTTTAATATAAAAACTTCCTTATTTCTTATTTTTTTCTGTGTGTATCCTAAAAGTGCATAGACTCTCTCTATAAGAGTTAAAAGAATTTTATATTTTCCCTTTGCACCTCCCATACAAGAGGTATATTTAATTTTTAGATTATGAACACAACAGTGACATGAAATAAAAATGGATGACATGCAGAACAGTGTGCTTTGAGTTGCTGCAAAATTAGTAGAATTTCATTGAGTTCCTTCAAAGATTTTAATTAAATGGTAGTAGACACCATTTCAATCAGATTTACCTGTGTGTAGAAATCTAAGTTAAAACAAGAAAGAAGGCATCAAAAAATGAAATTGTTACATAAATTATGCTTAGATAGCCTGAAATTGAATTATTAGCGATATTTTTATCTAAAATTTTGTGTGTATAATATTCAGTCACTGACTAATAGTAAATAGTAGATTTAGTATAAGTACTGCCAGTTTAGTCAAAATTCAGACCTTTGGTGGTTAAACTGGAGTGATCACTCCAAGGCACATGCCTGGGTGATGGTATATGGAGTTTGTATGCTGCTCATCTACGTGTCCCCTTTTCATCCATACTGACAAGGAACAAAGGAACACAGGACATTACATTTGGAGATGGCTTGGCTGAAGAAATTGCCAGAAAGTTGTTAGTGTCGACAGTCAACTAACATCGGGGCTTCACTGTGTTTTCTGTTTTCTTAGCCTTTTCTGTGTTTCGATATGACTACAAGGCAGCAAAGGTTTAAAATCAAGGTTTTGCTTCCCCCCTAGATGAACTGCCTTCCTTAGCTGTTGAGCTCCATCTACTTGAAGCAGTTGGTTATGCAGTGCCAATTTTGTGCCTTCACACAATTCTCTGACTTAGCCTCTGACAATGAAGTCATTAAAATTCACTGCAATATTCATTTGTATAGACAATAAAATTTAAAGAGATCTTCCATATGTAATTTACGTAACAGAAACTATAAAGCAATGGCAAAAAAATTATTTCTAGGTACAATACCAAATATTCTTTAAGGAGTGGTGAAAAGTTCCCGGCCTGAACCCACCTTCTAAAATCCGTATTTGATTGACCAAATTTCAGAATGATGATTTGGGAAACCTGAGAACTTTTCAGCACCCCCTGTAATCAGCTATTTAAGAAACAAGTTGAAAGAGATTAAAATGAGTATATTTTATAAGTGAAACAGTTAAAAATGTAGACTATTAAAAAAAATATATATTCTTGAGCAAGTTTAAAGAAAAGTCATGAACCCAAATTTTCCCTGATACTGTCCACTGACTTGCTGAGCTAATCTGTTCCAGTATCATTTATTCTGGTTTTCATTGTCATTAACATTGAAAGAAATGAAGCAGATCTATATACTGTCTATTCTTAAGTTGTCTTCTTTTACATGACATGCCTCTTCAGGTGGCTCTCCACAGCTTCCTATCCTTTATAGCTCTTAATAATGTTTGCCTTTTCATTATCTCTCCCAATCCCTGTTCAGCCATACCATTTACATTCAAGCTCATTAGGTAAGTTACTCACTGCTTTCCTCTGTCCTTCCGGCCTTCAGTATGTCTTGTGAGTGTCAGGCCCTCATTCCTCACTAGGTGCCCTAGAAGTTTCAACTGACACTTTCTGATTCTAAGTATAAGTGTCTTTATGGTTGTCATTTTCCTTAAAACTTCCTTGTTGCTTACATGTTCTGTCCACAGTATTTTCATTATCTTTCTTCTGCACCGTATTTTTGTTACCTCTTCAGTTTCCGCTTCATCTGTGAGGAAATTGTTCAGCATTCACTGCCATACTGATACTAAATAGCAGTTCAACACTCTTTTCTTTGTTTATAATGAATTGTTTTTCTGTTTCTTAATACTTTGCTTAGCTTTTGAAAGGCATCTTTTGCTATTCCAATGAGCCTTCAGGTTTCTGTGTCACATTTTCTATCCTCTGTTATAAAAAAACTTTTCAAATAGATTTTTTTACTTGTTTGATTTTTGCCATCATCGTAATAGTCATAACATTTGTAATTCACTGCCATATAGCAGGATTGATATTGCATAACAGTTCAGCAATATTTTCTTTGTTTCTAACAAAACTTTCCTGTTTCTTAATACTTTGTTTAGCTTTGAAAAGCATCTTTCACTGGGAAATATAGCATTAAAAATGACATTTGGCTTAAATTTCCCTCGTAAGAAATAAGAAAGGAACTCAATATCATTCTGCAAACTTTACCAAAGTGAATATGAAACCATGTTCTGAATGTCAACTAAAACAAAAAAAAATTCTTTGTAAGAATTTACTACAAAAATATGATTGTATATTTCTATTAATAAATATACACGGTCTAATGAATGTGAGTGAATTGATTTTAGTTTCTACCAAGTGTCAAAACAAGAAATAAAGTGAAGACAAAGGTCAGGGGTGATTTTGGGTGGGTGTGTGTGTGTGTGTGTCCCTGTCACAAAGGCAGGTTAACAGATAGACTTACAGTGGTCAGCAGGATACACAGCCAGCAGATGGCCATGGCAGAGTATGTCCACTCAGGGGACCTCTGTGATACTGATAGTAGGGTACTGAAAGAAACAGGTAAGTTAAGTAAGAACAGTGGTTAGGGTGGGGTATTTTTTTCATTTTTTATTAGATAAAGCATTGTCAACCATTAGGATTCATTTTTGACTAACCTTTACAGCCACCTAAACTTTTTAGTTGCTCCTTATCACAACTTTTACTCAGGTCATTAATTTATAGTAGCGTTTCTCAACCAAGTGCACCCACGCACACTAATGTATGCCGAAAGGCAGCCAGGTGCACCCAAGTTAACAGAATAGTAATTTATAAATTATTTTTATATTTAAAAAAAAACCTTTATTTTTAAAAAGCTAGAGGAACCAAGCACATGGCTTCCTTGTCTAAGTCAGTTGATGTTTCAACTGATGATGTTGGCTTATCATTAACAGGAGCTGATCTCTAAATCTGCTGATCGTGGCTTACAAATCCAACATGAAGAG
>OZ038489.1:73364079-73504079 GCA_964036315.1 Acanthosepion esculentum | reverse complement strand
TTAGGAAAGAACAGATATTAGGTTCCAAAACTCAAATTTTTTTATAGGACAATGGCAAGTTGGCCCCTGATGGAGTGGACCCACTATTACAAATAAAAATGCAATAAAGAAACAAACACAGACAATTATTTTAGTTAAAATAAGGAATAACAACTTTATAAAGTCACCTGCACATTATTAGTTACTCTCGTCCAATGTGAGAGGACATTTTTAAAGCTAAAGCTTATAAGGACAAGGTTAATAAATTTGCTGTCTGAAGGGAATTTGGAATCATACATGTTGCTATCCACTGAAAAGGAATTGTTAGATAGATTGGATGCAGAAGCAATTATCGGCAGATTCACGCAATTATCTAGTTAACAAAAACGATTGCTCTTAATATAGGCACTGCATGTAATGCTCTGTTGTGCTTTTGAACTATTAGTTAATCTGTAAATTGTTCAGTAAACTATTTAAAAATATCAACCAATTACTTAAAATTAAAAAAATAAATAAAAAATTCAATTATAAATTTTTGTATTTACATTTGGTATCTACTGCCAGTAATATGTACAGTACATGTACACTTTAGTTACTAAGAAATACATATTTTTTTCCATAAAAATATTAATTGTACCCTTTTTCCATATGTATTTTTTTTTAATTTTATTTATTTGTTCTGAAAATTAAATGACAATATTGTAGTTGTGGGTGGCCCCTTTGTCTCCTAGCAACTCATATTTTTAGACCCAGTCTACCACTGTGTGTAAACAGTTACCTTGTGGTCATGAGTTCAATCCCCAGATGAGTCAGTGACAGTAATATGTTCTGGTTTAAAAGAAGGAAAAACTATTATGCGACAACCTTTATCATGGAAAGCAAAATGAGAACAATAATTCCCACTAGAAAGACTTCCTTTCAAAATTCCCAGAATGTTACCAAATATGAGATTTACTGGAAGACAACTAAAAGGTGAAACAATTGAAGCATTGTGACTATAACAAAGACGATGAAGACCATAGTTTGAATCAATCCATGTATAATACGAATAAAATGTCATTTTAGAAATGTTGCGAATATAAAAACTAAGATGAGAATAACAGTTCAAATAAATTCAGCCATTTTTGTACTAATACAAAATTAACTCTTAATGTCCTGTACAATATGATTCAACTCAGTATTGGACTGCCTTGAATAAAATGAATGTTATCTGGAAATCTGATCTACCAGACTTTTGAGCCACTGTAGAGGCACTGTTAAAGTTTGGTGCCACTGCTTGGAGATAAACTAAAAACCTAGAGTCTAAGCTTGATGGAAACTAAACTCAGATGCTGAGAACTATCTCTTGGAGACAACATCCAATCAAATCACAGTTCTATGGACCCATCTCTGATATTTCTACAATATATATAGTGGCAACAACTGTCAATATAAGTTTCATTAAGATATAAGTATGTTTTTAAAATGTATACATATGTCAACAGCAGGCAATGTAAATTTCATAAAGACATAAGTATGTCTTGAAAACATATGTATATGTCAACAGCAGAAAATGTAAGCTTCATAAAGATAGATAAGTATGTCTTGAAAATATATATATACATATAATGGCAACAGCTGGCAATGCAAGTTTCATTAAGACCTAAGTACATCTTGAAAATATGTATATATATGTCAACAGCAGGCAATATAAGTTTCATAAAGATATATAATTAAGCCCACAGCAGTGAAAGTATTATCATATCTGATTGTATATTGGATGTATGCTCATAAATGAAATAGTCCATCTTCGCTTTATTCCAACTAGGAGTGATCAAAAAACAAACTTCAGACTATGTTAACTAAGGATTCATATGCCTTATAGATGAGAATGTATAGTAGGATGTGTTTTTCATATTACTTTGGTGAAGAAGGATATCCTATCTTTTGTTTGATTAATTCTGACATCTAGTTTAACACCAAACTCAAAAGTAGATTCCCGCATTGAGAGTAGATTGTGTCTGAGGAAACTTTCCAATCAACACTCTTATTGATTACCCTAAGTGAACACTAAAAATCCAATAAGGTAATATCCAGGTGGATTGCTAATAATGAGAGAATATAATGTGTCTGCTTTTTGGGTTTTTTTTCCTTCATTAAGAAACAATCAATCATCAGAGTGTCTAAAAAAAGAAACTCTTTTAGAAAATAGTAAAAAAAATGAGACTGGTTCCATTCTTTCTTTCTATTTTTCTTGCATAATATGATATCACTTCAAGTCTGCAAGTACTTAATTGATTCTTATATTATCACAACATTCGAAAGACTCGAGAGAGAGAGAGAGAGACATAAGCGGAGGTTCTTTTAGAATATAGGCTGAGCAAGAAAACAAAGAAAAGAAACCGATAGACTGAATAATAGTAAAAATCAATTTCTGTGTCATTGTATTTGTCAATGCTTCTTCCCCAAGATAACTTAGTCGATCATAACTAAAATTAGCAAACGTTTTATGTGTTATCCAAGTTTATATAATAAGAGGAATTTTGGAAATGCGAACTATTATTTTTCAGAAAACAAGAACTAGCGAATAAAGATTAAAATACGACACAAACTGGATCACTGGTAAAAAGAAAAAAATAGGGAATTTTTTTTTTTTTGTGATTCGGGGAGTTAAGTGTCATACATGATATGTGCTTGTTCGATCATGTCTCTTATGATGTATGCCTGACTAGGAAGATTTTCACACAGTAGGCTGCCATTTCTTTCTGCAGTAGACTGGTTGACAACCAAGACTATAGAACCCAGTCCGACTCCACCCCACCCCCAGCTATGGATTGAATAACGCATAGCTGGGTATGGGGCAAAGAGATGGGTTCGTACCTTTCTCAAGTAACAAACCCAGCAGGAATTCAAACTTGGCATTCCAAGCAGTTATTAATTACACTATGCCACATATTTTTGTGGTTAACTTTTGTTAATTAACATGCATTAGACCTTCCTGGCTTACAACTATATCACACTGAAACAGTGGTTCTTGTTTGATCGCTATAGTTAAGCAATGTCGAAACCTGGTCAGGACCTAGATGTGTGACCATTTGGGAATACCCAGTGCTGTAAGCTTGGATGTGTAGGTGGTGTAATGGATAATGGCTCAGAATTGGAAAATTTGAGGACCGAGTTCCAATTCCAGTCAGGTTCATTATATTCACTTATGCAGAAATAACCTTGAGAATGGTGTGAATCCACCTCCTTTCCCCCCAGCTATGGGTTAATTAGTAGGGAGTGTATCAGTAAATCCTTATTATCTCCAAAAATTTCTTTAAAAATAATAGCATTCTCTCAGCACTAAACAAATGTATCAGAACATACATCATTGAGACATAGTGAGTGAACATACATACATACATACATACATATATATATACATACATACATATATACATACATACATACATATACTTTTACACAGACTCACACACTGATCAAAAGACACACATAGCAGCAGTAAGGTTTTAAGGTTCACATTTGTGGGAGTTCTAGATTGGTCACAAAACTGTCCAATCATGTCTGTCATCCTGCTACCTCAGTGGGTTACTTCCAGGAGATAGACAGGCAAGAACTCATATGTCCCTCTTCTGACACCATAGCCAGATCTTTTTGAAAGCAGAACTTTCATTGTTCTATAAAAATATACAATGTATGAAATAGGTTACTTTTTTTATCATTAATAAAATAAAAATCAACTCAAAGTCAGGTGAACAAAAATTTAAATTAACAGCAAAATTAAATAATTTACCTTTTTAAAAATATTAAAAATAATTTTTATTAATACTACCACTTAATAATTGTCACCTGTTACTCTGGTAATTACCAATAACATAACTCATAGGTGTAATGGTAAATAGGCAGGTAAAGTTGACACAGAACATGAAAATATTAACTTCTTATTTTATTTTAGCCAACATAGATTTGGGGACTGAAATTTATTTTCTATTGCTTAAAAATTATTATTAAAAAAAATCTACAAAAACATTCAAATTTAGTGAGAGCTAAAAGTTTCACTCTTATAACTTCAGTCCTGTGGCTCATTTGTTTTTTTGTTTTTTTGTTTTCAGAATACATGAGATCAATTTCCATTTCACAGAAAAAAAGGAATAAAAACAAAATTTACTATTTTATATGCAGTGTGTTGTAATGAATAATCGCTTGGGATGAGAAATTGGAGAGCCAAGTTCAAATTCCAATCAAGACTGTTACATTCACTTATGTGCAAATACACTTAGGAAAGGTAAGAATCCATCACTTTTGCACCCAGCTATGGTTTGGATAACAGGACAGACTGGGCCCTATATTATTGGTTGGCAACCAGTCTACTACTGAAAGAATTGGCAGCTTACTGCAGAAAAATCTTTTGCCTAATCAGTCATGAACCAAAAGCAGTATGATCACATATGGCACGTAAGAAATTATTTAAATTGTATGTGTGGAAATATTTTCAGACAATAAAAAAATTGTCTGAAGAAATTTCCAACAATTTTTTTTTCCTACACATTATTTTCAGATAAATTTGACCAAAAATTTAATAATTGTACTGTTTTTGCATTTTTGCTCTCTTAGAACAAGTTTTACCATTATTATTTGATGCTTTTACAAGCATGCAAATAAATTCACTAAGAACATAGTAGGAAAAATATGTTCATTACTCAAGAGCATAGTAGTTCAATCACAGGTCAATAAAGTTTATACTAACGTGATCTTTTAGGGAATCATCTTTTTAGTACATAATGTCTTGTAATTTTGTTTACTCTTTAAAATGGCTAGCCTTAACACAAAAACTCATCATCTTTCTATATTTCTGAGATGAGGTATTGTAACTATTTACACTATTTACATTGTTCAGACTGTTGTTCTTGTCTTTATTGTCATATCCACAACATTTCGGTTATTGTATGCTCCAGCCTTCTTCAGGTGATATACATTGGAATTTCAAACCAAACCCTTTATTTAGTCCACGGGTGTAGCTTGCCCTAGTTCCATGTGCCATGCCTTTTCTGGATATCTCAGTTTCAGTTAATTCCCTTTAGTAACTCAATTCTCCAAATTTTTGTTCATCTCTGCTGTGGCCAGGTATTGAATTCACAACTCTTTGGGTCAAGTCACTGGATTACTTCAACCAATGCTTTTATTCTCTGGGACATGTGTTGCATGAGCATAGAATGGCTGAGACGTGAACATGACACTAAAGATGAGGACAACAGTCTAAACAATGTAAATAGTCAAAAACTCTTGCTTTTATAAAAATCTTTTTTTTTTTCATCCTTAAAAATTCTAGTTATTTATGTTTCGGCTGGTATTTATTTCAGTCAGTAATCTTTAATTTCATTCTGCACGATAATTAATAAATGAGCTGATCCCACAAAATTAACAAGAGTGTTGTGAGTCATCTTTTTAATTTTTATTATTTTACTTTGTTCTTTTAAGTTTTCTTTCTACAAAAAGGGTTTTTTTCCCCCCAGATATTTAAATTGTTGTATTTGTTTGGCTTTGATATTTCCAATTTGTAATTTGCATTTTGGGCTGTCCCTTTTGCCAACAACTATGCATTCCACACCATCTAAAGAATTAAATTCCTGCTTCTCTTTGATCTTGACATCCCCAGTATGTATTTTGCAAATTAGGTTCTCTTTAACTGAAAACTATGAATTCCTCCTTCTGAATGGATACACACTTTTTTTTTTAACAGTAAGGTTCACCCTGTACAAGGTCCAGGGACCGCTCAAGATAAACAGTTACATTAAAGAGTAGTTTATATTGATAGGAGGGGAAGATAATAGTTGGCTCTAAACTTGATCAGGTTAAGATTGTAGTGAGTGAGTAACATCCTCTTGGGAGTATTTTCCATAGGACAGGGGTCTACGGGATGAATCTGTTGAGCATTGATGGAATACAGAGATAATGTTAGTGGTTTGCTACGATGTAAGTGGCATACTGTGTCCTAGCTGTGAAGGTTTGTCTTGGTGGAACCAGTTCATCCAAACACTTTCCATGGCAGTAGTGATAGAACAGTGAGAGATTCATCACATTCGCCTGTGAGAGAGAGGTTGGAGTGTGAAAAATAATTCTTCTCCAACAAGGACCCAAAGATGCTTTTGATTATAAAGCCTTATTTCTTCTGACAAATAGACACAGATTTTGGACATTCTATGAGGATCAAACCCACTATATTAGTTTGTGAAACCATCTTGCAAATTATTACAATAAGGATGCCCCCATTAAAATAGTTTGTGATATACATCCAATTCTTACACGAAGTCAGTCTCAGATGTGTAACTCAATTTGTTAAGAGTTATTTCCCTTGAGTCACAAGAAAAGAATACTGGACTGTCATGTGGCATCAGTCCTTCTATATGGACGTGAATGCTGGCAATTTTCTCACAGATGAAGAAGAGACTTGAAGCAACAGAAATGTGGTTGTACAAAATGATGCCGAGAATATCATGGACAGAGCATGTGAGCAAAAACAAAGTTTTAGAGAAAATGAAAACAAAAAGGACATTTATACTTAACATCAAGAAGAGACAGTTGAAGTTTCTGGGGCACATAATGAGGAAAGAGAACTTGGAAAATTTGATACTCACAGAATAGATTGAAGGTAAGAGACACAAGAAAGCAATGCACAACCTATTTGGTGAGTTTGAGTGAATGTATGGTGGAGCAGAGTTTGGGAGAGAAAACAAAAAGACAAAAGTTATTAAGAGCTACAAAGGACAGGAAATTGTGGAGAGTCACGATCATCAATGTCCTGAATGGACACGGTATATAGAAAAGAAGAAGTAAAATTCATCAATGAAACAATAGCATTTGAATATGGTTTTCTGGTTTTGACTGATCCATATAGCTTATTTATTGTAAAACATTTGTTTTTGAATTTCTGAATGAGAATTGTTGTTGGCTTCTTATGAATAATTATACTGATAAAAGCAATTAAGCCTTCTCAGAAATTAGGGACCAACATTTTTACATGCCAAGAAGCATGAAATTATTTTGTTTTTTAACCTATATATGAGGTCTGATCAAAAAGTACCAGGACTGTTGCTATGCTAATATATTCTCCACACACCAATATGAGACTTAAATGTAATGAACTAAATTCTGTCTTTTATTGGATTCAAGATTATAATCTTAAAAAAAAAAAAGTTTCTTGAAAAAAAAATAAAAAAAGTGTCAAGTGTAGATAAAAATCAAGAATATTAAAATGAAATCCCTCCAGGCATATCAGAGAATAAGCATATAAACACATATTGATGCCTACACAATAGATATTCTAGTATTACCACACCCAAACACATTAAGAGAATAATGAAAATGTAAAAGCTACTCACATGAGAGCAATAATAATTACTTTTTCAGTTTCTCACAAGAACCATATACAGAATAGTTTAAATAATCAGATTTATCATAAAATAATCACCAGACAGCAAATGTAACAGACACTGAAATATTTCTACTTCCCTAAAACATTTGGAAGTAGTTTTACTCATTTAATCTCAATATCCTTTGTTTCTTAACTCGTGTGTGTGTATATATATATATATATATATATATATATATATATACCCAATATATCTTTTGTTTATACATTATTTTTATAGATACAAATATTTAAGTAAAATTGTCTGTTTATAATAAACAGTATTAACAACATTTACCAGCCTGAATGTCCGAAAACTCTCAAAGAAAATATGTGTCCTCTGACAGGAATCGAACCTGTATCCTACACAGACATTCAGGCCGGTAAATGTTGTTAATACTGTTTATTATAAATAGAGCATTTTACTTAAATATTTGTATCCAAAAAATAATGTATAAATAAAAAATATATTAAAATAATTGTCAGACTGAGTTCATTTCATAATATATATATATATATATATATATATATATATATATATATTAATCAATTCACCCAAGCAAGACGATAATGCCACTAAGACGCAAGAGGTCACTCTGGATGAAAGAGAATGAGAAAACTTTAGAAACCCAATCTTAAACAGGAAACAAGTGATAAACTTTTACTCCTGTTCAAAAGACAAGGAAGGAGTATGAACTGGACAATTGCTGAACCTATCTACTCCTATTGTACAGTGTACAGCAGAAATCCCTTCCCCATAATGATAAGGCAGTAACAGGTTATATGTGGGAGGTATTTCTTCTGCACTCTGGATGAATATACATATATATGGTAGGAAAAAAAATATAGGAAATATTTATCAATCTAACATGTTTCACTATTATTAAAACTACATCAGAGGATGAACACACACACACACACTCTCTGCCAATTCTCGAAACATCTGTATCTGCTCTGTATTGTATCCTAATGTATCCTAATGTAAACAAAGACAATTTATTTTTAAGAAATGGATTAAATCTGACATATGGTTATTATTAATTTATTCTGTTTAAATGTTACTTTTTGATGGATATTCATATTCCAGTAGAAGCTCTATCTTTTAATTAAACAGTATTTTTTATCCAACGACATCTACCAGCCTGAATATTCAAGAAATCTTGTCAGAAAAATATGCTGCATATTTTTCTGACAAGATTTCCATCCAATATTGATTTGCCCCTCCCCTCAATTATTATTATATTATTATCAATATATTATTATTAATATATTTTTCTCCCTCCCTTACATTCTCTCTAACATTAACAAGTGAATGAAGGAAGGAGATTATGTAGTGAAAATAAATTTTTGTTGTGTAAAATAAATGTTATCATTTTATCATTTCATCTCATGCAAGGCAATAAAGCCACTAAGATGCAAGGGGTTACTGAGTGTTAGAGAATACGAGAAAAAAAAACTATTAAATTAAGAAGACAGAAGATAACAGTTGACATTGCATTTAAATTTTTGAAGATCAAAATTGGCTGGAAAGGGAAAGAAACTGGAAGAGATTTCCACAAACAAGAAGTGTAAGAAAATGTTAGTATAAAGCTTACAGTTGCATCTAGCAATTTCACCTGTAAAATGATGAGACCTAGCTACCAATCTAGTTCTGCACTTAAATTCACAATGTCTAGGTACCAAAGAGGAAAGTATTTTGTATTATATAAAAATGTGGCACAAGGTCAAAAAGGGGGATATAGGAAAGGCTGGTCTTCAGCTGCCTTATATTTAAACTTTGCTAGTCACAATCCCTGACCCACCCATACAACAATACTCCTCACCCCAAAACAATACATTCTTACTTACTGCTCTTACTACAGACACCATAATAAGTCCTAACAAGTCTCCATATGTACAATTTGTCTGTGGGTGGGGGATATAAATAACAATTTAAAATGTAACCCCAAAGAGGAAAGTTCATCAGAGCAATTACTATAAAAGTATTTACAGAAAAGGCACAGGGAACCTACATTCCAGCAGTGGGAAAGTGACTGAAGTCGAGGTACTAGGTCAGGACCAATAGCATTGCAGATTCTTTGTATTTTATCAAGAATCTCTAAATATATAGCAGGAGCACCAGACCAAATGTGGCAACAATATTTTTACAACATTAAGCAATGATAGTATCCCAAGATATTTCTGTGTAATTTTGATAAATATATCTGTTAAAATTAGATGTTAGTGTTTTCATTTTTGTGTAATTTAGATGACAATTTATCCATCGCACCCTGTGTGTGTGTGTGTGTGTGTATATATATATATATATATATATATATTATGCAGTGTTACATTAAAACATGCACATCAATGTAGCATTGCATAATAAATAAATATTCATTGCTCTACTTTTGTATTGAGCTCTGTTTTAAATTAATGTTTTGAATGCTGAAATCTTACTCTTCATTCTTTTACATTTGGCTATATACACACACACACACACATATATATATATATATGGGGGGAAAAAACAACAAAAGTAATAATATTGATAATAACACTAATAATATTTATTTTATATTAGTAGGCCTTTTGACTAAATGGAAACATACTAGTGAGAAAGAATTTAAAAATCAGAATTTTCAGACACACCTGTGTCTTTTCTCAATGAGGCAAGAAATAAGAAATGTCACTTTCTTTTCTGAGGAATTTATTGATAGTTTTTGGCTAGTTGTTTATCAGATCTCTTACGGTAATATAATACACGTGGAAAAAAAAAACATGGTTTTTATTATTTTTAGTTTTAGAAAACATCAATATTCTATAATATTTAAAAAATCAGGCCATGCCAAAGATTTAATGTGAAAAACAGTGAAAAAAAAAAAAAATGGAGAAATGTTATTTGGAAAAGAGAGTGAAAAGTTATAACATAGGGGAAGAAAATAAATGTGACAGTTTTCACACTATTGTAAAAGTTGTTTTTGTTCATGTTTTCTTCATCAATATGATTACTTATTTCTTTATCATATTGCAAAATATTACATTAACTGACTGTTTAAATTACTGAAAATAAATACATTAGAAGTTCAAACAATAAATAAATTATTATCAACCATTATGAAATGTTTTATTATAAATTACATTAACTCTCATATAAGTACCGTTTGTTTAAAAATATTGATTTTCAGTTGATTCTACTTTTTACCCAAACCAAACAACACTTAAATATTAAATTAATCCAATCAATTTTAATTTTCTACAAAATAATTCTGATTTTCCAAAATTTTATTTTATTAGTTGGTACTATTTAAATAGACTGGTCCACACGTTAAAAATAGGGGAAAGGTTTTTGGGAAATCATTTTTTAGATTAGCATTGTTTTAGACCTTTTTTAGACCACAACACTTGTCAAAACCGAAAAGTATCAATTTTTTTATCATGAAGGAGGGTCCTGTTTGTAATATTGATCTCTGACTTTTATAGAATTATTTAGATGTTTGAAAACAGACTTTTTTGGTGTAGTCTTGGTGGGGGTTACAAAAATATTTCTTTTCAATAAATGAATGTATACAGTTATAATGAAAGAACAAAAATTTACATTTATTCTTCATTTAAGATAAATAATTATTAATTTCAAATGTTTGTGCATGTGTTTGCAAAAAAAAAAACCCCACCAAATTTTTTTTTTAAATAATCATCTTTAAAATAATCATTGATATCTGCATATTTTTTTAATTTTCTAAATTTTTTAGATTTTTTTTTTAAAGTTTATTAAAAAAATATGCATATTTTTTTTATTAAAAAACTTTTTTAAACTTTAAAAAAATTTTTTTTTAAATTCATAAAATTAAATAATATGCATATATCAATGATATTTAATTTGTAAGTAACAAATAGTCCAATGACTCTAAAATCACAGCCAAATTTGACACTATCAATTTTTATTATCAAGACACCCCCTTCACTGCTTCTAAAATGATAAAAAAAAATCTGGCAGATTTTGCAACCTAAAGAAAATCTAAAGAATTCTAATCTATAAAAAAAATTATTTCCTAAAACAGTTTTCCATATTTTTTACGAGTGGATCTGTCTCTTAAAGTAATCCTGACCACTTCTTTTCATTGAGTATTTAACAATGTCCTCCTATATGGTATCAAATACAAGACAATCTCCCCAAATATGAAGAATAGACTTGAAATCTGGTTCTACAGAAAGATGATGAGGATACCATGGACTGTACATGTGGGCAATGATGAGGTTTTAGAGAAAATGGAAACAAAAAAAAAAAGGCTTACACTTAACATCAGGAAGATGCAGTGGAAATTTCTGGGACACGTAATGAGGAAAAAGGGCATGGAAAATCTGATACTCACAGGTCAGATTGAGGGAAAGATGGACAGAGGAAAGCAGTGTATGACATACTTGATGAGCTTGAATAAATGGATGAGAGAACAGGGTTTGGGAGAAATAACAAAATAACAAAACTTATTAATAATGTCAAAGGACAGGCGCCTGAGTCCTGAAAGGACACGGCATATAAAAGAACACTTGCTTCTCAAATACATTATAAATCTTTTACTTTCTCAAAACTAAGTTTGTTGGCAGAAAATAGTAAGGGAGGTAACTGTGCTTTACATAATTTTTAAATTTAAAAAGATAAAGAAAAAACGAATACTAAATTGGATGCAACATTTTTGAAAACTACCTTCCTTATTTTTTACTTCAGTTTTATTGGACAGCCTAATAAATTCTTAATTGTTTTTCCTTTCAGAAAAACACAAATCAACATTAGAAATAGGCAGACATTTAGTATCTGTAACATTAAATCAAATCTTAGTGTATGCATTGAATAAAAATAAAAAAAGATTTATTCAGCAGTTGAATTTAGAAGAAAATTTACTATCAAGTACATCTCCAATATGTGACAATAGAGTCTATCTATTTCTAATTTTGACAACAAAATTATTATCCCAAAGGCCTGTAGTGAGTCCTGATAAAAATATAAAAATAAAATAAAAATATAAAAATAAAATAAAAATATAAAAATAAAATATATAAACAAAAATAAAAAGAATTCAAATTAAAATAAGACATGTGCACTTTCCTTTATCTCTTTCTTTCTCTCTCTCTTTCTTTCTCTCTCTCTAAACTACTCTTTCTATAATTCTGTCAACCTACAAGAAGGCAACCCTCAAATAAAAAAAGAGAAAGACTGAACCCAGCCAAAACCACTGGAAGTTTGCAGGAGCAGAGCATACTGATTTGTGACTGAAAAATACCAAAAATCAGAGAGGCTCCACATGTAACTTTCAAAAAAATGAAAAAGAAAGGAATGCCAGACAATAAAATAATTTGGCCAATCAAAAAAATTGACACAAAGAGGCTTTTAATGTTTAAAAGTTCCCACTATAAACTCTGAGCCGATTTTAAAAAAAGATATAAACCTGACACCTCAGATGGGACCAGGTTGAGACATGAAGAGAATGGAACAAAAGAACACTACCACATAGAAACCAGCTATGCATGACATTTGAAGAAGCAGTTAAGAGGTCATCAGCTACTGACATTTTTGCTCTGTTTCAGAGCCCAAAAGAAAACAGTAGATTGAGAGTGACTTAATTTCTCATATTACTACTACCCCTATCATGGTCTTACTTCTAAACAACCAGTCACCGACATTTCTCTAGACTGCTACCAATATCTGCATGATTAAAAAACTTTTTGTCTATGCCGAATACCAAAGGACTCACTCGTCACTCTAAAGAAAATAAATAAAAACATATTATTTATTTTAACCCGTCAGTTCATTTTATCACCAAAGTTTTTATCCTATCACCTTACCACATGAGCAATGTTCTGAAATGAACATATGCCACAGGCCAAAATCAATATGTTACAACAAATTTTAAAATGACTATTCGATGATGTATAATACCTTCTACTTTTTCTTCTCAAATAGCTTTAAAATATCTATTTTATATGCAAAGTTGAAGTATCTCATATCTTAATATTTATCCAAATGCCATAGATTACCAGTATTTGCACATAGTCTAATGCCATCATACTGTATTATTAAATGCAAATGGAGGGATATAAAATGCTATCAAATATTATTCACCCTACAACTCTTCACTGTAATTTCAAGATGTATTAAAATCCTTCACAAATGAATAGTCTTTCCCATTTTTAATCTGCTCTAATGTCAACCGGATTGTCTTTTGAAATCTGCCAAACAACCACTGAGTTTCAGTGGCACTTCAGATATTAACAATTACACAACAGTTACAACTTAACAATAAGCACATTCATCATCCATTCATTGCTGTTTCCTCTTGTTGCAGATGATGAACGAGTATAACATTTCCTGCCATTTATTCTGATCTTGAGCAAGCATATTTAGTATTTGTCACAATGTAGTTGGTGACTACAGAACTATCTTCCATTTCTGTTTTGGTTTTTACTCTACTTCATTTAATAGGCACCAGGTCCTCAAGGCACAATTCATCAAGCCCTATACTACATTTTTTAATGAGTCCAAAAGAATTTAATATGGATGGTAACTAAGAGTGATGACAAATTGCTTATATTTCTAACAGTAGATATTTTCACTATCAGTTTGTAATTTGTGATGATTCATATTCTGTAATGAGTACAAAATAATAATAACACCGTTCAAATTTGGGTGAGCTGAAGAAAAAGACGGAAAGAAATTTGCAAGCCTATGTGAAATTTTCTTTGGACCAATGAAAACCTTGTCTTCATATAAACTAGCCAAAAAGAAATAAAAAGAAAGTAGTGCGTCTATACAAAATTGCTTTTGACATAAAATGAAGAGAAAAATTAAATTAATAAGAGAGGGGTGTCTGAAGTCACATGAAAGGTTTTGTTTCTGTTCATCGCACCCAGTGTTCAAGTTCTTACCAGTGTCAAATTGTTCCCTAATTATATTATCAGCTTTTAACCATGCACATAGCAATTCAAAGAATTTTCCTTCAACAATCCAAGAAAACTAAGAATTCCAAACTATCTCTCTTTGTCTACTTTTGAATGTCTCCAACTTCCTTCTGTGAGCAACAAACTGTCTTACTTAAGTTTTAAACATTTTTTAATATTATTTTGTGTCAGATCATTTAAGCTGTTGTATGAACAAAACTCAAGCATGTAAAATTTAGGAATAAATTCCTTATCTTGTTTTGTTAAAATTACCCATGTGTTTTCTTGCCAATATCATCCTCCATTAATCTACTTGGCATGGGTAAATCAAGTGTTCATTTTAACCCCTAAGCCCCACGACACTATAATTCTATGGAATGTTTCAATTTCCATCAATCTCAAGCAATTTATTAACCTGATCATGGCACAAATGTTTAATCTTTAGCATTAAGTGAATTGCTTTAAGAATAAACCACTGGTGAGACTTGAAACCCTTTTTGGTTTCCATTTTGCATGTTTATGCACACTTATGGTCATCATAATTAGTCACTGTTTCCACCTGCAACAGATTACAAATGAACATGACTTATTTCTTGCCATTTATAACGATCATGATCAAGCTTATTTAGTGTCTGTCACTCGTTAGTTGGTGACCACAGAATTATGTTATCCTTCCACATCTATTTTGACTTTCCTCTACTTCTTCCAGGCACCATGTCATCAAAGCACAATTTAATTAGCCCTGTACTCAATCTTTTAATGTGCCCAAATAGCTTTAAGGATTTGTTAATTCGTCCTTGCATTGAATACTGTTGTCATATCTAGTCAGGTGCTCCTGCTATTCCTCTCAGGGCCCTTGACAAAATCCAAAGAAGGATCTGCAAGAAATGGCAACCTACTGCGGGAAAAAATCTGCCTTGTCAGTCATGTATCAAAAGATACATGATCACCTAAGTGTGTATCACATATGGCACATAACTGACTGACTGGATGTTAGTGAAGAATGGATGCAAATATAGTTACATTTCTAAGAGTGGTTATTTTTCCCTTTGTCTATCAAATCAGGACAAAGCGAAAAAAAATCAAAGTTACATATAAAGATGACGAAGAAGTTAAAGCCTTTAAATTAAGTGACTGTCTCATCCATTTTAAGGCTAATCTCAACATGGTTGATAAAACATTAAATTTTTAGTTCTTAGTTTTTTTTTTTAATTTTTTAAAATATGTCCTCAGACATAAACTAAATTATATCTAATCACAGACATTGTTCTAGCAAAAATGTTTCAGCTTTAGCATTAAACAAATTGATTTAAGAATAACAGTTATGGTCATCATCATTATTCACTGTTTTCACCTGCGGCAGATTACGAATGTACATGACTTTTATTTATTATGCTCATAAGCAAGCTTATTTAGTGTTGGTGATTGGTGACCACAGAATGATGTTATCCCTCCACCTCTATTTTGGTTTTCCTTCTTCCAGGTGCCATTTCAAAGCCCAACATTTAGTCTTTTAATGTTCCCAAATAAGAACGAACATGACACCCCTCACTTATTAATTTAATTTTTCTCTTCATTTTATGTCAAAAGCAATTTTGTATAGACTCACTACTTTCTTTTTTTTTCTTTTTGGCTAGTTTATATGAAGACAAGGTTTTCATTGGTCCAAAGAAAATTTCACATAGGCTTGCAAATTTCTTTCCTACTTTTTCTTCAGCTCACCCAAATTTGAACGGTGTTATTATTATTTTGTACTCATTACAGAATATGAATCATCACAAATGATCATAAGCAACCTTATTTAGTGTCGGTGATTCATTAATTGGTGACCATAGAATGATGTTATCCCTTCACCTCCATTTTAGTTTTCCTTCTAGGCGCCATTTCAAAGCACACTTTAGTAAACCCTACATTTAGTCTTTTAATGTGCCCAAATAGAATTTGTTGCAGATGTTATTGAAGAGTGAGGGCAAATTTTTTACATTTCTGAGAGTGGTTGTTTTTGCTTTGTCTACCGACTTGTAACCTATGATGATGCAAATCATATGGATTTGGAATGCTTCAATTTGAGCCAAACATTTTTGAATTCATGTCACACAATCTAAACCATATAATTAACATGCTGAGTTCTCAAACAATACACACATCACTACCTTAATCAGTTTAATGCATACTGTGAATTGTTTATAGCATAAAAAAAAATGGAACAGCTCTTGATTAAGGAATAAGTAATCGAGTGAGCAGTACAATAAAGGATGAAATTATTCAATATTCTAGAAAAAGAACGATGAAAATTTAATGGCCTAATATTTATTTCCCTGTCATTCAATCAGAGTAAAATATGTTTTAGTTATTTTCCTCATTGAAATACAGTGATGATGATTTAGAAAGATGAATTTGATTATATGACTATTAAGTTCCTGTTATTAATTGATTACATCTTTTGAATGTTTTCAGACAATGCACAAACACTAGACTTTATACATTCTCAGGTCAATTAAAACAATGGATGAAAGTTTATAAGAGTGTGACTTTACAAATTAGCAGCTTGGTCACATTTAAAGTCGAAATTTCTAGATATGACCATAAGTTCTATGCTTAAAAGTTGTTTTTTTTCTCTCAGACTTTTCACTTGTGGAACTCTTTCTTGCTTTCTAGTCAACTTTGACCTTCAAAAATTTAAATGCAATGTCAATCATCATCTTCTGTCTCTTTGAATCCTGTTCTTTTATTGTCCTTTCTCCTTAATAATGATTTTTCTGAGATTCTTTCACTCTCAGCAACTACTTGAGTCTTAGTGGCTTTATCATCTTGTTTGGGGTCAAATGATTAAAAATAAAAAATAAAAATAAAAAAGATGCAATTTTATAGTTTTTCTTTTGTAAAATATTCTCGAGGGTTAATCCTGAAAATTAAACAAGAAGAGGTTGAAAGATTACCTAGCACCAATTTCCCAAGCAATTAAACCTGGTTCAAAAATTAAAAACTCCACTTTAAAGAGAGTTTTCATAGAAAAATAAGCCACTGTTGAATAATGGTAATTTCCCACAACTAAAGCCAATAGATGGAATATTAGTACTGTAAATAATTAACAAAGAATAACTAAGGCTCTGATAACATTAAATGAAAAAATATGGATGGCCAACGAGTTATAATATTAACAAGTAATACTGCCAAGTTTCTAAAACACTTATGTCATTATAGATAGATATGAACCCTAAAACTCCTTGTGTGTATGTGTGTGTGTGTGTCTCTCTCTCTCTCTCTATATATATATATATATAAAGAGAAGCCGCAAGCGTTTTCAGTTATAATGTGGAATTTTAAAAATATATATTATACTTTATTTTTCATATTTTTTGCTAAATATGTTTCAGGTGTCGTGATCTTCATCAAACAAGGAATGGTTATTTCTAGATATTATTTAAAGAGATTAATTTTTTTCCTTATGTTTTCTCATGTTTAATCATTGTCTTTTGTGTGTAGTAGTAATCCAAATTCTTCTTGAATTTGTGGAGAAAATGTTCTACTTAAGGGGTAATAACACAATTAGGATTGGTCAGAGAAAGGGGGAACAAAGGAGGTCTTTGTTCTTATCTTTTTATGATCTCTGTATCTTTTTAAACCTATCTCCATTTTTGTGTATTGTGTGTACATATTCCTTCTTCATGCATATATATTGTTTTATTACAAGGAAATAGTGTGTGTGTGTGTGTGTGTGTGTCTACACACACTTTGTATGGTGTGTAGGATTTGTGTGTGTGTGCATGTGGTCTGTCTAGTGTGTTTGCTTTTGCCAGTATGCATGTAATATATTCATTCTCCATAAATATTTGTGTGTGTGTGTATGTATGTGGTCTGACTAATGTGTTCAGCCACTATGTGTGTATTGTGTGTGCTTATGTGTGTGAGGTTATAATTTGTTTAGTGCTGGTTTAAATTTATCTATGAAGTCTTTTTCTTCTATTTGTAGGTAAGAATAATTGTCTGTTTGATATATTGGCATAATTTTAAATTTACCTTCGTTGTATTTGTAGAGTTTCCAGTTGTCTGGTAATTTAATGTTACAACATTAAATCACCAGACAAGAAACGCTTAAGCAAAAGAACATTTTCTCCACAAATTCAAGAAGAATTTGGATTACTTCTACACACAAAAGACAATGGCTAAACATGAGGAAAAAAATTAATTCCTTTAAATAATATGTGAAAATAATTATTCTTCATCTGATGAAGGTCTCAAGACCCAAAACACATATAGCAAAAAATATGGAAAATAAAGCATAATATATATTTTTTAAAAAGCCACATCATGGCCAAAATGTTTGCAGCTTCTCTTTTCTTTTTAAAAAATATACACCTTTCTCTCATTAGGACAAATATAATCTCTCCCATCTCCTGAAAAATTAATTTCGGTTGAGCTCTCTGATTTGAGGTGTGAATTTGTAAACAGTGACTATTTAAGCTAATATTGCACGACTCTTCGGCAGAATTGAGTCACTGTCAGTCACTGTGTGTTTATCTAAATATAAAAATAAACATGCTAAAATTCACCTTCATCCCTGCCGTGCGCCGACAGCTTAGTGGGAGGAGTTCCGACTGACGCAAATTCAGTCGGGTTTCAATCCTAGCTAGAGGCAACTGGACGTCTAGCCACACTGATGAGCTGTGAAACAGCGAACACAGTCTGTTTGTGGATGACAAAAAAAATATATATATATATATATATATATATATATATATATATATATATATATATATATATATATTACTTAAACGTTATTTTTAGTCGATGTCCATATTTTGGTAGATGCTCTTTTGAGAATCATGAAAAAGGTTCTCTGTAGCTGATAGGTCAAAGCTCATCACATCTAATGATAGTTTCACCGAGATGAAATGCAGGTTCAAATTCTGCTGGATTATTATTATTATTTTATAATAAGATTTTTTTAATATTCAGGCCAGTAGATGTAAATAAATAAATACACTGTTTAATATATAAACAGAACATCTTCTCAAATATGAGTATCCACTAAAAATAACGTTTAAGTGATAAAATATTCCAGATTAATAAATAAAAAATTCCATATTATATATATATATATATATACACACACACACATATATATATATACACACACATATATATACACACACACATGCACACACATATATATACACACACACACACACACACACACACACACATATATATACACACACACATATATATATATACACACACACATATATATATATACACACACACACATATATATACACACACACACACATATATATATACACACACACACACATATATATACACACACACACACATATATATATATATACACACACACACATATATATATATACACACACACACATATATATATACACACACACACACATATATATACACACACACATATATATATATACACACATATATATATATATATATATATACACACATATATATACAAGTGGCAAATCTTTTTTCACACTGTAATGTAAAAAAGCTGGCCTCAAGGCTAATCATCTCTATTTAGATTGAGAATAATTGATTACAGAGACTAGCATTCAGCTATATACATATAGGTTGCCACACCCTGTAGATAGTGGAAGTGCATGGCCTTGTGACCTGAATATATATATTTCTTATTACTAGAAACATATTTGGCAGTTAGACATATTTGAGTAACGTTTCTAGTTATATTTATAGCAATACTTCATCAGAAGAAGAAGAAATCATTTTAATAAGTAAGAACAATAAATAAAGGTAAAAAAAGGAAATAATTATAAGAAATTAATATTTACACTATTTACATTTGGACTATTGTCCTCATCTTTATTATTGTTATCACAACTTTTCAGCTTTTCAGCCTTCATCAGGTGTATATTGATTTGGGTAACCTACAGAGAATTCAGAACTGAACACTTTATTTAATCTACAGGAGTAGACTTTTCATTACACTGACCATGTCTAGGGATATCTTGTCTTGTTCTTATTTTTAGTATAGATATACACCTGATGAGGGTACAATATCCAAAACATTGTGATGACAACAGCGAAGATGGGAGGGGGGCAATAGTCAGGATGCAAATAGCGTAAATAATGATAACTTCTGATCTTATGAATTCATAAATTTAATCCATAAATTAAGGAGAGAAAAAACGAATATTAATAACAAGAAGAAATAATTCTAATAAGAAATAATAATAAAAATGAAATAATGATAAGAAATACTATACTATATTAATAATAAAAATAAATGAAAAATAAATGTATTAATAAGAAGAAATAATGATGTATAACTATAATGTTTATAGTAATAAGTAATTATAATATCTGTAGTAATAATTATAATGTTTATCATAATAATAAATTATAATGTTTATCATAATAATAAATTATAATGTTTATCATAATAATAAATAATTATAACAATATATAACATTTATAATAATAATATTAATAAATAATTTTTGATAAAAAAAACTTTCATTATGTGTGTGTGTGTCTGTGTGTGTACGTAATTGTTTACATAACCTGTGCAAGCATGCATAGGATTTATTAAATTTTCATTTACATTAATGATTAGATATTAAGTGACATAACAAATTCTGGTAATAGCAAAAACAAAACCAATTGAAACAATAATCACAAGTGTATTTTTGCACTGTCTACATCTGAACCCACTATTTGTTAACAAGGTTTCTGGATTTGTTTATTACTGACCGACAGCTTTATTGACATGCCTACACTCGGCTGCTGAACAAAATATGACAGAAGAGGAAAAAAGAAGAAAACTATTTGATGATTCAAAATGCTTTTCCGATTTCTTATCTAAAATTTATTTTAGCAAACTCAGCATCAGTTTGAATGCTGTGCACTGAAAATCATGAATAGGTCAGGAATTAACTGTTACTAGGAGAACAGGAAAACATATATATATATATATATATATATAATTATTTATTTGAATATTACAACATAAATATGTTATAAAATCATGACAAAAATAGCCATTTTGTTTCAACACTACTGGTGTCTTATATATATATATATAAAAGAAATGACAAGAATGTCTTATTCATATCTGAATTTTTACACACACGCATACACATGATAAAAATATAGTTTTAAGGTATGCTATATTTATGGATATAAGAGCTCAATATCAGGGATAGAGCATATATAAATATATGGACACTGATGTCAAAATCTAGTGATGACAGTCTGTTTCCTGCTAGTGCATAAACCTTCAGGCTTTGTGTTCAAGCATAATACAGACTGTTGTGCTTGGTGTTAACCTCAGAGTCAACTTATATATATATATATATATATATATATATATATATATATTAGTGGTCAAAACTGCGGTAGTGCTCTAGTCAGTATTGTTATCTTTTTAAGATATGCATGTGTATATATATATATATATATATATATATATATATATATATATATATATATATATATTAAAAACATAAGAACACTATATATTTATTTATCCATAAATATAACATACCTTAAAACTATATTTTTATCACATGTGCAAAAATTCAGATATGAATAAGACATTCTTGTCATTTCTTTTATATATATATGTGTGTGTGTGTGTGTGTGTGTGTGTATGTATGTAAATAGATATATGTGTGCGTAAAAATTCAGTTAGAAATAAAAAATATATAATTATAAAATGACAGTATGGAAAACTTGCCTTGATAAATTCCATCAGAGGATGAAACACATTGGTAAAGAATAGTTTTCCTTTTTATAGCAATAAGAATATATATATATATATATATATATATATATATATATATATATATATATATATATATATATATATCTTATTACTATGAAAATTATTTTTAGTTGATACACATCCATGTTCTTTTTAATTTTCTTAAAAGGTGAAATTAATAACAACAAGCCTCAACTGAGAAATCCTACTAAAGTAATATTTTCAATCTAGGCCATTTGCTATTAATTTCACTGTGTAAGAAAAACAACATGGATACCAACTCAAATATGTGTACGATCTAAAAACAGTATTTATAGTAATAATATTGGATAAAAAAATTACCCCCCACAAAATATATATATATTTGTTTTTATCACTTTAAACATCTTTTTATGGATACCCATATTTGAGAAAAGGATCTGTTTATTATAAGTAGTATATTTATTTTTATCTACTGGCCTGAATATTTGAGAAATCTGATTAAAAATGGTCACTCACTAAAACAACATTTAAATAATTAAAAATATCTATTATTTCTTTAGAAATTGCTTTGTTTGCATTTGGATATTAAACTAAGCAGATATGAACTTTTGAGAATCTGGGACAAGAAGGATTACACTTAGTCACTATTCACCCTTTCTTGATCAACATTGCCTTTTGTGTTCAAGTTAGTCTAAACCATGTCAGACCTAACGACTGTTTTCCCTGCAAAGGTGGAAACAGGATCAGATCCTGATAAAGGGTGCATATTTTTCTTTAATAAGATTTCTAAAATATTCAGGCCAGTAGACAAAAATAACTATAACTATATATATATATATATATATATATATATATATAAATAAATGGACATGAAAGTCAGCACTTAGAGGCGACAGTCTGTTTCATGCTAGTGCAATCGTCAGGCATATATATATATATATATATATATATATATATATAAATATATATATATATATATATATATATATATATATATATATATATTTAGATGTAATGAGCTTTTTTAAGGATTTGAGTTAATTACCTTGCTGCACTGATAGTGAAATGATCATGCTCATATCATTTAAACTCGAATAATATACAAAAACCTATGAATTCAATATCTGAAAAGTCTTTGATTTATGCCTCTTTAAAGACACAGAGGCTCTTTTCATGTAAAACCAAAATAGAAATATATAAAACAGGAATAGAAGTCAAAGACAAAAGAGAGAGAGAGAGAGAAAGATCAAAAAATGAGAGAGATAGACAGAGGGATCAAAAAGAGAGAGAAGCATCACAAAAAGGAGAGAAAGACCAAAAAGAAAGAGAGAGAAAAAGAAATAAAGATCAAAAAAGAGGGAAAGAGAAAGAGATATAAAAAAAGAGAGAGAGCAGAAGAAATAAAGATCAAATAAGAAAAAAAAAGAGAGAAAAAGAAAGAAATAAAGATCAAAAAGAAAGAGAGAAAGATAGAAAGAATTGAAGGTAGAAAAAGAAAGATGAAAGAGAGTGATTGAGAGAAAGATCAAAAAAAGAGAGAGATAAAAGAGAGACAGAAAAAAGAAATAAAGATCACAATAATGATATGAACCTAAAACTAAACAATGCCAAACAAATTTCTTTTCTTTTTGTTTTTTTATAACTTTTTCTTTGAAAAAAAATAAACTTTATTCACATTTACAAATTAGAGGGGAATATTTTTGTTTGTTTGCTATGTTTCCCCTCTCATTTAGCTTATTCCATTCGTAGCATTGTGCGTTTCTTTCTGTTGCCAAGAAGAAAAAGCATGCCGTGGCAAACAGAATTCACATGGAGAAGAAGAAGAAAGATTTAGTTACTTTCGGATGATTATCATAGAGTTCAGAGTCTTCATCATCTGTCTGTGCTCGGCTACCATCATTTGTTCCTACATAGGATTCACCATCATCTGTGACAAGTGCACTTGCATCATCATCTGTTCGTCCATACGACTCACAATCATCAGGAATGTACCTATAACACACAACAAAACAAAGGCAACATATTTTTAAGATGCATAATGATATAAAATGATCATAGCTAGAACACCTGGTATGATAAACATTTAAGGTGAGAAACTGCCAATCACCAGAAAGGTGCTGATTCCTGTCCACACTGTTCATATTTCCAAGAACTCTTCTCCCCATAAATAGAACAAATTTTTAAACAATTATAAAAGGATAATTATATATATATATATATATATATATATATATATATATATATATATATGTGTGTGTGTGTATGTGTGTGTGTGTGTGTGTGTGTGTGTATGAAAATAACAAAAGATGTTCCACATATGCTTCTTACCTAAACCCCTCACTCCAGACATCCTAGATGGACACACTTCTCTTTCAGTTCTTCTTTATCTCTATCCCTGACTCATGTCATACCATGCAGCTCTTCCCTCTTGGCAACTCTGATCATACAATATTGTCTGTAAACATCTCTTTCCATATCCACCATCCAAGAATCTCCTACCAATAGAATATCTTTCGGTTATCAACATGCAGATTGGGACTCAATCTGTGATTTCCTTCATGACATCCCATGGAATGAAGTTTTTAATCTTCCTATTCCAAAATGTGCATCTGAGGTCTCCTCTGAGATGAAAGCTAGCATTGATGCTTTCATTCTAGCAAGGAATGCAGGTGTTCCCCAAGGCTCAATCCTGGATCCTATGCTGTTTCTGATCTTCATCAATGATCTTCCTGATGTCATCAGTTCCCAAGTAGGCATTTATGCAGATGACACTACCATTTACTCCAGTCTCAATAGCAAATCCATCAGACCTGACAAAGTAAACCTGGCAGCGGCTTTTGAAAAGGCCCTCAAAATCAGTGGTTAACTGGAGCAGAAAATGGCTCATAAATTTTAATGCCTCCAAAATGAAACTGTTCTCATTTAACCACCATAGAGAAACTTTACTGCCTGTCATCAGCTCATGGAGAGCAACACACTGCGCCTTCTTGGCCTCACATTTTCAACTGACTTGAAGTGGAATGACTACACTGAATCAACATCTGCATCTACTGCAAAGAATATTGGGATCAGAGTCCATCTTGCACATTTACAAATCTATGTGCATTGAATACTGTTGCCATATCTAGTCTGGTGCTCCTGCTATTCATCTTGAGGTTCTTCACAAAATCCAAAGAAGGATCTGCAATTTAATCGATCCTGACTTGGCATCTTAACTTTAGTCACTTTCTCACAGATGTGATGTGGCTTCCCTCTGTCTTTTCTACAAATATTTTCATGGCAACTGCTATTACGAACGTTTTTCCCTGGTGCTTGAACTACATGAGTTTAAGTGTGCTACTAGATTGGCATCACAATGTTAAATGTAACTGCCATTTCTACTCGAAAAGTTTCTTTTCTCGCACTTCCCACCTATGGAACATCCTTCTGTTTCCTTGCTTCCCTCATAACTACAATCTCCAAAAATTTAAATGCAATGTCAATTGCCATCTTCTATCTTCTTGAACCCCATTCAACTTTTATCCTTTCCCTGCTATACCCAGTCTTTTCTCTCACCTTCACTTTCTGTAACCCCCTGCATACCAGTGGCATTCCCATCTTGCTAGGGTGAAATGATTTAAAAAAAAAAAAAAAAAAATAGGCCGGTTAATGAAATTTGAGGAATAAGAAGACAACAAAATGATAAAAATATTTTCAATAAAATTGATGATATTTTATATTAGGAGGCTTTTTGACTAAAGTGAAGCACAGAGAGAAAGATTTAAAGTCAGAATTTTGCGACATGCCTGTGTCCTTTACCAATGAGATGAGACATAAACAATGAAGTGAAGTTCACTCTTCCAAGGAATTTTGTTGTTACTGTTTTGTTTTGTTTTTTCCATGTGTTGTATTACTCTAAGAAATTTGATCGTTTTGGCCTAATAGTTTGCCACAGTTAGGGTTGTGGAGGGACAATAAAAAAGACTCTCTGTGGAAACTGTATTCTTTGAGTAAGCCTAAATTCCTGTTCAGTCCTTTAATAAGGGATTCTATTTTGAATATATATATATATATAAAAGACATGTCTCATTAAATAATTTGGACAAGTTTTGTCTACTTATTTTTAATGGGAGCCTCTCATAATTACAGACAAGTTTATTAGTATCCTTATTAAAGGAAGAAAGAAAAAAGACAAAAATTGTGTGTTCATCATTTTTCTAAGACAGAATTGTTGTGTTCATCTGAAAATTAAATTTTTACTTGTGTATTGAAAAACCCTAAAGTTATGAACTGTACAATTTTTGAATTTTATGCTGTCAGCATACGACAAATGTCAAGGGAGGTAACTAATTTATTGAAATAACTAAATATTTTTAAAAAAAACTATTCAAAAGTATTAATTAAAACATATATTTTAACCTATCTACTGTAAACATTTTAAAATATAATAATAAGGATACTAAGAAATTGTCTGTAATTATGAGAGGATCCTATTAAAAATAAGTAGACAAAATTGCCTAAATTATTTAATGAGACATGTCTTAATGAAAACATGCTGTATAAATACATATAACATTTAAGAAACAGCAGATATTTTTTTATATATAATGCTCAATATTAAAACAATATTAAAAATAGAGTGTTAATGATATTATATGAAAAAATCACTTAACTTTTTAAATATCAATTTTTATCCCAATGTCAAGGTTTCTTACTTCGATGTTGGGTTCAAAACCACTACGCCTTGCCTGATGAATGGAAATTTTACTAAGAAACATCGGTGCCAGGATAAAAATTGATATTTAAAAAGTTAAGTAATCTTTTCATATAATATATATATATATATATATATATATATATATATATATATATCCAGCATAAATACAAATATAAAATTTGTCACTTAGCTGATTGATGTTATATTCAGCACCTCTACTGCAGAGTTTTATACTAAAACTTTTGTGTAATTGTGCAGTTCACTCATCAGGAGATATCAATAAATGTCTGTCAATTTTGTTATTTGTTAAAAAAATAATTTATGTATTTTTTTTATTGATGTTAGGATGATTTTTCTTCTTTGTGTGTGTACACACATACATGTGCACATGTGTAGCATACTGTGGTTATTACTTCTTTTCATAATTTACTTGCCTCCCTCATTATTCCTTCTCTTTCTTTTCTTTATCGTTCAGTTCTGCGTGTCATAAGACAATGTAGCGAAGATATTTCCAGTGTCAGAGACAACTTAAAATTAGATTAATATTCCAGAATATTCTGGGATTCTCTAAAGTTTTTCAAAATATATATATATATATATATATATATAAATATATACATATATATAAATATATATATATATATAAATATATAAATATATATATAAATATATATATAAATATATATATATATAAATATATATATATATAAATATATATATAAATATATATATATATATATAAATATATATATAAATATATATATATATATATAAATATATATATAAATATATATACATATATATAAATATAAATATATATATATATATATATATATATATGTATGTGCATGTGTATGCGTGTAAAATTATTTTCAAATAGAGTGAATCTGTGTAGGAACATTCATTATCAAGAATTGTGTGATCCAGGAATGCAAGAAGCTAGCAAATTCCTGTTGCAAACATCTGCTTATATAAGCTTTTGACTCTCTAACTATATATTTACAGTTTTATGTCTTCAAGTTCTGATATTTTGTACACAATTTTATACTTTCAAGGTAAACATATATTTTTTTAGGTTTCATAATTTGTATATGATGAAAATGTATTGCTGGCAATTTCACTACAAAAGTGTATTGTTATATTTTTGGGATTGCTGCTTCACTGCAAAAACACATTGCTGGCAATTTTGCTATAAAAATGTACTGTTGATTTTTGTTTTTGGGTTCACTATTTGCCCATAGCTTGGACCCTAACAGGTGCCACCACCCTGGGAACAACAGCCATTAAGAGGTGGTTTCATGCTCCTCAAAACCTCCAATCTCCCAATCAGAGGCCTTGCTACCAGATGTAGCTTGTCGTCATACCCAGGACGGATGTTTAAAGTATTAAAAATATTATACGTATATACACATGCATACATATTTTGTGATACCTCTCACAATATCAGATAGCTTTTTAACATTTAAATTCTCTTTAAATGACTTCTCATTAACTGTTGTAAACATTTTTACCAAACACACCTTTGAATCACTTAAATAGATAGTTACACGAGAGTGGAGAAGATAACATTACTTCTCTCTTCAGAAAATAATAAAGGGTTTGTTTTGTTTTTTTTTGACAGAATTTTTTTTTTTTTTGACATCAAGGTTCATCTTGTCCCAAGGTCCACTCTAGGTAGAGGGTTACAGAGTAAGAGGTACAGTTTATGATGATAGATGGGGAAGGTAACAGTTAACCCAAGGCACAAACAGGTTAAGATTGTAGTGATCGGGGAAATATCATTTTAGGAGTCAGTTACACAGAGCAGTAGTCCACAAGAAGAAGCCACTCGAGTACTTGTAACTTATACATTATCGACAATTTCCAAAGACTTTAGAAAATATTTCAATGATACAATGTAAAATTTCAAAGATATAAAAAGCCAGATTTACTTACGGGTCTGTTTCAGAATCACTGTGATTTCGACTACTACTGTTGCTCCCCTTCTGTCGTCTTGCTCGTAGTTGTGCCAGAAATTCAGATTCCTGGTCTAATCTTCGCTTTACTTCTTCTCGCCATCCATCCACATCATCGGATGTTTGCGTCGGATAGTAACCCTCCATTTCTAAATTTCCTGCAATAATTCAATCATCCATGAAAAATATTTTCCAAGCAAATGTAAACCCATAAAAACTTACTGATCTTAAAAATCCATATTACAAAAAAAAAAAAGAAAAAAAGAAAGTAAAATAGATATCCTACAGACTACATTTCCAAAAATATAAAATATTGTTGGTATAAGAACCAAAGTAAAAAAAAAAAAAAAATGCAATGTCTGTTTTATTTGATACTAACAAATACATAGCCTGATATGGCAAGAGTGCTTTTGTCCACTTTAAAGAATTCCTCCTGGGGCTTCACAAACTTATTCTAACATTCCTCTCATTTTTCAAAACTCTCTGCAAAATCCTCTTTGGGGATCCCTTCAGAAAAAATATACATCAATCTGGAAATCATTCATTTAATACTAATAAAAAAAGTAGCCTATCTGAGGTCTTATTCCACTTCACACTCATAAACTTATTATAACATTCCTTTTATTTCCAAAAGAGTTGGATCTTTTGTGATCTCCACCTGCCCCATAATTCTGTGGGTTTTAATCCTTAATCATATCCATGGTCTGAAATCTCCACCTTTTCAACACTGATTTCAGCTTTGAAAAAAAGCCAACAGTCAAAGTGAGCCAAATTTAGATAATAGTGAAGCTGACAGACCAGGGTGATATGATGTTTCACCCCCAAAACAACCTGCATGAGACATCATCATTGTAAAGGCGACAAGCGGCAGTACCCAGTCTCACTAATTGGCATCTCACTGCCAACTGAGCAAAACCCTATGATGAGTGTCTGCTCATGCATACACAGTGTATTCCACAATGATTGGCTGCCAAGTTATGTGAAGGCTGCACAACCATTACTTGAGACATTCAAAATGTTCTGATACCATCCAGACAGATATTCATGGAATGCAACTTTGTTTAAATCAAATTATAATGAACAGAAAATAGTTGGGTTCAGAGACAACAGCTCAAACTGATTCAGAAAACTGATAATGGAGATTTCTTTTAATTTTACAATATTCTAATATAAAGAATACATTAGTACATCAATAAAGAATTGCCTTCCTAATTATCAATGAATGGATAAAATAGTAAGGCTGACTAAACCTTCTTGTCTTGAGGTGGCAACCAATCTGAAAAAGAATGGGCACCAGGATATCTTGCCCTAGACACACCACCGCTGCTATAGCTGCAGTACATGTGATAGCCTTATGACCCGAATGGTGTATGGGGTTTGCGACGTGATACTTGACAAAATACAAAAAGCAATGTGTCATAAAATATTATGTGGAAGAACATAGATGTTCTTTTGTTTTTTAATCAATTCATCCCAAGCAAGGAAACAAAACCACTAAGATGCAGGGAATTACTCTGAGAATATGAGAAAAAAAACATTATTAAAAAGTGAGAACAATAAAAGAACAGAAATTAAGAAGACAGAAGATAACGATTGACATTTAAATTTTTGAAGATCAAAGTTGACTGGAAAGCAAGAAGCTGGAAAAGAGTTCTACAAGAATGAAGGTCGTTCTGAAAGGAGCTCACTTCCAGATACTTTCACATGAACACTGGTGTCCCCCAAGGCTCTATCCAGGATCCTACAATGTTTCTGAACTTCATGATGTCATCAGCTCTCAAGTAGGCATATATGCAGATAACACTACCATTTACTACTGATAGCAAATCAATAGCTGCATCTACTGCAAGGAAAGTTGGTTCATTATGTCATGCTAGAAGGTTTTTCTCATCCATCTTGCACCTTATACAAATCTACCATTCGTCCATACATTGAATACTGTTGCCACTTCTGATCTGGTGCACCTGCTATTCATCTTGAGCTTCTTGACAAAATCCAAAGAAGGATCTGCAATCTAATCAATCCTGGCATCTCGACTTCAGACACTTTCCCACAGTTGTGATGTGGCTTCCCTCTGTCTTTTCTAAAATATTTCCATGGCAACTGCTCTGACAAGCTTTTTTCCCTGGTGTCCCAAATACATGAATTTAAGCGCGTGCTATTAGATTGGCATCTAGGTTCCACCTGTTTACTGTTGAAATAGTTAAATGTAACCACCACTTCTACTCCAACAGTTTCTTTTCTCACACTTCCCACCTGTTGGAACTCCCTTCCATTTATTGCTTCCCTGATAACTATAATCTTCAAAAATTCTAATATAATCACTAAACATTAAATTTTATTTACAAGGGATTCTTGGTTAGACAAAGAACTTTTTCTTTACCCCTTGTTTTTTAATTTTTTTAAAAATTTAGAAAGCCAACACACAACAACATCAACTATGAACAGACCACAATGTGCTGACCCTGTCTGGAAAATAAAACATTTCTATAACTCTTGATACATAAAAAATCCATACATTCAGTTAAAATTAAAAATCATCCTTGATAATGACTAAAAGTATAACCAAAAGCACTCAGAAATACACGACATTTGGACGATTTCTACATAATTTAGGCAAAAGTAAAGAGCTGAAGTAAAGTTTCAAAAGAGCCAGAAATCCAATCCTAAATAGGAAACAAGGGATAAACTTCTACTCCAGTTCAAACAATTGGGGTGGAGTGTGAACTGGATAATAAGTAGTTATAAAAGAAAAGATTTATATCAAGTACTTATTTAAATAGAAAGAATATATTCATATATAAACCCTGCAACTATATTGCAAATCTAATCGAAATTCTTGCCATGTTTATATGCAGGACTTTTCATAACTAAAACAGTAAAAGTCCCAAATCTACTTACATGTACTTACAGGCACTAATTACATACAATGGTTCACTTATGAAAAATAGGGAAAAAATTTTCAGGGAATAATTTTTGTAGATTTGAATTTATTGAACCTTCCTCAAGATATGACATTTTGTCAGAATTGAAAAATACTGATTTTTCTATAATTTTAGAAAGTTGAAGGGTTCTATTCATAATATCAATACAGTACAAAATCATCTCTAACTTTTTAGATAGTTACTGAACTAAGCCAGTTTGCATATGAAAGCAGATTTTTTTTTCTTTTTGTGACAATAAGATTTCTTTTAGATAAAGAACAATGGATAGATAGGGTGTGGCAGAAAACCAGGGAGGAGTGTGAAACAGATGATTGGCAAACCTATCTACTATTGTACAGGTTACAGCAGAAATACCTCCTACCTTACCCCCCCGCCCCAAATACCTCCCACAGGATGATAAGACATTAGCTAGATAAAGATACCGTTGCCACTAATGTCTTACCATTATGTGAGAGGTGCTTCTGCTGCAGGTTATGTGTGCTGAGGTATATGTGGGAGGTATTTCACCTGGTATATACCATATACACTTGTGTAACATGCAATCTCACACATTGTATGACCCTCAAATTTTCACTTATAAAAATGATTTTATCATGTATCTTATGCATCATGCAAGTTCCTTTTTCGAGAGACCATTTCACCAAATTATATGTGATTAAAAAGCACATTTAAAAATTTCAAAAAAAACAGAGAGTGTTAAAGGGAGATAATCGCGGATTCAAAGTCAAAACATTATTATTGATAACTCTCTCCTCCAATTTGCAGAGCATAGTTTCTCTCTTCTTAATACGTGATATAATGCAAAAATATCACAGTTATAAAATCTGTCAATAATTATATTTATACTGGGACTCATGCATGGAATTACAAGTAATCCATAATAATATTTTAAATTTTGAAATGATATTTATTTTTGGCATTTGAATTTTTTAAAACTATTTCTAAATCTTTGATTGCCTTTCAATCATTCCACCTCACCTGCTATCCTCTTCCGCCATACATATGAGACACACTGCACCATTTGGAAAACACTAGTTTAAGGAATACTAAAATTCAAAAATTATCTATCAAAATAATTTCCCCTATTGTGTACCACTCTATTTAAGTCATCTCATGTCTAACTACTTATAATGATATAGAAAGTTATGACAAAAACTCAAACAATTTTATTTCTGTACCCATGACAAAAATGAAAATTAAAAAAAACAAACAAATAAATGTTGCCCATTTTTTATTTATAATGCTAATAATCAATAGATTTCAAAGCTGATCTGGCTAGCAAATTTGTCAACTATATCAGGGCTGTAGCAGAGACGAATATTTTTATTTTTATTTTTTTTTTTTTTTTTTTGGTGGGGAGGCCAAAAAAAATTTAGAATTTACCCTTAAGTTATCAAAGGGCACCAACATGGTTAGTGGCGAAAACATTTAAAATTTCCAGTACCTCTAGATTGGCAGAAATCATCTTTGAAATAATAGCGAACCGTTTGTGCTACAAATAAATGAACTTCTTTCATTGAGGGTTTATGAATGTTATATTCTTTCCTGCTTTGATAGTTTTCTTTCTTTATTTTCTTTTCTTAAAATAAAACCCTGTAAAAAAAATACTAAAATTGATAAAAAAATTTTGGGGAACCTTGCCCTTACCCCTGGCTGCTATGGCCCTATATAAGTCAATGGAAAATGATTAGCAACTTACCAGTAGCTCCCAGCATTCCATTAGCACTACTTTCATCATCACTACCACTGCCCTCTGTAGAAGAAAGGAGTTTTTAGCAAAATTCAATCAAATATCATTTTATTTTTATTTTTTTCTTTAATATTAAGCCATTAAATCATTAACATTACATTTGTGAAGCTAAAATTTGTCTATTGATATTAAACAATCACGTTAGGTAATAACTTCACTGCTAATATTTAAATTTCTCTTCTAAATTTAACTTATAGTAGCAAACAACCATTTTAATTCAACTCTGTGAACATCTTCAAGACTGCTTTGAATTGCAATGATTTACTGAATAAGGTTTTCTGAAAATCAATGTATTTATACAATCGTAGCACTAACAGCTTGTGTAAATTATACAAATTTGATCTTGACCTGGCATCTCAGCTTCAGTTACTTTCCACCACCATAATCTATCTTCTGTGCTTTTTCTACCAATAATTTAATGACAATTGTTCTGATGAACTTCCTTCTATGGTACCTAGACTTTATGAATTTAAGTGCAAGATTGTCGGCAAGATCTCATTTTACAGTTGAAATGGCTAGATGTAACTGCAAGTTCTAAGCTAACAGTTTCTTATCTCATAATTCTTGCATGTGGAACTCTCTTCCAGCTTCTTGCTTTCCAGTCAATTTTGATCTACAAAAATTTAAATGCAATGTCAATCGTTATCTTCTCTCTTCTTAATTCTTGTTATTTGTCCTCTCTCCTTAATAATGTTTTCTTATTCTCATATTCTCTCACACTCAGTAACTCCTTATAAATTTAAGCAGACTACGAGATTGATGGCAAGATCTCATCATTTAACAGTTTAAATGGCTAGATGTATTTGTATGTTCAATGCTAAGTTTCTTTTCTTGCACTTCTCACATGAAACTCTTATGACTTCTTGCTTTCCAGTCAACTTTGATTTTCAAGAATTTAAATGTAATGTCAATCGTTATTATTTGTATTCTTAATTTCTGTTTTTTATTGCTTTCTCATATTCTATAACACCCAGTAACCCCTTGCATCTTAGTATCTTTATTGCCTTGCTTGAGGTGAAATGATTAAAAAAAAGAGAAAAAGAAGGAATCTTACAATAGATTTAATGTAAACCAATTAGCACATTTTTATAAGTAAAAAATGACAATGTTTTCATTAAAAAGAAAAAAAAATTAACACAGAAGAAATTTCACCAAAAATCTATAAACACTGAGTAAAGAGCAAGAGTTCATTATTTTCAAATTTTTTTCCTCAATCAGTCTATTAGGTTGTGTCATAAATAATTTCTATTTTTCAGAACCATTTACATTGTAGCAAACCACCCTCATTCCATTGGTGAGATGTAAACTCCACTCAAGCAACTTCTTCCCAAGAACTGCTGTTTTGTGGAACTGACTCCCAAGATGATGCTTCCCCAATCACTATAATATTAACCTGTTCAAGTTTAGGGTTAATCATTATCTTCCACACATACTCGTATAAACTGTACCTCTTACTCCGTAACCCTCTACCTCGAGTGACTCTTGAGCCTTGTACAGGATGAACATCATTGTTAAAAAAAAATCATCCTAACTGTTTCTTAAATGTATCATAATAGGTGATGAAAAATGGGTTTCACAGGTCAGTGTTTCAATGCAAAAGGCAGTAGATTGACAAGGATAAATCTCCAAAATCGACTGCAAGAGCTCCATGGAAGAAAGGTAATGTTGTGCATGTGATAGGACCATTGGGGCATTATTCATTTGGAATTCTTCAAAAACAATGAAACAATAAATCCACATTTATACATTGAGCAACTGCAACATGTCCATAAAAGCACCCTGCGCTAATCAATAGGACAAATGCTTTTCTCCTCTATGGCAATACAAGAGTGCATACAGTAAGAATAACACAGGAAAAAATTTCGGAACTCAGTTGGTTCTACCATATCCACCATATTCACTTGACCTTTCATCAATCAATTATTACCTTTTTCGATCACTGCAAAAGGCTTTGATGAGAAAAACTTTCTCTAATGAAAGCCAAATTCAAAAGTTCATAAAAACGTCTGTTCACATCAAAACCTGCAGAAATTTACTTAAAAGGTATGAAACAGTTACCTGATAAGTGGTAATAAGTCATTGTAAATAATGGTGAATATATAATTGAACAAAATGTAATTATGTTTTAGTTTTGGAAAAATAAATTTGCTAAACAAAAACGGAAATTATTTATGACTCAACTTGTATTAAAGCATTTTATTACATTAAAAATAAAAAAATAAATAAAAATGTTACATTAAAATTTCACTGACTTTTAGCATTAACAGAAACCAATTACCATATATTAATTATTCTATCAAATCAAAAGCTTACCATACTAAGAAATTGAAATTACTAGAATTTCTTGGTATGATTTTTAAAGTCCTGTTAATCATTTGTTTCAAAGAAACAGAAGCTGATAATCTTCATACCTGAATTCAGTTCTTTGACTAGAGAGGACATTGCATTGGTCACAGAATCGGCAGCAACAAGAAGGTCATTGCGTAAATTGCGAACGCTGGAAGAAGGCCCTGTGCCAACTTGGCTAAAAACTTGGCGCAAATCTCCACCAACTGCCAAGCCTGCCAGGGCCTCCATAGGTGTGCTAGGAGAACTTCCTTTGCTGGGCACAGTTGCAATCGGAGAGTGACCTCCACCTCGAGATCGAGGACTACTGTTGGGTGTCGAGCGTGGAGAACTGTGGTTCTGAAAGAAAAGAGAAAAAGTGTTTAATTTTTAAAATTAATAAATTAATTTTTACAAAGGTTCATTAAAAACTTGGTTTACACTTAATAAATAAAATAATCATGAAAGTTAAATGAATTACCATATTTTCAGTGTATAATATGCATTCTTATTTTGAAGATAGTTTTGCTGAGCATCCAATGAAAATTGAACTATCAATTATGCAATTACTGGCGTTAACTACATTAAGTTCTCTGTTAATGTGCACTACACATTTGAAATCCACACTATTGGTGAAATTGTATGACAAAGTAGAAAGGTTTACTTGTGACACATTTCATCCGATGAAGTCCCAAAGGACAAAACGCATCACAAGTAAACTTTTTCCACTTTGTCATATATATCTACTATCTATATTTCTCAGGTTGTCTGTCTGTGTGTCTGTCATGGGTGTTGTTACCTCACCCAGGCCGCATTTCTCACCAGATTTCAATGCAGTTTTCACCACAAGTTTGCAAATGGCTGCCGTAAGGACATGACAGAGCCTGCTTACAGAAAGAATGATCAAATTTCAACCAAATTTGACACCCTCTTAGACTCTACCATTAGAAGTGTTGTCCAGAAATTTCATGACCATGGACCCCTAAACAGCGCGGAAAATTGATAAAACCCCAAAACCGATACGCCAGATTGCGCCTGAACCGCATGTCAGTTTTTAGTGAAAACCGACCGGATTTATGAGGAGGCCATTGGGAGTCACCATGTGAAGTTTCAACTCTGAGCGCCCCCCCAAACAGAGTGCAAATCGACAATCGGTCAACCCTTAAAAATGTTTTTCCAGTTGGGTATTTCCTAAATGCAGATTAATTTAAGGTCACGCTATGCGTAGGAAGAAACAGGTTAGTGCGTTCAGTGGAGTGGAAGAAAACATTTGACCTCAAATTCAGGAATGGGTGCAGGGCCATTGAAATTCGGCTTTTTTTATCCCTGCTACCAGGTCTGACTTTGAGCCACAAATGACATATTCGACTTTGTCAACACATTTGCTTTAATCGTCGCATCTTACCAAAATAAGCACTTCCTTTATTCGCATCTTTACTGAAAAAAAACCCGCAAACGTGCTGAGTGAAAATGGTTCCGCCCTCAGCAGTCCATTTTCCAATTCTTTAAACCTTTTCCCCTAACCCAGGCCGCATCCCAGACCTGACGAGGAGTTTTTGCGCTAAAACAGCAGGGCTTCCTCCCAATCCATTTCAAAGCTAATGCCGGCAAATGGTTAGCGGCTTTTCCTTGTTGCACAAACCAAATGAGCAAATGCTTCATTGCAGTTCCTTGCGTTCTCATCGCCAGCATCACGTGCGTTAGAGCCAAGCTGCATATACAGCAGGGAGCTTGACCCCATTTACGGCCAAGCCTTGCACTTGCGAAATCATGCGTGCGTGCATGAATGCGCGCTAACATCTTCCATTTTGCGTGAGCTCATTCATTAGTCTAAGTCATGGCCATTGTCTAGGCTACACCAATCAATAACAAGTCACGCTCCCTTTAAATACCTTCAGCGCGGCTGCATCCGCACTCACGTCTTGATTTGATCACCATTAACGCATCTGTCCTTGGATTAATTGACAGCTTCCTGATACCGCAAGTTACCTATTTGCTTAAACATTTGCATTACCCAATTTATCTCCACGTTCTGCCTCTACTGCGCAGCCCAGTCCATCTTAGCGTTCCATACCTATTTCTACCTTTTCATAGTTCAGTTTTGCTATTAGACAGTTAACTGTTGTCACAAGTTACTTATTTATTCAATCGTTTGCCCAACCTATTTTACCTCCACGTTACAGTTTTCACTGTAAGTTGAAGTGTACTGCCTTTACTACACAGCCCAGTACACCTCAGTACTTCACTGCCTATTTGCTTAAACGTTTGCATTACCCATTTTATCTCAGCGTGCTGCCTTTACTGCGCAGCCCAGTCCATCTTAGCATTCCATACCTATTTCTACCTTTTCGTAGTTCAGTTTTGCTATTAGACAGTTAACTGCTGTCACAAGTTACTTCACTTCTGCCTTTACTATGCGGCCCGGTACACCTCAGTGTTTCACTACTTTTTAACCTTCAACGTTTTGGTTGCGTAACCTCTTCCTACAGTGACGTTTTCATGCTGCCAGAAAGCACGGCCCATAGCTAGAAGCTTTTTCCATACCGCTCCACTGCATTTTTAGTTTTCGCATACAACGAGGTCGCACCGCTTCAGCTTCGGCATCAACTTCTATTCGCATTCTTACACAGCATTTCTACAACCCTTCAAATGGCTCCTACACGACGAACATCCACACATCAGCAACAGAAGACCCCTAACACCGTTAACATTACACATGCAGAACAGGCGACTGCGGAGGAGAACATAATAAATCCAGTTACAGATGATCATATAGCGTCTACTTCAACATCTGCTTTGCACTCTTTTGCGTACCATGGCGATGACCAACCTGGCAGCTCTGAAAAGGCTGCAAAAACACCCAGGTGAGGCAACCTTAGCAGGTGTTCTAAAAAAGCCTCACCGGCTAAGGGGAAACGGGAGCAGGATTACATTGAGTGTGCTTCCTTGGGGAAGAAGCGGCTGGCGTCTACTTCAACCTCTGCTTTACACTCTTCTGAGTGCCGTGGCGATGACCGACCCGGCAGCTTTGCTAAGCGTGTCAAAATACCATGGCGAGGCAACCTTAGCAGGCGTTCTA
Source organism: Acanthosepion esculentum (assembly GCA_964036315.1). Taxonomy (NCBI): domain Eukaryota; kingdom Metazoa; phylum Mollusca; class Cephalopoda; order Sepiida; family Sepiidae; genus Acanthosepion; species Acanthosepion esculentum. The sequence goes on along the minus strand of OZ038489.1, from coordinate 73,465,310 downwards.
AAAGAGCCTCTGCGGCAAAGAGAAAGCGGGAGGAGGAAACCAAGGTAGAGGCCTCTTTGAGGCTTTCCAGTCAATCTCAACGGAGGCAGTATGTTTTGTCACATGAAACGCTTGGTGAGCATAACTACTGTTTGTACTGCAAATCGGTTTACACATATTCATTGAAAAGTAAGAGGAAACTACCTAAATGTATGATTTTTGAATCAAGCACGGGCAACACCGGGCCATGCTGCTAGTATATATATATATATAGTATTAACTTTGGTGTATAGGATGCATGCAAATTCTTGTCGTTAAATTTTAAAGTAAAAAAGTGCATCTTAACAATGGTGATATAAATAGCTATATGAGGGGATAGTGAAAATTTCTTGACCCTATACATTTCACAAAATCTGATAAACAGAAATTTTTAGAAGAACTTGGTTTGGTTTGGTTGGTTTCTTTTACGGCATATCAACCTCAATGGATTATTTAATGCCAACAAGATTTTTATTGCTGGTAATTTTTTTTTTTCAAAAATGTATTGCTGGTAATAATTTTTCTTCAAAAATTTATTACAGGTAATAATTTTTTACAAAGTATTTCTGGTATTAAAACCTATTTTTACACTTTCATAATGTTTTGGCCCCAGTTTGGGGGGGTTGACTATTTACCCATAGTAACAAGTGCTACCATTCTGGGTCAGGGTGAACCTGAGAACACCAGCAATTAAGAGGTGGTTCCACACTCCTCAAAACCTCCTGATCAGTGGCCTTGCTGTTGGACGCAGTTTATCATCTTACCCAGGATGCGAATGTAGTTTATCATCACACTCAAGATGGAGAGCTTTTTGGTTGGACCGAAAACTTTACAGTACTTCTTGTATATACATAAGTAAATCAATAAGTCTATAAACTAATGATGAAAAAAAAGCATTTATTGTATACAACGGTTATTTTTCAGCATTATCATATTCCTTATTAATGCATTTATTTCAGTGGCGAATATTAATCATATACATTCAATATTATGCAGTGAAAATTTCAGATCAAAGTTCAGTTAATAATGATATGTCAAGCTATGAACTTATTGATTCACCTTCATACCTTTTATTTTGTTTCAGGTTCTTGATAATTCTTTTCTTCCAAATTTTCAATACATCTCAATAATAAAATTAATTTTTATGCTTTTCAATAGCAAAAATCATTAATTTACATTTATCCCTTGTTTCCTACTTAGGACTGGATTCTGGATTTCCAGTTTCTTTCATCTTCTACTTCAACTTCATACTTCTAATGCCCCCACCTAAACTCTGAAATTTTATTTACTATTTATTTATTTTACTTTTCTCAATAGGTATAAATAGGTTCACCTATCATCTGGTTCCCACTCCGCTCTGGTCTTTTGAACAGGAGTAGAGATTTATCTCTTGTTTCCTGTTTAGAATTGGGTTTTCGGATCCTTATAAATTCTTTTAATTTTCTTTCAATCCCTTGCGTCTTAGTAGCATTATAGACTTGCTTGAGGTGAATTGATTAAAAAAATATATAAAAACAAAATCTGACCCAAAAGTATCTACTTTGAATATTTCAAGAACTGGTTGGTTGGCCTTAAAATTTGACAACCAGGGAGAAGGGAACTAACAGCGCAAGTGTAAATAGATACTCTCCTTTGAGGTTACACAAACAGCTGTGAGTGAGTGAGTTCGTGCAGTACATAGCCATCACATTTGCAATAACTGAGTAGTTAAAATAGCTCTCTCATACTTATTTTTTTTTATTTTTAGAAAGGGTTTCTTGGTCAGACTAAAAACGTTTTCGGTACTGTGTGTCTGTGTGTGTGTGTGTCTGTGTGTGTGTGTGTCTGTGTGTGTGTGTGTCTGTGTGTGTGTGTGTCTGTGTGTGTGTGTGTGGGAATATATTTTTTTTTCATTCATTTCACCCAAAGCAAGGCAATAATGCCACTAAATGCAAAGTGTTACTGAGTGTTAGAGAATATGAGAAAATAAACCATTAGGCTGAAGATTTTTCCACAGTAGGTTCCCCATTTCTGTCCTGCTATTCAACCCATAGCTAAGGGGAGAAAGATGAAATGGATTCATACCTTCCCCAAGGGTAAGTGAATGTAACAAACTAGACTGGAATTTGAACTCAGCTCTCCGATTCCAACATTCTGAACAAATACCCATTACACCGCAATGTACATCCCTGTCCCATAATAGTTGTCACGTTTGCTTACACATTTCAGACACACAACATAACAATTACTAAAGGACAGATGTAGTATCTATTTTAGCTTACAATTATTTTTTTAATCATTTCACTCCAAGCAAGGCAATAAAGCAACTAAGACACAAAGCATTATTGAGTGTGAAAGAATATGAGAAAAAGAAAACCATTATTAAGGAGAGAAAACAAAAAAAAAGAACAGGAATTAAGACAGAAGATAACAATTGACATTGCACTTCAATTCTGGAAGGTTAAAGTTGACTGGCAAGAAAGAAGCCAGAAGAGAGTCCCACAAGCAAAAAGTGCAGGAAAATTACCATGAAAGTATGTATAAAAAAAAAAAGAGGGAAGCCACATTATGTTGGTGGGAAAGTGACTGAATCTGAGATGCTAGGTCAGGACCAATAACATTACAGATTCTTCTTTGGATTTTATCAAGAATTTCTAAATATATAGGAGAACCAAACCAGATGTGGCAATAATATTCAAGCAAGGATGAATAGTAGACTTATAAATACATAAGATAAATTCTATCGAGAAAAAAATGTCTAGCACAACACAGGGAAACGATATATATATATATATATATATATATATATATATATATGCATGTGTGTTTCATAAGTTTGACAATATATATATAAAAGATACAGATTAAATTTGAAATGTTTAGATTTAGGAATATTTGAATAAACAGCACAGAATGAAAAATACAAAATGTTCATGTAGTTTGTGTAAATACACCATTTTGTTAAAAAATTTAACTCTAACTTTTCTTTCCACAGCTTTTTCTCTTAAATTTAGCTCCACTTACCTTACAAAATATTGTTTTTAATATTTCTACCAAGCTCATGTATCTATTCTTTTTTTATTTCTTTGTTTCACTTCTATTTGCAATTAAATCATTCCCGTTTGAAATGCCTCATCTTTTTATATAAATGCCATCACTCACTTTATTGTCTTCCTATTTTTAAAGATCTTCTTTCTAACAATATTATGGTGTAAGCTTTATCTGAGCTGGCAAAAAGCTTGAACCATTTGACATCTCCTTTTCTGTTTTCTTACAGTGTATCAAGCCTCTATTTTTTTTTGTGGGTGGATGGGAAGGGTTCTAAGTTTTTCCTTATAACAAGAGTCTTATCTCTGACAACATTTAAGTTGCTTTTCTTTTTTTTAATCTTCTCAACATCCCTCTTAAAGAGGAAATCACAGCAGCCATTTTATATGTATGTGTTTGATAGTGTGTCTCCTGTATTCATCTGTACTGTTTCACTTTTTCTACTATAGCACTGATTACAGAGCATTCACTTCACAAGGATTCCTTCAATTATATATTAGACACAGAAACAATGAAGGTTCACATTTATACATTATAGATTTTAGAAGTATATGATTGATGAGAAATGTATCAAAGTTTGCTTTCCTTCTCATACTGAGGTAATATCAATTAATGAAGAATGCATGTTGAGGTCATTCTACTAATCTGTTTCTAGTTTGCTTTTTTCACTAATCTGATTAATATAAATTTAAATTTTTTTATCTTTAAGCTTATAAGCAGGCATTTAACATTCAAACATGGCTCTTATACCCAATCACTTGCAGTTAGTTGCAAAAACATCAAACAGCAGAAATATATATATATATATATATATATATGCAGAAATATAGTCTTAAAGTGTGCTATATTTATGGGGTAAAGTGCTCAATATCAGAGATAGAGCGTGTGTAAATATAAAAGTGGACATGGAAGTCAGCACTTAGAGGCGACAGTCTGTTTCATGCTAGTGCAATCGTCAGGTCGCCTGACAATTGCACTATATATATATATATATATATATATATATATATATATATATATATATATTTAAAGATATTTTTGAAGGTACAAAATTTTATCACAGCAATAAACGTATGAAGCTTGATATTACTGGACACATATAAAAAACGGGCGAAGCAACCGGTTTCGCTCCCGCTCATCAGGCTTTCAACGGGAGATTTAATTTAAATTAAAAACATTTTTTTTTTTTTTTCCTCCTCCTCCACATTTTCTTTTATTGTACATTTTCTCTGTTTTTAATTTAAATTAAATCTCACATCGAAAGCCTGATGAGCGGGAGCGAAACCGGTTGCTTCGCCCGTTTTTAATATGTCCAGTAATATCAAGCTTCATACGTTTATTGCTGTGACATATATATATATATATATATATATATATATATATATATATATATATATGCACACAGACATACCTACTTATAATTATAATTTAATATGATTATATAGATTTTATGTCTATATAATGATGTTATCCTATTTACCAAAACAAAAATATCATTTTGCTAAATAATTTCATGGTCAACAATGGTAATTATAAAGACAGAACACAAAAATACACGATTTATTTATGATGGCTAGCAAACTCATTTACAGACTAATTTGCTAATTATTTACAGTCAGACTAATGTCGCCATTTTTGTTGTTATTACTACAACATTTCAACCGTTGTGCCATCTGGCCTTCATCAGGTGTCTGTTGATCTGGGTATGCTTCAGAGTATTTTCCAATTGAACCCTTTATTATTTCAATTATTTACAGTCAGATTAATCTTCTCATCTTTGTTGTTATTATTACAACATTTCAGCCGTTGTGCCATCTGGCCTTCATCAGGTGTCTGTTTATCTGGGTAACATTCAGGGTATTTCAAACTGAACCCTTTACTTAATCTACAGAATTAGATTGTTCCCGTTCTGCTGTCAATGTCTAGTGATACTTCATTTTGCTCAGTTTTTAGTTCTCCTCAATTCTTTCCGACTACATTTTCGCTGAACCTGAGTTTGTACTACTCAAGCCAGGAATTGAACTCGCAATGACTATACCAGCAATAGCATGAACCAACCCTTTAATCCTCGCAGCTATTGTCAAGATGAAGATAGTAGTCTAACCATAAATAATGTGAATGATAACTCCTCATCCCAAAAATTCAGACAGAAAGTAACTTCTTAATGTTTATCCTTATCAGCAGAAATGTAGTTCTACAGAAGGATACTGAGATTTCCATGGATGGAGTGAGTAAACAACAAGGAACTCTTAAAGAAAATGGCAACAGAAAGAACATTTGTATCCCAAATCAGAAAAAGTCAGTTAAAATTCTTTGAGCATAGAGAGGAAGGAGGGCTTGGAAAACTAAACCCTCAGGGGTATATTGAGAGTAGGAGATAGAGGAAGGCAGCAAGCCACTTTCTTGAAGAGCTTGTGTCTATGGCTGGCAGAATGAAGAGTGGGGGTCTTAGCAAAGGGAAACAATGCTAAGAGCCACATGAGATAGGAAGTTGTGGAAAGCCATGATCATCCATGTCCTGAAGAGATGTGGCACATAGAAGAAAAAATTGGCCTACTGTTACCATCCTGTTCAGAATGTTCTTAGCCTGCAAAAGTTCCTGAATCTAACCAAATAATCAGAAAGATTTTTAAAAGGATTTCAGTCAGGCTAAGAATTTTTCAGCACACTTTCATTTTTGGTACATAAATTTGAATTAGTAGCATTTTTTTCTTTTTATGGAAAAATTAGTTAGAAATGTTTTTGTATCTGACTATTTAAAACTACACAGTGAAGCACATTACAAGATTTACTCTTCTTCATAAAACTATAAAAGGAAAAGCAAGAAAATAAACACAACAGTTACTTGCAAGGAAACTGTATAAATTGTGTATTTGTAAGCATTTTGTCAAATTTAATTCAACAGACATTAGTGAACATTTGGGATTTGTTCATCATAGCTGTAACCAAAAATATTTTACAAGCCAATTATTTTTTATGTTTTTGATTTGATAGATAGACAGATACATGGGAATGGGCCAACATAGATAGACAGATAGACACACACGAATGAGCTGAGGTAGAGAGACAGATATATGTGAACAGGCCAAGATAGACAGACATGAACAGGCTGAGGTAGACAGATGTGAACAGACTGAGGTAGACAGACGTGAACAGATCATGGTAGACAGACGTGAACGGATCGTGGTAGACAGACGTGAACGGATCGAGGTAGACAGACGTGAACGGATCGAGGTAGACAGACGTGAACGGATCGTGGTAGACAGACGTGAACGGATCGAGGTAGACACACAGAACAGATATGAACCGAGGAAGATAAATAGACAGATATGAATGGACCAAAATAGAGAAACAGATATGAATGAAGTGAGAGGCACAAATATGATTGGACTAATATAGATAGACAGATATGAACAGGTTAAAATAGCTAGTTATGAACAAATTGAGATAGATAACCAGGTAGATAGATGTACAGTCAATAAAAATGTATACAAAATTTAGTAAGTTTATTATACAGTAATTTCCTGTTCAACTGAAAAGTAGTTATTAATAACCAAAGGGCATTTTGTGAGCCACCATGTACCTTCTTCAAGGAAAATAGATAAAAAAAATTATATCATTTAAGATAATCTACTCTTTCTTCACAGCAATAGAGAAATATTAAAAAGGAAAGTGCTTTTTGCTATAACCAGAAAAAAAAAATTAATGAGCTTCACTGACCAAGCCATGATGATTACACAACAGACCTCAAGTCCCCAGTGCCGTACTCTAACTACAACACTATTTTTGGTTACTTAATGCAGAAATACTGTGAGACGCAGAAGGAAGTGTATTATCAAATGAAGATATGACTGAGACAGTGAAATGATGACAATGTTAAGTAGAAGAACAGCAAGCTCCACCCACAATGATTCTTCTGAAATACCTACTCAACCCAGATTGAGCAAGGCTAACCCCAGCCAAATATCCATCTTAAGCATCTGAATAATGTGCTTTGCAACCGAGCAAAAATAAGCAGTCCAAACACAGTCAATGCAATATACATGCAAATGACATTTATCAGCAGGAGTTAATTTAGACAAACAAAAACAAACTGTATCAATTTAGTTATTTACTAAGCATAGTAAATTGTCTGACACAAGCTCATAATTGTGGAGCACTCAGTGAGGATTGGATAGACTGCAAGACTGGCATATTAACCACATGTTAAAGCACACTTCTTCACTAAGCTCAGTTTGACACAAAGTGATAACTGTGGAGCACCCAGTGGAGATTGGAATTACAGCAGACTTCAAGACTAGCATACTAACTACATATCGAAGCACACTTCTTTACTAAGCTTAGTCTGACATAAGGTCATAATTGTGGGGCATCCAGTGGGGATTGGAGTCACAGCAGACTGCAAAATTAGCTATAAAACTATATAGTGAAGCACATTTCTTGATGATACGTATTCTTGCACAAGGTTATAATTCTTGGGTAATGAATTTCCTAAATTAGCAATGGGTAGCAAAACCTGTAAAAGACATGCTTGTCAACCACTATTCAATGCTGAAAAACCTCTTTCCTAATTTTAGCAACATCTGGCACAAGGTCTAGATTGTAGAGCTCCTTATGAGTATTAAAATCTCTACAATAGTAATGGGCTTAGCTTGTTAACCCTTCCTCTATAGGCTTTGTTAATTACTTAATATGGCACCAAGATTCAAATGTGGGGCACCCAAGGAAGATTGAACTTATACAGGCATGTAAGAACTTGCTAACTGCTATCCCATGCAAGATACTCTTTTTAACCAAAATAAGCTTACTTTGCTATATTGTGAAGCATTCTATGTATATTGAACTCACTATATTAGTAATGGGCTTCAAGACTAGCCTTCTAACCACTGCTCCATGGTGAGGAGTCAAACTACATTAAATTAATAAAACCAATCAGGCTCCAGTTATCTCTAAACTGTATAAGTGACTCGCTGCCTCTTGCTTTCCTCTTTGATAGAAATCCTCATCTGTTGTTCCAGTCTTTAAAACTCAGATGAACTGCCAACTATTGGCCTAGCAGCCTTCTACCCCTTTTTAGTAAAATACTAGAGACCCTAATCAATGCTGAACTGGTTAAATATCTCACATCACAGGGCCTTTTTTCAAACAAGAAATATGGCTTTCATTTCTCTCAGTCAACTGCTGAAGTATTAATGATTACTGCGGAAAGAGTCTAGTCTACCAAGTTTTAGATAAGAATGGAGAAGCTCAGGTTGTTGCTTTGGATATCTTGAAAGTGTTCGACAGGGTTTGGTATACTAGCCTTCTTAACAAGTTGAAAAGTGATGATGTCTCCAGATTGATTTTTGAACTAATTTAGTCTTTCTTATCCAATCTCGAAATGAAAACCATTCTGAACAGCCACTCAGCTCTTAAAACACCCACAACTATTGGCTAACAAAATGAAAAAGAAAAAAGAACTTAATTTGTCTGGGAAATAGGATGAGACAATGCCAATGATCCTACTTTCAATAGTAGTGATTAAGTTTGTAGCGAATGGGGAAGCAACCTCTTGGGAGTCGGTTTAACAAGACAGCGGTTTGTGAGAAGTTTCTCGAGTGAAACTTACATCTCACTAGGGGAATATGAAGGGAATGAGGGTTGTTCGCTACAAAGTATATGGCATGGTGGGTCTTAGCTGTAAAGGTTAGAACTGGTGGAACTAAGGAATGTAGTTTGCCTGAACCCTCACCATGGAAATAGCAATAGAATAGTGAGAAACTTCCAATGTCTTGTGTGTGAGAAAGGGGTTACAGAGTGGAAAATAGTTCAGCAAGTGGAGATGATTTTGGACACTAATGAGAGTGAAAAGAGAGACCCCCTCCTTTTTGTAGCAGTCAGCCGTTTTGATTAGTTCTGTGGTGGAGTAGAGTGGTGTGGACCAGCCTGTCCCACTTTTTGGCACAAAGGTAGAGAAAACTGATCTCAAAGCCCTGTTCTTCCTGGATTTATATTAAGTAGCTATCACCACGAGATCGCTGAAAAATGAGCATAGCAGGATAATAAAGGCCTTAAACTTGACGAAAACAAAATTTTATCGTCAAAATGTTTATGTTTTCATTAAGAGGAAAGAACAAAGTAATTTTTAATTATTTTTCAAAATTTTTTTGTTTTTATTAGAGCATTCTAACTTTTGATTGAAAAACCTTGTTTCTCAGCATCAGCAGGGTTCTAGTAAATAACATTGCGGATTTTTGTGTATTTTTTGTTAATGGCAGTCATTAACTTTGAAAATCTTGCAAATATAAAAATAATTGTTGGATTTTCATGAAACTTTCAGAACTATTCACAAATGATGGAAATTATTATAAATATGTTTATTTTTTTTTTAAAGTCATGGTAAAAAATTTTTTTATATTTATTACCCCTCCATAATTAATTTCATGAAAACTCATGAAATTTTAAAACATACAGCTATAGCGATTAATTAGTTAAAAACACAAGGCTTTGAGGAAAGCAAATCATTTTCTCTTTTTTTTTAGTTGATACCCGTCTACCTTAAAATCAGCTCTAAATTGTAACATACAAAACTCAATAAACAAAGATATTATTTAATTTCAAAACCTTTTAGTTGCTTTTACTTGTTTGTATGACTATGGATAATATTTTCTGAAAGCAAGAAATGTTTTCGATGAAAAATAAATTTTTACAACAATTATTTGTTATTTCTTAAATTATTTTATTGTTAAATTTATGTTTATTGCTTAAAGTTGTTAAATATTTTTAAATTAATCAAAATCGCGTACACATTAGTCAATGGTGTTATTAAGTAGATAGATATCATTTACAGATTATAAAATAAAGCTGGTTACAATCAGAAAGTTGCCTCTAGTTAAAAATCTAATATAACATGTTTTTTTTTTGTGCCCCAAAATAGCTAAAATTCAAATATATGGAAGACCGGAAGCATCATGAAAACAATAGTCCATCACGTGGTTTATGTTGGTAGTAACATAAACATTTTGATGATAAAATTCTGCCTTCGTCAAGTTTAAGGCTGTTTTTATCATTTGATGCCTACTTAAAAATAATGAGGTAAATAAGTTGTTCACATAAAGCTAAACTGTCACTTGTGACCTTCCGTACTCTAACTTTTCCTCCCGTAAGATGAAATCACGCACATGTCACTTGTTAATTAACACCTCTGTTAAGCCTGGCTTCCTATCATTTGAAAGTACATTTTTTTTTCAGCGCAGAAAGTAAGTAATGTTTGTTTCAAATTGCATTAAATAAACTTTATAATTTCTAATTTTCTTAAATTAATTTTTTAAAAAATTCATAATTGATTTTTTAAAAGTAAAATTTAACTTTTGTAAACAAAAGTTAAAAAAATGGCTGACGATCAATTTTCTGTCAATTTTGCTCATAAAAAAAATTGAAGATTTTTAACAAAAATTTTGGGCGTGCTAAAAATTATTAAAAATATTCAAAAAATACTTTCATCTTTCCTCTTGATAATAACATAAACACTTTAAGTTTAAGGCTGTCTATGCTCATTTTTCAGTGATCTCGTGGTGTTTGCTAATATTAAAGTTGGTAAGTAGTTAGGGAGTGTGGTGAGTGTATGTGGGATTGTCCTTCACTTTGGTACTGGGTTTTTGATTTTTGCTTATGCAAGTATTTAGTTTTAGAAACAAAGTTAGCTGATTGTCCTTAAGAATGTTGGCTTTAATGTTAATGAGATGATCAGTAGATGATACTTTTCAAGAGCTTTAAGAAATTTTTCAGTTTGTGTGTAGAAGTATTTGATCCACTTACCTTAAGCAGCTTCATCAGTCCTTCCAGCTGAATCATTAGCTCCTTCCGACTCTCTTGCAAGGACTGCATCCGTGCCTCTAATTCATCTTTTCGTTGTCGTAACAACCGCAGCTCAGCCAACAACGTTGGATCATACTGGACTTCCATGTTTTTAGCATGTGCTTCTTGCTCCATTCGTAAACGTTGAATCTCCCGCATTATTTCTCTGGAAAACAATAATAATAATAATAACAACAACAATAAAAAATAATAATAATGACATAACAATACTTGTAATAATAACAATAATAATAAAAATAATTATAACAATAATAATAGAAGAAATAATTGTTCTCACAAGTAAGAAATATAAAAAAATTGTTCTCACAAGGAAGAAATATGAAAAAATTGTTCTCACAAGGAAGAAATATAAAAAAATTGTTCTCACAAGGAAGAAATATGAAAAAATTGTTCTCACAAGGAAGAAATATGAAAAAATTGTTCTCACAAGGAAGAAATATGAAAAAATTGTTCTCACAAGGAAGAAATATAAAAAAATTGTTCTCACGAGTACATCCCACACCTTATGAAGGACTTTATCTATGTAAAATACGTGTGTTTTTTGTTTTATTCTAATTGGTCAGTGGAAAATATCATGATGCCATTTCTAATCTTAGATCTTTGGGCAGGACACGGAAAAAAATGTGTACACAACAGAAATCAAAGTAAATAAAATAATAATAATAATAATAATAGTAGTTAAATTTTCTTAGAGATATTATCCAGGCAGCAGAAAATCTGTTCCTTCCTGAATTACTCTGACAAGAATTCACCAGGCAATTGAAAGTCCCCTCATCTAGAGAAAAACAACTAGCTTAAATTAAGCTACATGGGCTGAACTTATTTGAACCAGCAGGGGAGACAGGTTAATTCAACAAAGCATTAGTTTCTATAACCAGGAGGATGCAAGTTCAATCCCTATACAGGGTAACAAATATTGTCCATAAAATAGAACTTAATAATAATAGTAGTAATAACAATAATTAGTAGTACCCGTGAAAATGTCACAGCTTTCCCGTTTGAATTTTGTTTTCTTTTTTCTTGCTTTCTTTTTCTCACTAAATCAAACTGCATCTCTGATATGTCTTTTACTTCTATCACATGATCAAAACAGAACGGTCCATTATTTACAAGGTATTGGCAAGGCATTTCTTTCTTTCCTTTTCTCACTGAAACCAAGTAGCTTCTCTGATATGTTTTCTCCATCTTTTCACAGAACCAAAACAGACTAGTCCATTATTTATGAGGTATTGGCAGAGAGTAACAGACACACTAACTAAGGAAAGAATGCAGAATTATAAGAAGACAATAATACCTTAATATCCACACAAATGTATAGAATTACTTTGATTTGGAAAAATTAATTTCCTAACTATATCTATTTCTTTTGATGTGTCATACCAAGTAATTCCCTTTTGTAGCACCTTTAAGAAAGATGGGGTTTACTTGGCAGTGCTCATCTTTTTACCAGCTAACATGTAGTAGGTCAAATGAGACTACATGATACAAGCAGCAAGGAATAATCCCTGACATGATATCGAACATATAAGATGGATTTCCTTACAATGCTAAAATGACTCCAACAACACAGCTATTTACGTTGGTGAGGGAAAGTAGATTTATATCTTTTCCCAAATTGTCCCAGCCAGTGTTTGAACTTGGTGCACTGATTCCATTTTCCATACTGTTAACCATTACGTCAGCCATGCTTTTGTTTTTTACCTCCTTCTTGTAAGTACAAGGTAGCTTCAGGACATTGGCAATGATGGCTCTCTACAATTTTCTATCCCTTATAGCATGTAATAAATTTTGTCTTTTTATCTCTCCTAAACCTTGTTCTGCCATCTATTAACTTGCTAAGTTGGTTATGCATTGTGTTCCTCTCTTCCTCTTGCCTTCAATCTGTCCTTGTAAGTAGTAAAATTTCCAAGCCCTCTTTCCTTAATATGTGCCCTAGAAATTTCAACTATCTCTTCCTGATGTTAAGTAAGTTTCCTTTATGTTTCCATTTTCTGTAAAATTTTGTCAGTGCTCAAATATTCAGTCCATGGCATTCTCAGTATCCTTCTGTAGAACCATATTTCTGTTGCTTCAAGCCTCTTCATCATCTGTAAGGAGAATGTTCAGTATTTACTGCCATATAGGAGGATTGATATTGCATAACAGTTCAGTACTCTTTTCTTTGTTCCTAATGAATTTTTTCTATTTCTTAATACTTTGCTTAGGTTTTGGAATGCATCTTTATCTAAAATTAAAATAAGAAGAGTGAATAAGAAAATAAACTAATAAAATAATGGCTTCCAGAATAAATCTATAAAATAAAAATAAAAACTTCTAATTTTTATAAGCTTCAGCAATTAGAATTCCCAAAACTACTGATTACCAAAATTTAAAAAAAAATGAATTAAGACAAGACAATACCAATAACATTAGATTGATTTATATCATGAAAAAAATACAATGTTCTCTCTTAACATCAGCAAGAATAAAACTTAACAATAATAACTTAAGAGTAACTGTTTTTTCCTGCTATATATTATACATTTAGAAAAGGAAAACTGCTTCAAAAATCACTCTTCATCCAATTGTTGGGTTACCAGTATACGAATAATGTCACATCTATGTTTGGGATGCTTGTCTTGTCTCTGATGACTTCAGAATTGAATATGTAAGATTATAAATGATTAAATCTTTTAAGACACTTGTTCACCCAATACAAGGCTCAAGAGCAACTAAAGGTAGAAGTGAATGATGTTGTTTTATGGGACATAAGAGGAGATAAAAAGTGCAGATTATGAGAATATGTAGGTTTGATAAGAGTTAAACCTAGAGTTGAAGAGGTTAAAACTGTCATCTCCAGAATTAATCTGAAAAATGAAAATAATCTGTTTTTTATAATTAAAAAAAAAAACAAATAGAGAGATAAAACTCTGCTAATTTTCATAAAGTTCAGCTATTAGAATTTCTACAACTATTGGCTACCAAAATTAAAAAAGAAAAAAAAATTCAATTTGTCTGGGAAAGAAGATGAGACAATGCCAGTGACGTTAGTTTCAATAGTAGTGATTTATATCATGAAAAGACACAATGTCCTCTGTTTATAACAAAATAAAAAGATAACAAAAATAACAGCTTCTGTTTTTCCTACCATATGCTACACATTTTTTTAAAAAAAAACTGTTTCAAAAATTACCCTGCACTGATAGTTCAAAATATTAGGATGACAGGTAAATATCCCTGTTTGACTAAATAGTCCCCTGATAACTCTAGAATTAAATATATATGATTATAAATTATTAAATCTTTTTTATATACTATTGTTCACCCGATATAAGGGCCAAGAGTCACTCAAGGTAGAGAGTTACTGACTGAGATTGTTATATGAAATAAATGCAAATTATTATGATATTGGGACTCAAACTCGCACCTCAAGTGAAACTCATACATACAAACCATTGCTAAGAATGCAGGTAAAATGGTCGGATTTACAAGCACCAGGTCAGGTCAAAATTCGAGTGCTGTTGTCATATCTGAGCAGGAGCTGCCCAGATCTTACTCTCCCGTCTTGATAGAGCCCAAAAGCATCTCTGAGACCTTGTGGGTGACAAATTATTCTCCACCCTCTAATCTCTCTTTCACAGGTGAGATTGTAAGTAAACTGGGATTGCAAAGGAAATATTTGTCGCATGATTATTTCCACGTCACAGAGAATGAATCACTAAGTTCCAACTCGAAGATCGAGGGCAGAAAGAAATGCCGAAAACTAGATTCGCAAATACTATCTCGCTAATCAAAATGCACATCACCAGTCAGAAAAATAACTCAATCTCCACCACACGCGGTAGCCAAAATTGCCCAATTCCCCATATTCGAGAATACCAACTGCTTTTATTGGGTGAAAATTTTTTCCATTCGTCGACAGCTGAGAGACAATCTCCAGTATTTTGCATATCAAAGTACGTTTAATTGCGACTCCTGTGTCAGACTTTTTTTTTTTAATCCAAATATTCCGTCTTCAGCATGTCATGCAGAATACGTGCCCTTTTGTTTGGTAATTAATTTTCTTTTTCGCCAGCTTTTCCGTCGTAAAATACACGCGACTCGCTGTCACTTAGTTTGACGAGGTAAATCCCCGTTTTCTTCGCTATAGAGATATAGCAAGCTGCTCTATCACTACTACCATGGAAAGTGCTCAAATGAACTACATTCCTTGGTTCCACCAGGTCTAACCTTCACAGCTAGATTTTGGGGTTTCATTTTTTTCAAGATGTTTTTTTATTCCCCACCTCCCAGAGAAATTGTACATATATTCTATGTCTGTCTATATTCTGAGATTGTACATATGGGAACAAGTTAGGACTTCATAGAGACTCTGAGGTATTATGGTGACTGTAGTAAGAATGGTAAGTAAAAATTTGTTGTTTTGGTGTAAGGAATACTGTGGTATGTTTGGGTCAGTAATTGTGGCTAGCTAAGTTTAGGATAAGGCAGACTGAAAACCAGCCTTCCCTTACCCTGACCTTTTAGCCTTGTGCCATATTTTTGTATTTTTAAAAATAAATATTACTTTCCTCTTTGGTACCTAGACTTTATGAATTTAAACACAATACTAGATTGGTGGCAAGGTTTCATCATTTTACAGTTGTTATTATTATTATTATTATTAGAAATTAACGGCATATCAACCCACAAAGGTTATTTAATGCCTACAACATTTTACAGTTGAAATGGCTACATGTAACTATCAATTCTAAACTAATAGTTTCTATTCTCACACTTCTCACTTATGGAAC
This sequence comes from Acanthosepion esculentum, assembly GCA_964036315.1. Lineage (NCBI taxonomy): Eukaryota > Metazoa > Mollusca > Cephalopoda > Sepiida > Sepiidae > Acanthosepion > Acanthosepion esculentum. The sequence continues at coordinate 73,449,636 of OZ038489.1, read as the reverse complement.
TCACTTCTGGCTTCAAAATTTAAATGCAATGTCAATCATTATCTTCCATCTTCCTAATTCCTGTTCTTTTATTGTTCTCTATCCTTAATAGTGTTTTTTCTCATATTCTTTAACAGTCAGAAACCCTCTTGTGCCTTAGTGGCTTTATTGCCTTGCTTCCAGAGAAGTGATTAAAAAAGAAAGAAAGCATTATACCATTTATTATACAATCAAAATTAATGCTTTATATTATTCAAGATGGCAACACTCAGCCTTCTATTATTTTCTTTAGAAATAAAACTAGACAAAAAGTAATAATGCAATGACATGACATTAGGCTCTTTGCTATTAACACAATCAACATTAGTGCGAAAAATAAATAATGGTATTACATCAGGTGAAGATGAGTTTCCAGCACTGACTGATATTGATAATGGTAAGACTGTGAGCTTCCACGCTCTGTTACCTACAGAAGGAGGAAGTGTAATTGCTAGTGACATGAGAATGAACCATCTTCCTAAGTAACTGCTTAGGAAGGTAAGTAAGAGTATTAACATAAGTGAGTTCTCATCGGAACATTTTTCACTCAGTCAATGATAGGCTAAAACTGAAAAAAAAAAAAGAAAAATATATGTATGAACCAAAAAAAAAAAAAAAACAGGTAGACTTTCTTGACTGTCTTTTGGCTTTCCATCATAAGGAAACACCATAGATAGTTGAATTTTGAAAAAAAGAAAAAAAAAATAGAAATAAAGATATAATTCAATCGTTGGGTGCATTTAAAAATAGTTGTCGTGATCAATATCTGACACAAGTTTCCTTCTGCTTGCTGATGCTTTTGAGAATAGATGACTTGTTAGTGTGTCTGTTAACTATATCCTCTTCAGCTCATTCAAAACATAAACTAGCTAAAGAAATAATAATAAATTCATTGAATATGTCAGAAGGTAAAAATATATAGAAACCTTGAAGACATATACTGGGATATACTTTCATTCTTCTTTATTTTTTGTTAATTTCATTTACATACCTTTATTCAAAAGTTTATTTCATTTACACACCTGAAGATTATCTCTGCATTTATTATATTATTATCATTATTATATATTGTAGCAAAAGTATTTTTGTTTATAACATATTTACTCCAAAACATCTAGAGATTATTATTATTATTATTATCATTATTATATATTGTAGCAAAAGTATTTTTGTTTATAACATATTTACTCCAAAACATCTAGAGATTATTATTATTATTATTATTATTATTATTCTATTGCTGCTGCTGCTGTTTTTGATGTTGTAGTGGTGGTGGTGGTGTATCTAGTGATTTTACTTTTACAAATTTTACACCAAATATTATTTGATGTACACATCTAAAGACTATTGTTCCAATGCGTGTGTGTCTGGCATCTGTCAGTCTTGAGAAAACCTTGGATCTATGCCCAAAGAATTATGTCTCAGCTGCTAATGATGGTGGTGCTGCATTTGTCATGGCCGTACAGACCCGCATTGATTGACTGCCTCAATTGCAACAAAAACATGAGAAGACAATCTCCTCTGATATTGCCTTGTTTTTTTACTGCCAAGTGTACTATTCCCCAGTGGCAAGCATTCCTTTCTCCCCTCCTCACTCCGGTCCTCGGTGTAAATTGCATCTCCAGAGTCAGCAATTGTTGGCAACATCTTCTCCCCTCTCAATCTCTATCGCCCTCATCTCCCTTTTGCAGAAGTCTTTTTCACTATACCATTAATTAATAATAATAAGACCGGACCTTATTGTTAGAGATAAGGAGATTAGCAAGTGCTGATTTATTGATAGATGCAACTGTTTCTTTTCTCACACTTCTCATCTGTGGAACTCTCTTCCGGTTTCTTGCTTTCCTGCCATCTACAATCTCAAAAGATTTAAATACAATGCCAATCACCATCTTTTGCCTCCCTGAATCCTGTTCTTTTATTATTTTTCCCCATCACTAAAATCTTCTCATTTTTTTCCACCCTCAGTAGCCCCCTGAATTTTAGTGGCATTATGATTATGTTTGGAACGAAATTATTTTAAAAAAAAAGGTAAATACTGGTCATTTATATTTTAGTCTTTAAGCATTTACTCGGTAAGTCATCTCTTTTGGCAGGCATCTTACCTTCAACAGGGATAAGCAGTTGGCATATTCTATGCCCTGCCAACAAAGCACATGAAAATTATGTTTGAGAGAAAAATCTATAAACATGTTTAAGGAATGTATTAATATTTTATATATACTCAGTACTTTACATCTATTCTCGACTGCAATGGTGACTTCCTTATGGCTTTCTGGTAAAGAAACATTTACAGAGATCATGAAGAACCAATAACCATTTTCCTTACAGAGCATCTTCAGAAAAAACATCTTCTATGTGACATGTCCATTCAGGATGTGGGTGATCATGGCTCTTCACAACTTCTTATACTTTGTAGCTCTTAGTAATGTTTGCCTTTTTACCACTCTCCATTCATATAAGCTTGTTACCCTTGTCCATTTTGCCTTCTATATGTTCTGTGAATGTTAAATTTTCAAGACCTCCTTGGGATAAGCAACAAATAAAATTGTATTTCTGTCTCTTATTATGAACAAAACAGAAATGTGTATTAATGCCTGTGTTCTCACAGAAAGGTTTTTAAATAGAGACTATAAAGAAATTAGTAATGTCATAGCTCCTACATTTTTTACACAAACAGGATGTTGAGCACTTGATGACCCAAAGCAAACTGCATAAATATGTTTTTTGCGTATCAGTTCAATGTGTACATCCACTTTAACCAAAACAAAATTAATAATATATTATAACCAAAGACCAAAACCTTAATTTCAAACCAACTAAAAACTATATATACCCAAATTCAAACAAACCCTACACAGACCAGCATTTGATGTCAGCACTGACATGCTGAGAGATGCCACTGATAATGACAACTCAGCAGGTGTGCCACCACCAAATGTCTATTCACTTCTAATTTCACCACTCTCTCCCTGTTGCCTTAGCAACAGCAACAGACAGAAGTTACTAGTCTTTATATATATGTAAATAAATTATACATTTATTTACCCCTACTCAATGTCCTCTTTTGATTGATACTTGGATTTACATTTGCCAAGTCAGAGAAGGAATGAACCCCCACAGTAGTAACAACAACAAAGTTCTGCCTTCCAGGTTACCTATTTTTGCCTGCAACTGTAACTTATGTCTACTTTGTACCAGAAAGTAGCTTATGTCTACTTATATATTTTCCACTTGGTTAGCCTTTGAGCCAAAAGCCAAGTTTCTAAATGCTTATTTTCAAGGTAGACAGACCCTCTCAAGCTTTGAAAGCTTTGTACAATTCAATTTTCCTTCCTCCACATGGCATTGTACCAAGTTAAGTTTAGCTTAGTATATATCTATAATGAAATTAGCTAAAAGTGATTTTATTACAAACAAGATAGGCCATTTGTTGTAACCTAATTATCTGTGACCAAGACACAAAAGCAGGCAAATATTACACTGGGAAGGTAGAGGCTGCTTAATGTTTTTAAAATATATAAATATGTATTATAAGCAAGGTTACTCTATATCAGTATAATCATCTTTATTTTTTAGATGAATCATTGTCAACCATTATTATTAATTTTACTTTCAACCTCATATTTTATTAGTTCAAGAATTATCAATTTTGAATAATATTTACTTTCATTTTCATTTTTTATTAGATCAAACATTGTCAACCATTATTATTAATTTTTGACTTCTCTTGACTTGCATCTACATTTTTATTAGGTCCAGCATTATCAACCATTATTATCAAATTTAAATATCATTTCCTTTCATTTTTATCAGATGAAGCATTGTCAACCATTATTATTAATTATGGATGGTATTTAATTTCATTTTTTTTTCATGAAGCATTTTCAAACATTAATTTTTACCAGTATTTACTCCCATTTTCATTTTTTATTACATGATGCTTTGTCAAACATTATTAAGATTTAACTAGACTTTCATCTAGTTTTATTAGATGAATCATTGTCAAACATTATTATTAGCCTTTACTTTCATCTTAATGTTATTTGCTTTTTCCTTCTATTATTTGCATTCAATCACAACTTTTAGTCAAGCCATCTATCTACAGCAATGAGGATACAGTGCAGACTAATCAGAAATAAATATCATCAAGAATTTATCCTTTATTTCTGATCTTCTATTGACTAAACACTGCCATAGACTGACAACCAGAGTAAAAGTTGTCATAAAAAATAAACAAAAAAAAAAAATAAGTCAAAAATAAATACTAGTAAAATATTAATATTAAAAACGACTATGAAAAAAAGGGTCCTTGTGATTATCATGAAGCTATGCTCACCCTCATTTCTTAAAAATCCTCTGATATTTTATCCTTGACTAACAATGTGTAAATTGATGGAATACAAATTGTTGACTATACTGACTCTTGTGGTGGGCACCTCGAGGCGGTGTAATGGTTAGCAAGCTCGTCTTGCTAGCACAATTATGACTGAGTAGTGAGTTCGATCCTCACTGGGTGCTCCATACTTTCGGCCTTGTGCCACATCTGAGCTACGCTTGGAAAATCACTAGAGGGCACCTCGACGTGGTGTAATGGGTAGCGAGCTAGTCTCGCTATAACAATTACGACTGAGTAGTGAGTTCGATCCTCACTGGGTGCCCCATACTTTCGGCCTTGTGCCACATCTAAGCTACACTTGGAAAATCAATATACTGACTCTTGTGGTCTTACCTAAAATTGAACTCACCATCCTTGGCTAACAAATTTCTGAAGATATGAGACCCCTACTCCTCAGCTTAATGGATGTCTTCTAAGCACTGACAGTAGATTGTCTCCCTTCCTGCCAAAGTGGATCTAACCTTTAGGCATTAGTTAAGTTTATTGAAATTTATCCTCAGTGAACATATTTCTGTTGTTTGGTGAAATTCGGTCACTCAGTTTATTGAGCAAAATCCTATTTTAATACAAATCATTTTAAAAAATGTAGTTAAGATTTTTTTTTTAATCTTGAAAAGATATTTTGAAAGTACCGATCTGTTTTAAATCAGGATTCAGTTTACAATCAGAACATATCCTCTCCAAATATTTTTAGGTAATAAAATCAAAGTCAAAATAGTACGGTATATAATAATAGTAATAATAATAATAATAATATTAATATACATTATTTACACTTGGACTATTGTCCTCATCTTTGTTGTCATCATAATATTTTGGCAACTGTGATTTCCAGGCTTCATCAGGTGTATGTACAGTTGTGGACAGACTTATTCACCCCCACTGAATATTTGCATATTTTCTAAGGAAATCCAAATATTTGCAAGTATTTACTAATTTACCATAAAAAGTTGATTCCGTATTAAGTTTTGAGCAATTCATGAAATTTTAAAAAGTTCTGATCTATTATATTCATAGTTGTAGATTTTTCTAAAAATTGGTGAAGTCCAAAATTATTTGCCCCACTTATGAACATTATGAATTAATATTGCTCTAGGGCAATTGTAATTTTTTTTTTTCTTAATCTAACATTTAATATAAACACCCTTTAAAAATTAAATAGTATTGACCTGATTCTATAACATTCTAAAAGGTAAGGAAGAAAACAATATGCGAGTCCAACATACCATGATAACTCATTTGTTCTACAACCATGCTAAAGATGGCTGAATTTGACAAAAAACTCCAAATAAAGATAGTTGATGCATACAAACAAGGTGATGGATATAAAACACTTTCCAGGCATTTAAATGTTCCTAAATTGACAATTCATAGCATTATCAAGAAGTACAAGAAGACTTATTGTTTCGAGAATAAATTAAGGACTGGAAGAAAATGGTTAATTTCTGAGAGAATAAAAAATGTATCAATTAAGACAGTCACTATATGCTTTCATCAAGCAGGATTCAGGGTTTATTGCCAAAGGAAAACTCCCTTTCTTCAGGCTAAACACCTAAAATGCAGATTAGCTTATGCTAGGTATCATCTAAAACTTGGAGTAAATATTGGAATTCTGTTTTATGGTCAGATCTAATCAAATGAGAATTATTTGGTCACATGAGAAAAGTAAATGAAGTTCACAAATCAAAAAATATCCATGGGAGTGGGAGCATTCTGCTCTGGGGATGTTATACTGCTTCTGGACCAGGAGAACTAGTGAGAGTACAGGGTATCATGGATAAAGAGTAGTATTTGGCTAGTCTTAAAAATAATATTATAAAACAAAGTGCTTGAAATCTGTCTTTGGGGCATGACTGGACATTCCAACATGACAATGACCCAAAACATGTGGCACAAATTGTTAGAAAATACTTGGATGACAGCAAAATTTAGCTATTGGCATACCCTGCACAAAGTCCTGAATTAAACCTCGTTGAAAATTTATGGGCATAATTGTAGAAAAAAGTAAGCAAAAGAAGTCCTTTGAATTTGGAGGAACAAGAAGCTATTGCCAATGAAGAATGGAGCAAAATACTTATCAAATGTTGTGATCTTGTAAGGAACTATCAAAAATAATAAAAGGCAATAATCAAGAATAAAGGTTGCACAACTGATTACTGAGACAATTTTGTCTTATGTTAAATGATTTTAGTTTTTTTTTGTATTATTGTTTGACATTAAAATAAAAATTTTGTTGTGGGCATCACTGCATATTTTTTAAAACCCAGTATTTCATTATTTTGGAAAAATGCACATGAAGTTTCCATGAAAATTTGAGGCATTACAACTTTATTGGTAATTATGGAAGTGGGGTGAATAATTCTGTCTACAATTATAGATTCGAGTTACCTTCAGGAAATTTTGAATTGAACCATTCATTTAATCTATGAAGCTAGATTGTTTTCATTCTATTGTTTTCAGTTTAAGTCCACATTTCCAGGGAAGGAATAACTGCATAGTACTAACTAAAAACAAGACAATATATCCCTCAATTTGGAGAGCAGAATGATAACAAATAAGACTTGTAGATTAAATTAAGGATTTAGATTGTGTCCATAAAGAGATACATGAATAAAAAAATTAATTATAGTGTCAAAAATAATTATAACAATTATAATTATCATTAATTCACTCATTTTAAACCAATGAGAATTAACTCCATTTTCTCCTATACACAAACAAACCTGTAACATTCTCACTATTAGACAGGCTGTCAACACATGCATCAATGAAAATTTTGGCTCCTTTTCCTTTTTCAGGCCATATTAACAACATTTATATCTTAGCACTCAACAAAAATTCAAGGTAAGAAAACCCCAGACATTATCTGAAGATTCATTACACACATCAATAAAAAAAAAATAAAGAGAGAAAGACTGTATACACTTTACTTATTCTTTATTTTATCATTCTGATCCATATTTGATCTGTATTTGACCCCAGACTCACAATTTTACTACGTATTACTGTTTCTCATTTCTCCAACAGCACATAACAACCAGATAATAAATAATACTACTTTTGTTGTTTTCATGTCTTACTGTTTCTCATTTTTATGAGTATTTTTGCATATATAAATGTTAGGAGGTCTATAATTATTTACTCAGACTTATAACTCCCCTACAAGTACATAAGAGAGCACATTGGCTGAAATGTGATGACAATGAAAAAGAAGAGATTATAGTTCAGCTGTAAACAGTGTAAAACTCTTCATCCCAGAAATTCAAATAGAAATAATAATAATAATAATAATAATCTTGCTACACAGGCTATTTTGCAAGGAGGCAGAAAATGTCATATTAGCACTTGTGGAATCACAGAAAGAAATGGCAACCTACTGCGGGAAAAAATCTGCCTCATCAGTCATGTATCGAAAGATACACGATTGTCTAAGCATGTCTCACATACTTAGACATAACTGACTAATAGGAAGTATGGACTTGAAGTTGACAAGAAATGACACAGACATAAGATAGAGAAAGTGATCAAGAATGACCAAGTCAAGATCTTGTGGAATTGCAATATCCAAACAGACCGCCTCCTTGAGGCCAGCAAACTAGACATCACCGTTGTTGGCAAAAGAATAAGAAAATGCCTCCTCTGTTGTTGGTGGTCATAATATCAAGGTTAAAGAAATTGTCAAGCTTAAGATATCGCTGATTTCCCTAGAGATTGTAGTTAGCAGAATTTGGAACATTCAAGCAGCTATTGTCCCAGTTATCACTGGATTGCTGGGCCTATACTAACAGACTTATCATGTTGAATATACGAGTTCTCATCTGATTATTGAAATTAAGTAACATTGGGATTTGGTCAGTACTTAGATGGATGACCGCTTGAGAATAACAGGTGCTGTAAGCTTGGGTATAAATAAATAGTGTCTACTCAAATATTAGTATCCACTTAAATAGTTTTAAAGTGATAAAAATTTTAAAGTGATAAATAAAAAAGCTGTTACTTCTTTAGAAATTGTTTTGTTTACATTTGGATGCGAAATGAAATTTGAGAATCTATGGTGAGAAGGATTTTGCTAGAATTTTTTTAAAGAGGATTTGCATTGTAATGTAATGAATATCAGCTTGGAGTGAGAAATCAGAGAGCTGAGTTTGAATTCCAGTCATGTTCATTACTCTTGGAATGCATCTTTGGTTATCCCAATGTGCCTTCAGATTTCAATGTCGCACTTTCCATCCTCTGCTTAAACACTTCCCAGATGTTTGATTTTGGTATCTCTGATTGGTTTGATTTATTTTGTTTTACGACATATCAACCTCAATGGGTTATGTAATGCCGACAACATTTTTAGGATAGATTCGTATGAATAGAATATGCATTCTTTGGTTTAGATTGGTTTGGTTTATTTTGTTTTGTGGCATATCAACCTCAATGGGTTATTTAATGCTGACAACATTTTTTATTGCTGGTAATATTTTGTTTTATCAAAAATCTGTTTCTGGTAACATTTTCCCTTCAAAATTGTATTGCCGGTAATAATCTTTTTCAAAAAAGTATTGCTGGTAATAGTTAACTATTTGCCCATAGCTGGGACCCTAACAGGTGCTACCACCCTAGGTCAGGGTGGACCTGGGAACACCAGCAATTAAGAGGTGGTTCCATGCTCCTCAAAACCTCCTGACCAGAGGCCTTGTAAGTCATCTTACCCAGGACGCAGATGTAGTTTAACATCTTACCCAGAACACGGATGTAGTTTAACATCTTACCCAGGATGAATCTCTGATTAGTAATTTGCATTTTGGGATCACCATATTTCTTTAGTATTACTAATATTCACCATAAGAATCAAGAAATATTTAACTTCAAAATTATCAAGAAATTGTACATTAAAGAGATTAGTATCAATTTCCTTCTATAATACCAAAATAGTTTTTGATTATCTCTATAAGTTATGAAGAGCCTTATAACATGTCTCCTTACAATGAGTAAGTTTTCTTTCTAAAATGATAAAATCCAACACAAACTTGCAAAAAAAAGAGAAAAAAAATGAAAAAATTATCTTTTGCCCACTTTTTATTAACACATGCAGAGATATTATTACATGCATCTCCATATGACTTCTATAATCTAGACTAAAATAGAAGTTGAATAAAAATAGTTGGAAAGATGGCTTAAAGTGCAGGCAATTTATACTCCAGAATAAACAACCAACATTGTAAATATGGTAGGATAGATTTCTAAGCAGCCCATTAAATTCTAATACTGATAGTTATTACGAAATTTATTAAGTAAAACAAGTCATGAATTTTAATTTTTAAACCAAACATCTTGACTTCAGTCATTTTTCCCACCACCATAATGTAGCTTCCCTGTGCCTTTTCTATAAATATTTTCAAAGTAATTGTTCTGATGAGCTTTTCTATTTGGTATCTAGACTTTATAAAATTAAGCATACTACTAGAGAGGCAGCAAGGTCTCATCATTTTATAGTTGTAATGGCTAGATGTAACCATAAGTTCTATGTTAAAATTTTCTTCCCTTGCACCTCACACTTGTGGAACTTTTGGCCAGCTTCTTGCTTTCCAGTCAACTTTGCTCCTCAGAAATTTAAATTCAACATTAATTGTTATCTTCTATCTTCTTAATTTAATAGTGTGTTTTTCTCTCATATTCTCTAACACTCAGTAACCCCATACATCTTAGTGGCTTTATTCTCTGTCCTTAATGTTTTTCTTTTCTCGCATTGTTTCATACTCAGTAACCACCACTGCGTCTTAGTGGTTTTATTGCTTTGCTTGAGGTGAAATGATTAAAAAACGAAATTCACTTCATTTTGAATTTAAATGGTTGTTTTCTTTCTTGTAAAAACACATGACTGTCTTCCTACAATCATTTCATCTAAAATGTTAATTATTACCTTCTGAAATGTTTCAACTGAAAAATAAAGATATCATTTTCTAAAACCACTTTTTCTTTTAGTTCCTGTTGTATGGCACTAATATCTATTTGATTATATTCTCATATTCTCTCACACTCAGTAACCCCTTGTAACTTAACAGCTTTATTGCCTTGCTTAAGGTAAACTGATTAAAAATAATGTATTCTCTAATCTAAAACACAATTTATCAGTAACAAACTAATTTCCACTTCTAAATAATGGAGTTAATTGTTTGGAAATGATAATAGATTATTCATGCAGAAAATATTACCAATGCTATTGCAAAATTACTTAAATATTTAAATGCAATGTCAATCATTATCTACTGTCATCTTAATTCTTGTTTTTTTTTTAATGTTCTCTATTCTTAATAGTGTTTTTTCTCATATTCTTTGACACTCATTAACCCCCTTGCATCTTTAGGGACTTTATTGCCTTGTTGGGATGAAATTATTAAAAAAAAAATATGGCAGTCATTTCTTGATGATAAGAGATGTATCACCTTTCTTTTTACATTTTTAGTTTTAATGATTTAAAAAAAAAAAATAAGCAGAATTCTTTCTTACATGTGGTAATGGATTTAATTGCTTATATAAAAATCCACAATTACTCATGCAGAATATATAATCAATACAATTGTGAAATTAGTTAAGTATTATCAGGATTTTCTGATGATATATTTCATGTTATCATTCTTCGGTTATTTTTATTTTTAATGATCTAAAAAGTGGAATTCTTTCTTACATGTGACAATAAAGTTAATTATATAAATAAAAATCTTATATTACACATGCAGAATATATAAACAAAGTCAGTATAAAACTACTTAAATATTAATGTTTTTTTTCATGGTATGGAAAAAATAGTTTTTAAATATTCTACTCAATGAATAGCAAAACATGATTGCCAGAAAAGATTTTGAAAAAGCAACATGAAAGTATGAAGACTTTCTTGTAGATTACTAAAAGCTTCATTATAAAAGTGTATTTTTCTTTAATTACTACTATACCTTGTGAATCATTCAGTTTATACTCCCTGATATTACTCACAATTTCTCCACAATTTCCTGTCTTTTGTATCTTTTTGTGATATCTTGCAAAACCTACTCCATTATCCATTCACTCAAGCTTGCCAGGTAGGTTGTGCATTGCTTTCCTCTGTCTCACTTACTTTCAATCTGCCCTGGGAGTATCAAATTTTCCAAGCTCTCTTTCCTCATTATATGTCCTGGAATTTTTAACTCTCTGATCTTATTTGTAAATGTCATTTTTATTGCCACTGTCCCTAAAACTTTGTCATCGTTCACATGTTCGGTCCACGGTATTCTTAGCAGCCTTCTGTAGAACCACATTACTGTTGCTTCAAGTCTCTTCTTCATCTGTGAAGTGATTGTGCAGCAATCACTGCCATATAGGAGGACTGATACTATATAATATTTAGTACTCTTTTCTTTGTTTCTAATGATATTTTTCTGTTTCATTATAAAAGAGTAATTTTCTTTAATTACTATTATATGTTGTGATCCATTCAGTTTATACTTCCTGATATTACTCAGGCTTACGGCTATATTGAAACAACAGTTCTGATATGGTCACAAAGTTAAGCAATGTCAAGCCTGATCAGTACCTAGATAGATGACAGCTTAGAAATACCAGGTGCTGTAAGCTTGGGTGTAAATAAATAAGCAGAGTGTCTCCTCAAATATGAATATCCACTAAAAATAACATTCAAAGTGATAAAAATCTGTTGGATTAATCAATAAAAAATCCATTATTTCTTTAGAAACTGCTTTGTTTACATTTGGATACAAAATGAAATTTGAGAATCTATGAAAGAAAGATTTTTCTTAAAAGGTACTATTCATTGCTTGACTGGCAAAAGATCTTTGTGGCTGAGTCTTTATAAGCATGCCAAATCTAACATGAAACATTCAAACTGCTATTGTCCCAATTATCATTGGATTGCTACCCAGGGGGACACCTGCCTGAGAGTACACATTTTTCTTTACTAAGATTTCTCTAGATGAAAATAAATAAATACATTCTTTGTGAAATAAATGGAACGTCTACTCAAATATGAGTAGCCACTAGAAATAACATTTAAAGTGATAAAAGCTTTGGTGCATGGGTGGTCTAACTGATAACAACTCAGAATTGGAAATTGGATAGCCAAGTTCTAATTCCAGTTAGGTTCATTATATTTTACATACACATACCCTTCTGAAAAGTATAAATCCACCTCTTCTTTCCCCCCAGCTATGGATTAATCAATAGTTCAATAATTTACTTGTATAAGTAAATCTTTATTTCCAAACAATTAATGCAATCTAAAAATATTTTCTGGCTTTAAATAATGTGGAACAGTTTGATAAGTCATAAAAATAAATTAAGCAATCTAATATCACTCTTTATATATATATATACTAGCTGCTAATATTACTCATGTTATCATGGGTAAGATTTATTAAATCAATACATTAACATTCATTCACAATTATGTAGATAAATCAGTGTCTGTAGCCTAATTATGGAAAAAGCATTTTATACAAATATTTATTTCTCAACATAATATCTTTCCTTGTCAATGCACTTAATTTGGTGAAAAATATTTAGGTACATCAATAAATCTATGGTTTAATGATGAAGAAAGAATTTATTTTACACAATAAATATTTCTTCAACATAATATTCTTCCTCATTAATGCTCATAACCTAATGCTTTTACAGTGAGAGAACATTATACAGTGAAAACTTTTGATTAAAAATACCTGGTTCAGGCTACAGATTTATTGATTTACATCATAGTTACTAGCAGTAAAGGAAAATTTACATTTTATGCAAGACTCACGCTTTTACTCTTAGGCCCTGTGTAAAATGAACATTGTAACATGCTACCAATTTTCAACATATTTCAACTTTTCTTAATTCGATAATGTTTTGCTATTTTTTCTTTGTGTGTGTGTGTGTGTGTGTGTGTGTGTGTGTGTGTGTGTGTGTGTGTGTGTGTTGGTGCACTTGTAGACTACTGTCCAATTTTATTGTGTATTGCACAGTGACAAGGTGAATAAATAAATAACAGTTGCATTTTAGAACTGTTTGCATCTGAACTCTGAATGTGCAAGTCAGGGTTCAGCTTATATTACTCTCCACTGACTTTACATCTACTCCATCACTTTGTTGCTTTAACGCTTAACACTCTGCATCATCCACTACTTTCTTTTCCACTGCATTGATTTTAAGGCTCCTCTATTGCACTACTTAATTTCAGTTATGGACATTTTCTGTTGCCATAGCAGGATATGACAACACAACTGCTAACATGATATTATTCATTCATCTGAGTCACTTGCAGTGGCAGGATAAAATTTTGGCTTTGCAAGCAAAATCACCTCCAGAATGTTAAAGGTTAATCATTTTCTGAACAAAAAAGCTAAATGGTGGTAAGGAAAACATTTTGATGATTAAACAAAGAATTTTGAAATTTGCCACCAAAAACTTGTTTTAGCAAGTTTTGGCACCCAGTCTATATGCTGTGCATAAAAAATCTGGCCAAAAAGTAATTGTCAGTCATCAAGAATTAATACAAGAATTACTGACAGAATAAGAATTACTATTATATGTAAAAGTGTTTATTTATGTATGGTACAAATTAGAGTTGAGAAATAACTTTCCCTTACAGCACTCATGATTCTCAAAGAGTTGTCTCATTTAGTACCAAGATTCGAGAATTGTAATCTTTCGTCAATAAAGACAAACAGAAAATGCAAAGTATCAAAGGATAAATAAATTCAAAAAAGTAAAGAAAACTTAGCCCAGGGCTGTTACATCATTGCAGCAAACAACGAGGACAGATTAGTTTACAGTCACTTGAATTTGTTAGGCAAGATGAATAAGACCACTTAAAGAAGCCAATTTCCCAGTACAATCCAAGGAGAATTTTTTCAGGATAAGATAGTATTTTCATAATCATCTTGCAACTTTAGAAAGCTTTAAGCTTTTGTAAAATCTTGAGTATTAATTTGGATATATTGTAAACCCATAATCTCCTTTTGGTTGGTATCATCAGAACTATGCATTTTTTAATCATATCTTTAATTTTAATCTTTAAAAAATGCATAAAAAGAAACTAAAATTAAAGGATACCATAATTTTTTATCAATCTTTTATTTCTAAAATTTCCCTTAGCCAAACAGAATTAAGATTATATCCTTTTGAATAAAGAGCTTACAGTAACTAAAAAGGATCTAAAAAGATCCTTAAAAATCAAAAGTAAGACTGACTAAATCTAAATCAATTATTTTAAAAAAAAATTGAATTCAATATCCAAATGTTGCATATTTCTTCAATATACAAGAATTTTTTTTTTAATCATTTCACCCCAAGCAAGGTGATAATGCCACTAGGATGCAAGGGGTTTACTAGGAGTGAGAGAGAATGAGAAGTCTTTATTGAAGAGAAAGGACAATAAAAGAACACATTTAAGTAATACAGAAGATGGCAACTGGCATTGCATTTAAATTTTAGAACACTGTAGGTGGCAGGGAAGCAAGAAATCAGAAGGGAGTTCCACAGACAAGAAAAGAAACTATTAGAATAGAATATACAGTTGCATCTAGATGGTTCAACAGTAAAACAGTGAGACCTAGTTGCCAATTTAGTAGCATGCTTAAATTCATGCAGTCGAGGCACCAAGGAGAAAACTTCATCAGAACAATTTGTAGAAAAGACAGAGAGAAGCCATATCACAGCAGCGAAAAAGTGACTGAAGTCAATGTATATATAAAGTGTATACTATAAAAATAATAGATATATGGCAAAAATTCATTTAAAAATACATATTGTAATGATCATCATCACACACACATACATACATACATACTTACGCAAATTCAAATTATACAACAAGCATTCATTGGATAATAAATCAACACTACTGCGTAATGGACAATTTATAAATCGCAGCTATGCGACAATTTTATAATCGCTATATTTTCATATAGTCGATTTTGTGCACTTTTGGGAGAATTGAATCCCAAGAGACTTCTTAGCTTAGTAAATATTTTTAGGAAATATCAGCTTCTAATTGGTCAATAAACACACAAGTGGGCATTGCATTCCACCCATGCACAATATATTTTTCCAGTGCGTGACAAAGTCAAGTTTCTCGTCAAGGCGCTGTGAGCCTGTCACGTGATTACATTATCTATAAATAGCAAACACGAGTTTGCCTTTTTCTGTTTTTTCTCTCTTCTTGCTACAAAATGTAGTCCCACAAAATTATCGTCTTGACCAGGTGGTCAGACATTAAATAATATTTCACACATTCACGAACATACAAACTCTTACGAACAATTCCAAAATACGAACATTCACCAAAGAACAAACACAAATGTTCACACACAAACACAATGTTAACTATGTGCTTTGTAATTCGTTGTTAATACATATATGTTGATATATATATGCCTGGCCGCATACACAATTCCGGAAAATCCTCGTCGAAAACACAACTATACTTAAACATGAAAACAATAAACAAAAACTAAAAATTCTTGAAGCTATATACATAAAACAGTTGAAACCTAACCTGAACAAAATAAACTATGAAATCTCCAAAAATATCCTTAAATGCCTATAATTAGTAACAGAAGTCATTGGTTCATACCAACGGCTTTCCATACTCAATACTCATCGGATTCACTCTCGCGTGGTCATGTGTGACGTCATGAGCTGTCGTGCGATTTTCGTTTTCAGCGTTTTATATGCACGTGTTTATCGTTGCTTGGAAATCATCCATGTAAACAAATAATACTATCATCAATTTCTTGTTCGTGTATTGCATAAATATATTGTGTAATTGTCATCTTTGATAATGGCTTATGTAAGCCGAAAGCTCAGATTGGATTAAATAAAAAAAAGTATGTATCAATATTGTGATTTTCTTTCATTATTTAATGATAATGTTATTAAGATTATCAGACTATATGAAAAAAACTTATATAAAATATATAGACAACGCTTATCTATATTATTTAATGAAACATGTATATATATATATATATATATATATATATATATATATATATATATATATATATATATATATCAGTCATGTTTGTCGTCTTTATCTTCAGTGGGACTTAATTCAAGTCCACCATTTTTCTTGTAGCTGGACCTTCTTTTAGCAGGAAGTATAAACGCACGTGTTTTCTTTTTCATCTTCACCCCTCGGTCCTCTACAATATCTAATCCATATAGAAAGATATACACATAAATTTGTTTGTCATTAAAAAATAAATTAAAACTCCACATTATTCTATTATTATACGCATACATAAGTGTGTGTATGTATATTATATATATATATATATATATATATATACACACACATACATACACGCACACACATACAATTTCCATTCAGATACACACACACACACACACACATGTATATATATATATATTATGAAATGGACGAAGTCCGACAATTATTTTAAGTCATTTTTTATGCTTATACGTTTTTTTTATAGATACAAATATTTAAGTAAATACTCTGTTTATAATAAACAGTATTAACGACATTTACCGGCCTAAATGTCCGAGAAATTTTCATGGAGCAGATATGAATATACGAGAGAAAATCATGGCGAATTGTAGTTTAAAAACAGTAAAATCGACCTTGCTAACTGAAACGCTCCTCTGTGACCCAATCGGTAAAACACGTCAGGCTATATGACGGTTCCGTATAGGATACAGGTTCGATTCCTGTCAGAGGATGCATATTTTCTATGAAAATTTCTCGAACATTCAGGCTGGTAAATGTCGTTAATACTGTTTATTATAAACAGAGCATTTACTTAAATATTTGTATGTATAAAAAGAACGTATAAACATAAAAATTGTCTTAATATATATATATATATATATATATATATATATATATATATATATATCTTTTTTTATATATATATATATATATATATATATATATATATATATATATATATATATATATATATATCTTTTTAACTCACACACAAACATATATATGCAGGGTGTCCCTAAAGTCTGGATACATAGGAAATTTCATTAAGTATATTATTTTTACCTTTACAGATTAAACATAGTATTGTCTAATGAATAAAGAATTGACTTCTTTTTCTGGGGTATGCTAAAGGAGAAAGTGTACTCAGTGAAAATCACAGATTAAAAAAAAACTTGATTGAACGCATTACAAATGAATGTGCTAAAATTAACGGCAATATGGAGTTATGGCATCCAGTTCACGTAATCTTGCAAAGTGCATCAACCTTTGCATCACAAATAATGGAAATCATATTAAAAATGTTATTTGTTAAATATTCCAATTCAATAAAATATGCATTTTTACCTATGTGTCCAAACTGTAGGGATACACTATATAATAGATATCATCAATTTTATTGCCAATAAGGTTATCATTTTGTTGGCTTTTTATTCTTCAAATTTTATTAACCAACCTATTAAATCTCTCTCTTACTTTCTCTCTCTCTCTCTCTCTATATATATATATAGATGCTATATATATAGATGAGGATACCACATTGATAGAAACCATGGTAGCAGAATGGTCAGTATTCTAATTATTTTGTCTTATATTGCCTTACACTTTCATTTTTTATATTTACCACTTTTTATGAATTAAGCAATTTCTTGACAAATATTACTTTTTGTCAAAAGCTGGATTTTGTAAAATATATTTATATTTATTAACATGTCTCATTGAATAATTTAGACAAGTTTTGTCTACTTATTTTCAATATGATCCTCTCATATTCACAGACGAGCTTCTTAGCATCCTTATTAAAAGAGAGAAAATTACCATGTTGATACATATTCATTTATTTGGAGTACTTTCCACATTAACACAATGTCATCATCAGGGCATTGTTTTTTTCTAAGACAAATCTGTTGCTTTCATCTGAAAGTTAAATTTTTTTTAACTGTTATGTGAAAAACTTTACTGTCCAATTTAAATTTCACAATGTAAACGTTGGGGGAGGTAACTAGGTTTGGAATGTCCATATGTTTTTAAAAAAAATAAAAACACACACACACACACACACATTATATATATATATATATATATATATATATATATATATATATATATATATAATGCCTGGCTACTCATCTTGTCTGCTAGGGTAGCTAGCCAATTTCTATTACAGACATCTGCTCAGGCAAATTTGTGTTTGTCCAGAGCCCACCTGTGGTTTATACTGCAACTATGCTGAGGAGATTTTAGTTACAGTTTCTCAGACAGAGGGCATCATCTGGTGTGATCAAAAAGTGGCAAGTTTATAATGCAAACACCCCAAAATGTTCATCTAGAGATGATAAAGATAATAGACCAGGGTACTGTGCATGTCATGAATTTTGATAAGCCATTATCTGTGAAATGCAACACTCACAGAAACTCAATTGCAGAAGTTTTGTCTGGAATCTTGTCAAAAAACATCTACCCTGAATATAGTGTTAAAAAGTAGCAGTAAGTGCATTAATATTAACCTGAACCAAAACAAACATTTTTTTGCCAAGACATGAGAAACATGAACTGTACCTTTTGAAAATTAGTAATAGCAATTCAGACAGTGTTTTTGAAACAAACTTCTGATAATATCCATTCTCCTTCTATGTGCCATTTTCCTTCAGGATGTGAGTAATCATGGTACTCCACATGTTCCCGTCTCTTGTAGCTCTTAGCAATGTTTGTCTATTTCACTCTCTCTCCTAATCCCTGTTCTGCCAAACATTTACACAAGCTTGTTAGGTAGATTATTCACTATTTTCCTATGTCCCTCTTGCCTTCAATATGTCCTGTGAGTATTAAATTTTCCAAACCTTCTTTCTTCATTATGTGCTCTAGAAATTTCAACTATCTCTTATTGAGAAACAAAAAACAAGAATTTTTCTTTTTTTTTTCAGAAACCTAGCATCTATTTCAATTTTTATAATTAAAAATAGATTTTACAGTGTCATACTAATGGTTAAATAGAAATAAAAAAATAAAATGAACAATGTCTGAGTAGAATTCTCACTTTTCAGTACTGAGTTTTTACTACTTATCTATACAATGTAAAAATGCATTTTTCCCAATTACGTTGAAATATTGCTATACAATGCTAGTTATCTGCCTGGTGTCTCACAGCACATAAGGCCTCTGGTGAGGTTTCTAGATTAAAATTTTTCCATAGGTTGGAGGGATTGGCACCACACCCAGCCTCTGTACTCTGAATGTTGATTTTCGGTTGGGCGTTTTCTTTCTCTTAAGCAGCCACTTGATCTCATGCTAACAAGCTTCATCTCTCCAGGTTTTCCTTCTCTTAAATGAGTTGCCAAACAAGGCTGAAGAGCCCAGTTCACCTTACAATTTAACCCATAGCAGGGAGAAATAAATGAATTCATACTTTTCCCAATGGTGTTTAAAAAAATATCTTCTTCAGGACATAGATAATTATGGCTCTCCACAATGTTCTTTGTAGCTCTTAATTAATTTTCTCTTTTTGCTATCTCTCATAAATTTTGCTCTGCCATTCATTTACTCAAGCTCTCTAGGTCAATTATGTGTTGTTTTCCTCTCTTCCTCTTGCATTCACTCTCACCTGTGAGTAACAAATTTTCCAAGCCCTCTTCCTCATTATGTGCCCTAGAAATTTTAACTATCTCTTCTGGATATTAGGTATCAGTCAGTTATGTACCACACATTATACATGCTTAGGAAATCATGTATCTTTTGATACATGACTGATGAGGCAGATTTTTTCCCCTGCAATAGGTATTAGGTATATGTCCTTTTTGTTTCCATTTTCTCTAAAACTTCATTATTGCTCATATGTTTGATCTATAGTATTCTGAGAATCCTTCTGTAGAACCAATTTTCTGTTGCTTCAAATCTGTTCTTTATTAGTGAGGAGACTGTCAGCATCCCCTACCAGATAGAAGGACTGATATGAAATAACAGTTAAGTATTCTTTTCTTTGTTTTTAACAGTATTTTCTTGAAATTCTTAATAAAAAAGAAATACCACCAATATTCACATGGAAAGTGGAATTGGCAAGCCAAGTTCAAATTCTGTGTCAGTCACTTTTTCATAAATGCCCTTGGGAAAGGTACGCCTCCATTTCTTTTTTTACTCTCCCCAATTTATGGGTTAAATAGCAGTACAGATTGGACTCTTGAGGCTTGGATGAAAGAAACCAAACATGTGGAATGTAACAAGAAATCACTCCATTATTTTTCCCCAAGAATCCTGGCAATTCACAGATTAAAAAAAAATCTTTGGAGTACTTCTGTCTTGGAGAGACTATGGCATTAAAAAAACAATTATTAATAAATTTTCAAATTAAGAGAAAATGTTTGATAATGTTAAAAGACAATAGGTAATATATATATATATCTATATATATATATATATATAATTAAAATTTTAAAGAACAAAAGCAACAGTTAAATAAAAGGACATTTTGCTTTGTCTTGAAACCCGCTTTCTTTATCCAAAGGTAATTTAATGAGTATCCAATTTAACAGAAAAGACAATAGCAATGCTTACAGATTCAAGTTTCTTTTGCTTTGAGCAATACTTGCAAGTACCCACAGATAGCAGTGATGTAGAGAGAATGAAAAAGTATAAAGAAATATAAGTTTTTTATCTCAATGATGTCAATCAGAGAAAGAAGTCAAGAAAGATTTTTGCTTTTAACAATAAGCATGCATTATCATTAGTCTGCCAAAGAAGATCTCAAGTCATAAAATAAATGAAAAAATAATACAGTTTAGCAACTGCAACATCAAAAGTAAAGTATAAACGCCTGAGGCAAAAGTAACATTTTTCAAAGCATATATGTTAGATGAACATTTTACAAAAATCTTAGCTGAAAAACATTTTAACTTAAAAATGATTTCTTCCATTTTCAGAAGCTTTCAAATCCAAGTAGACTCAATCTCACAAATAATGTTAGAACAGACAACACATGCAAAATGTGACAACAAATTTAATCCAAGCTGATTAAAGGATAAACACAACTCCGAAAAATATGCTAGGGGGTAATAAATTTGATTAACATATCAGTTATATCCGACTTGGGCACATGGCCAGTTGGTTTGACCACAAAACCCAGGCAAAAATCTTGACAGTGTTGATTAGTCAAGGATGTGGTCAGATTTGATTGGTATTAACTATGAAACTATAATATATAATTATGAGAAAAATCACTAATATTCAAAGGGTTGTTATGCTTACTCCTCAGAAGGGGGTCATGTGACTGAGTCATTTCAACATTAGCATTCTGACATGAGTTTGAATCTTACCATGGCCAATTTGTTAAGGAGGTGACTCCCTGATAATATTGCCCAGGAGAGACAGTCCCAGTGTATAGCCTTTTGGGGAAGTGCCATAAAACCATGCCAAGCCTTATGAGTGAAATTGAGTAGACAAATTCTTCCTGAGCAAATAGAAGCTCCATAGCTTTGGTTGGCAATCTGTCTAGAAATAGTTACTCATTGAAAGTGCCTATCTTCCAACAGCCTGATAACTTGTGGGAATCTATAAGCCTAAAAATCTCACAATGACTAAAATTCTTCCTCTTCTAGATGCCAGGATGTTGGCAATCATGGCTCTCCACAATTTTCTGTCCTTTGTAGCTCTTAATAAATGTTTTCTTTTCTTTATCTCTTCTAAACTCTGTTCTACCATTCATTTACTGAAGCTTGCTAGGTATGCTAAGTATAAGCAACCTTTTTGTTTCTATTTTTTCTAAAAGTTCATGTTTGGTCCGTGGTATTCTCAGCATCCTTGTGTAGGACCACTTTTCCATTGATTCAAGTCTCTTCTTTAGCGAGGAGCTTGTCCAGCATTCACTACCATATACAAAATCTGATATTATGTAACAGTTTAGTACACTTTCATTTGTTTTGAATAAAATTTTCTTGAAATTCTTAATAAAAAGAAATGCTGTGAAATAAACAAATGTATAGATAGAAACAATGCAACACGACACAGTTATCTACCCTGAATCCAGCATAAAAATTCAGAATGTGGAATTAGTAAATACCAAACATTTAAAATATTTCATTGTATGGATCAGTAATAACAAATTTAGTATAGGAGATGAGGAAAATGAACATGGAATAGGCTGCATTAGGAATACTTTCACCCAATACCACAAATTGCTATAATACCAAAACATTAACCTGAGAACTTGAGTCATATTCTTAAAGATTGAGACTTTCACATGGATACCATGCATGGCACCAAACCTGTTCAGAAATATCTAAACTATCAGTTATTTATAACTGTTTTCTAAGATTATTGGTAAAAATGGTTCTGATTGAGTGAAGCCTGTCGGTGAAAAACATTCTTCTTCAAACCTTGTGGACTGGTGCTACAGAACCACAAAGAACTGTACCCGATAAAAGTAATTACTTTATTTGAGGACTTTCAAAAGCAACAACTAAAATCGGTATAACATGTACCTCTAAGAGAAAATAATGCCATAATAAAGACGTTTCACACTACTTCAAATAAAAGGTTAAGAAGGAAATCCCCTTCAGTACAGGAAAATATGCTTCCTAAGTGCAATACGCACTTAGGAAGCATATTTTCCTGAAAAATTATTGTAATAGAAAGATTTTACTAAATTCAACTGAAAATAGTACTGGCTGCTTAGTCAATGAATGCCAAATGTTTCTTTGTAGAGAAACAGTTAATATTACCATGACCAAAAATTTTGCTTATTATGCAAAAAGAAGGATTATTTACTCAAATGATGACAGGATAATATCACTTAAGTTTGTGGGTAACCACAGTTATGCTATAACTCTAAACTGAAATGACAGATAAAATATCTGATATTACATATGAATTTGGATACCATTTATACCTGCCATGTCTTTCATGAATCAATTCCATTTTTTTTTTATACTGAAAATGATTACAGGTATACCTCAGGTTACATTGTTTCGAGTTAAGTTGTTCTCGATTATACGTTGTTTGTCAAAAAAAATATATGGAAAACTAAAAATCATGTTTAAGTTATTTTATTTAACTTTATGTCTGTCTGTCACAAATATTGAAGTCGTAATATCATTAGAACAGCGTTAAAAGCACACAAAATCATGTTACTGTACAATAAATAAGAATAAAAGTATATAAAATCATATTAAAATACATACATTTACAGTAAATGTTAATATAATCATCAAAAATCTTAGAGAACAAAATATGAAAACATCTGTGACTGTGTTGTCTTATTTAGCAGCCTTAACTCAATTTTATTTTATAATGTCTGAGAGCAAACCACATTCACAAATAAAGAGTCCGCGATGTACTGTAAAGATCATCAAATTGTAAACATCTATATTTACAAGTATGTATGTACATGTATTCGTAAATTTATATTACTTTTTTCTGTACTATAATAAAAAATAAAATTTATTTGTTTGTAAGCTTAAAATAGGTTATTACTGACCATATATTATTAAAAATGCATTTATAAATAAAATACAGAACTGGGTATGGTTATTTGTAGTTTAGCCTGGTGACAAATAAATTTGGACACAAGTAAATTCAACTTAAGTCATTTTTCGATTTAAGTCACCTCTCCAGGAATAATTACTGATGTAAGGTGAGGTATACCGGTATTTTGGAGACTGAGCTTCATATAAATATAGAATAGAGAAATTTACAATCTTCCATACAAAAGACAGCAAGTTGTGAAGAGCCATGATCTCTCACCATGACCTCAAAGGACTTGACACATAAAATTAAAAAAAAAGAAATGCTCCAAAATAGTTATGAGTTAAATAAACAGATAGTTCTATTAGTTTTGCACAAAGTAGAACAGGTTCCTACTAATGACTGAGAAAAAAGAAATAAAAGATGAAGGCTTGTAGCCTTTGTTTCCACTGCAGTTTAAAAGTCTTTATTTTGCTTTTGTACCAAAGATATAGGTCAATATCTGTTTCTGTTAATCCAGTTAAAAACAATTTATTTCTATCTCAAAATTCAAAACCTGAATTTGTATTTTTAAAGGAAAATAAAAGAACTCAATTTTCAAAGAATCATTAACATTCCAAGAGTATTTTGGATAGCTGAATCCATTCTTAATGTCACTTTTGTTGTTATTATTTTTGGATGATCTATTCTACAACCTGCTTCCGAAGAAAAATTGAACAGCATCTCTGGGTTTAAAAAAAGGTTTCTAAGAATGGTTTGATCTATTTAGTATGAATAGTATGACCATAACTGGGAATAATATAAGCCAATCTGTATACTATTCACCATTTGTTTTCTGTTTACCACATTTTACTTACATACCATACACCAATATGCCAATAGTATTTGTATATTATTTGCCTGTAATGTCTGTATTTTTTGCTGTACTAGAGTTATTTCCCCTGACTGGTAGCATCACATCACATTATATTTATTATGACAATGGTGGACTGTTACAAGTTGTTTACAAAGCCAGGAAAAGACCAACAATAATAATTGGTGAAAAATATATTTAAAGACTCACATATGAAAAAGTACATAATGAGACTCACATATGAAAAAGCACCTAATAAGACTCACATATGAAAAAGCACCTAATAAGATTCACATATGAAAAAGCACCTAATAAGAGTAAGGACATAACAAATTATCTATTTCATTTATCCTCATTTTTTAGGTGAATATAACAAACCCAACAAGAATTGGAACTCGGCTCTCTGATTAACAATTCCAAGCCATTATCCATTACACTACCGGCACATCCAGGCTTACAGCACCTATTCCTAAATAGTCACTCATCTAGATACTGACCAGGATCAACATTACTTAACTTCGGTGATCATATGGGAACCAGTGTTTTAACATGATGTGACCATAAGCCCTGAAGAGGTCAAGATTGTAATGATTGGGAAAACATCCCGTCAGCAGTATGTTCCATAAAACAGCAGTGCTTGGAGAAGCCTTATGCCTACATCATGTTGAAACATGGGCTCCTGTAAAATCACTGAAGTTAAGCAATGGCAAGCCTGGTCAGTAGAGGAATCAAAGCCTTTATATGTTTGTTTAATAAATCCTTCCTGTGATAGCACAGAACACAAACAACTAGTTTAAACTAATTTATATATAATCAGCTTTATCACATTTAGGAATTCTGAGAGAACATCTATGAAGGAAAAAGTGAACACAAACATAGTTTAAGCAACATAGTTGCAAAACCTTACCATAAGCGGTAGACAAAATAAAATAAAAAAAACAACAAAAAAACAACAAAAAGTCATCTTACCTGTTCTTTGCCTCTAACTGTGCTATAAGCTCTCTCTGTGCTTTGCTGGAGTCAAGGCTGAAGTTCATCTCAGCTGGACTTCTTGCCTATAAGTGAAGAAAATATTGTTACTAACAAAGAATTTGCTACTGTATCAAAACACAAAAATACATTTATTTTTAAATTAACTTTTGACATTTTCAACTGTGATTATTCATGACTGACTATATTTAAATATAAATTATAGTAAACTATTTTTTGTACAAAATGTCATGCAATGGTAAACTGTTATTTGTGCTTAACATTTTGAACTGAGAATTATCTTAAAGCATGCAAAGCAATTATATTTAATAATTATCTTGCTATATTGTATAATATTGTCCATAATTTCTTCAATGTCAATAAATTTTTGTTGCAGTAGAATTATCTCCCTTGCACGAAGGGATTTATATATTTTATATACAGGGTGCAGTATACAGGCTGCAGCACAAATACCTCAAACATATACCTCCCAGAAGGGCACCTCAACGTGGTTTTATGGTTAGCAAGCTTGTCTTTCTAGAATAATTATGACTTAGTAGTGAGTTCAATCCTCACTGGATGACTCAAAATTTTGGCCTTGTACCACATCTAATCTACACTTAGAAAATCACCATATATCTCCCAGAAATACCTCCCGCATAATAGTAAGACATTAGCTAGCTGAAGACACCATTGCCACTATTGTCTTACCATTATGTATGAGGTATTTCTGCACCATGTATTTAAAGACTCATGTGGGAAAACATAATAAATAATACCTAATAGTAAAGATAAAATAAGATGGTTTTATCACATGGGTAAATTAATACTTAAAATAAAGAACATTTTAACTAATTTCAAAGTATCTTCCCCAGAGCTTATATTATTCCAATAGAATCATAGTAATTCAATTGCTGCAAAACCAAAGCATTAACCTAGAAACTAAAGTCATGTTCATAAATAGCCTTATCAGATCGAGATTTTCATATGGATGTCATGCATGGCATCTAACCCATTCAGAAAATATCTAATCTATGAGCCATATACAAACACTTTCTTGAATTAATGGTTAAAAACAGCTTTGTGGGAATTAACTTTTTAGTTCTGAGATGGGACCATTCTTTATCAGATGTCATGGACTGGTGCTACAGAATCACAAACAAAGAGCAGTACTAAAGAAGAGAAACCACATCACTTGAGAACATTCAACAGTAGCAACAACTAGGATAGCACATGTAACTTGAAGAGAAAATAACTTATGTTAATGTTCCACACTACTTCAAACAAAAGACTAGGAAGGAAATCACCATCATGAGTGGAAAGAGCAAGAACGGTTGCTTAACTTGAGAAACCTATTTTCCTGAAAGACTGTTTTAAGAGAAAGATTTTATAAATTAAAACCGAAAAGAAAGCTTCCATTAATACTGGAAAGAGCAATAACAGATATTGGACTTGAGAAACCTATTTTCCTGAAAAATTGTTTTAATAGAAAGGTTTTATTAATTTCAGCTGAAAGTAGGACTGGCTGATCAGTCAATGAATGTCGAGTGTTTCCTTATAAGGAAACGGCTAATATTACCATCACCATGACATTATAAGATTCTGTTGTGTTTCTCACGTCAAAGTCTTACATTATTAATTCTTGACATGTTTGCCTCTCATAATATCTTGTTTCTTTTTTATTGCAATACTTAATTATTTTTTGTTTATTCTACATGATTAAGTAAACAGAATAGAAAGAAAAAAAAATGATCTTCGAACAGTCATAAAATAAATCTAAAAAAACCCACCTGAGAATTGTAATAAAGACTAACAAAATAAAACAAAAACTAAACTAGTTAAAAATTAATCATAATGATG
This sequence comes from Acanthosepion esculentum, assembly GCA_964036315.1. NCBI lineage: Eukaryota > Metazoa > Mollusca > Cephalopoda > Sepiida > Sepiidae > Acanthosepion > Acanthosepion esculentum. The sequence goes on along the minus strand of OZ038489.1, from coordinate 73,422,111 downwards.
GTACTTCATCAACAAAATTCAGAAAGCTTAAGAGGATTACATCAATGTATTTTATTTACAATTGTTTGATGTCAAATGTGACAAACAGTTAATCATGCAATGAGAAAATTTACCTCATCTGTTTATTCCCTATCGTACTAAATAAAGGTACAAACGGTAATTTAAGAGAAAGCAATGTTGTTGTTGTTACTTTCTTTTTTTACTATAATCCAATGGTCACTTTCTTACCTCTGAAAGGCTACAGAGAGGAGAGTATTCTCACTAAAGAAATAAAAATCTAAAATAATAAGAGAGATACTAACAAAAACATATGAATATAATTATGTAGTAATTACTGGAACAAAAAGCACCAAAAAAATATAATTGTTATCAAAGAAATGTTATTGTCATGCAATAGAAACAAAAAGAGAATGGTAAACTTGATATTGTTATAGGAAATGACATCTTTATTTTCAGCTGAAACATTTCCAAAGGTAATAATCAACTTTTTATATGAAATGAATGTAAGCAGACAGGCATGTGTTTTTACAAGAAAGAAAACAAGTATTTAAATGTAAATTGAAGAGAAGAGAATTTTTTTTAATCATTTCACCCTAAGCAAGGCAATAAATCCACTAAGATGCAAGGGGGTTACTAAGAGTTAAAGAATACGAGAAAATATGGAAAGCAGAAATACAAAGGACAGTAAATCGTGAAGAAATTGTGAGTAATATCAGGAAGTATAAACTGAATGGATCACAACGTATAATAGTAGTAATTAAAGAAAAATACTCTTTTATAATGAAACAGAAAAATATCATTAGAAACAAAGAAAAGAGTACTAAATATTATATAGTATCAGTCCTCCTATATGGCAGTGATTGCTGGACAATCACTTCACAGATGAAGAAGAGACTTGAAGCAACAGTAATGTGGTTCTACAGAAGGCTGCTAAGAATACCATGGACCGAACATGTGAGTGATGACTAAGTTTTAGGGACAATGGCAATAAAAATGACATTTACACATAATATCAGAGAGTTAAAAATTCCAGGGCATATAATGAGGAAAGAGAGCTTGGAAAATTTGATACTCCCAGGGCAGATTGAAAGTAAGTGAGACAGAGGAAAGCAATGCACAACCTACCTGGCAAGCTTGAGTGAATGGACAGTGGAGTAGGTTTTGCAAGATATCACAAAAAGATACAAAAGACAGGAGATTGTGGAGAAATTGTGAGTAATATCAGGGAGTATAAACTGAATGATTCACAAGGTATAGTAGTAATTAAAGAAAAATACACTTTTATAATGAAGCTTTTAGTAACCTACAAGAAAGTCTTCATACTTTCATGTTGCTTTTTCAAAATTTTTTCTGGCAATCATGTTTTGCTATTCATTGAGTAGAATATTTAAAAACTATTTTTTCCATACCATGAGAAAAACATTAATATTTAAGTAGTTTTATACTGACTTTGTTTATATATTCTGCATGTGTAATATAAGATTTTTATTTATATAATTAACTTTATTGTCACATGTAAGAAAGAATTCCACTTTTTAGATCATTAAAAATAAAAATAACCGAAGAATGATAACATGAAATATATCATCAAAAAATCCTGATAATACTTAACTAATTTCACAGTTGTATTGATTATATAATCTGCATGAGTAATTGTGGATTTTTCTATAAGCAATTAAATGCATTGCCACATGTAAGAAAGAATTCTGCTTATTTATTTTTTTTAAATCATTAAAACTAAAAATGTAAAAAGAAAGGTGATACATCTCTTATCATCAAGAAATGGCTGCCATATTTTTTTTTTAATAATTTCATCCCAACAAGGCAATAAAGTCACTAAAGATGCAAGGGGGTTAATGAGTGTCAAAGAATATGAGAAAGAACACTATTAAAAAAAGAGAACATTAAAAAAACAAGCATTAAAAAGATGGTAGATAATGATTGACATTGCATTTAAATATTCAATTAATTTTGCAATGGCATTGGTAATATTTTCTGCATGAATAATCTATTATCATTTCCAAACAATTGCTACATGTATGAAAGAATTCTGATTTATTTTTAATCATTAAAAGTAAAAATATCGAAAGAAAGTGTACAAGAACCAGAAGGAATAAAAATCAATTATTGGTATTGAGTAATACTGCCAATGTTAACAATATCTCATTATTTAGAAGTGGAAATTAGATTGTGTTACCAATAAATTGTGTTTTAGATTATAGAATACATTATTTTTAATCATTCCACCCAAAGAAAGTTAATAAAGTTATGAAGATGCAAAGGGCTATTGAGTTTGAGAGAATATGAGAAAAAGAAAATCTTATTAAGGAGAGAGAACAAAAAATGAACAGGAATTAAGAAGACAGAAGATAACGATTGACATTGCATTTAAACTTTTTGAAGATCAAAGCTGGCGGGAAAGCAAGAAATCAGAAAAGAGTCCCAAAACTGAGATGTATGAGAAAAGAATCTGTGAGCACAGAATTTAAGATTATATCACATCTAGCCATTTCAACTGCAGACTGATGAGACCTAGTGCTACCAATCTAGTACTATGCTTAAATTCATAAAACTGAGGTGCCAAATTACAAGTGGGAGTGAGCTGGAATTAATATGGATGGGAGAGAAAAAGAGAGATTATAATAAAAGACGAAGTTATTAAGAATAAAAACCCAAGTTAAGGATTGAAAATAGGCAGAAATGAGTTTATGAAAAAAATGTCTTTGTATAGGAATAACACAAAAACAAAAATGTGGAGTCTTGTTGAGATTAAAACAACTAAGTACTAATTTTGTGGCACTCAAAAATTACTGGTACTTGAGTGATAGAAGATCTTAGCTATTTCGGAGTTAACAGTGAGAGTTGAATGACAAAAAGTGAGAGGGCGAGAGTTGAATGACAAAAAGAGAGAGGTCGAGAGTTGAATGACAAAAAGAGAGAGGTCGAGAGTTGAATGACAAAAACAGAGAGGTCGAGAGTTGAATGACAAAAACAGAGAGGTCGAGAGTTGAATGACAAAAACAGAGAGGTCGAGAGTTGAATGACAAAAACAGAGAGGTCGAGAGTGAATGACAAAAAGAGAGAAGTCGAGAGTGAATGACAAAAACAGAGAGGTCGAGAGTGAACGACAAAAACAGAGAGGTCGAGAGTGAGTGTTTAATGATGAGAGGTCGAGAGTTGAATGACAAAAACAGAGAGGTCGAGAGTTAAATGACAAAAACAGAGAGGTCGAGAGTGAATGACAAAAACAGAGAGGTCGAGAGTGAACGGCAAAAAGAGAGAGGTCGAGAGTGAACGACAAAAAGAGAGAGGTCGAGAGTGAATGACAAAAAGAGAGAGGTCGAGAGTGAATGACAAAAACAGAGAGGTCGAGAGTTGAATGACAAAAACAGAGAGGTCGAGAGTGAATGTCAAAAAGAGAGAGGTCGAGAGTGAATGACAAAAACAGAGAGGTCGAGAGTTGAATGACAAAAACAGAGAGGTCAAGAGTTAAATGACAAAAAGAGAGAGGTCGAGAGTCAATGTCAAAAAGAGAGAGGTCAAGAGTGAATGACAAAAACAGAGAGGTCGAGAGTGAACAACAAAAACAGAGAGGTCGAGAGTGAATGGCAAAAAGAGAGAGGTCGAGAGTGAACGACAAAAAGAGAGAGGTCGAAAGTGAATGACAAAAAGAGAGAGGTCGAGAGTTGAATGACAAAAACAGAGAGCTCGAGAGTTACATGACAAAAAGAGAGAGGTCGAGAGTGAATGTCAAAAAGAGAGAGGTCGAGAGTGAATGTCAAAAAGAGAGAGGTCAAGAGTGAATGACAAAAACAGAGAGGTCGAGAGTGAATGACAAAAACAGAGAGGTCAAGAGTGAATGTCAAAAAGAGAGAGGTCGAAAGTGAATGACAAAAAGAGAGAGGTTGAGAGTGAATGACAAAAACAGAGAGGTCGAGAGTGAGCGACAAAAAGAGAGAGGTTGAGAGTGAACGACAAAAAGAGAGAGGTCGAGAGTGAGCAACAAAAAGAGAGAGGTCGAGAGTGAACGACAAAAACAGAGAGGTCGAGAGTGAGTGTTTAATGATGAGAGGTTGAGGGTGCATGTGTCAGAGTAATATATTTTCCTTTGTAGCGCGCCTGAATCTCTAAGCTGGTTGACAAAGATGTCTACTCAAACACATGTACCACTAAATATAATATTTATAGTAACAAATAATGTTGGATTTTTAAAAAAATCAGTTAAAAATATGTGTGCATGTGCAAGACATTTTCTTATATCATAAGAGGCTACTATATTGATGGTGCAATTGCCAGTATCTATATAACTGACTCTACTGGTGGCATAGTAAAAAAATAAACATTATCATAAACTTGTTAAATAAGCCATACAATCATCTTGATGTACTTCTTCTGTGATCATGTCGGAATAAAATTCTCTCTTATTTTAATAGGCTTATGGCTGCATCACGTTAAAACACCGGTTCCCATATGATTAATGAAGTTAAGCAACATCAAGCCTGGTCAATACTTAGATGGGTAACTGCTTAGGAATACCAGGTGCTGTAAGTTTGTATGTGTGGGTGGTCTAATGGATAATGGCTCAGAACTGTTAATTGGAGAGCTGAGTTCCAATTCCAGTTTTGTATGCAATTTTATTTATTTTTGTTGGATATAATAATGCTTTTATTGATAAAAGTCTTACTAATTGACCCATACCTGGGGGGAGAAGAGATGGATTCATACCTTTCCCATGGGTCTTTCTTTATAAATGAATATAACAAACCCAACTGGATTTGGAAGTCGGCTCTCTGATTAACAATCTTCAGCCATTATCAATTAAACCACTTGCAAATCCAAGCTTACAGCACCTGATATTCCCAAGAGGTAATCCATCTAGGTATTGACCAGGTTCAACATTGTTTAACCTTAGTGATCATATGGGAACTGGTGTTTCAACATGATTTGGTCAAAAGCCTTGTTTGTAAATTTGCAGAGTATATTGGTAGATATAAAAGAATAATAAACATATTTGATAGTAGATATGTACAAAGGAGAGAAAAATAAATGTTATATAGATTAAAATATTACTACAAATGATTTTTGATAGGATAAATCTGAAAATGGCATGTTATAGTAACATCCAAATGGATGTTTCCCATTTAAAAGGGAAAAAAAAGAAAATTAAATCAGCTAAATGTAATTTCTTAATCATAAATCTTCTGGAACATCAAATTTAATTTGATGCTGAAAAAAAAAAAATAACCAATTTTATTTTCAATTAAATTGTAATTTTTTTTCATTTTTTTTTTTTAATCATTTTAAAATCAGCAGAACATCTGAAATGAAGAAATATCTGACACCTGATGATTGTGTAATGTCGGAGAAGCATTTATAGATGGAGATGAAGTCATTTTCTTTGTGTGCATAAATTTTAGATAATAATTTGTCCAAATGATCCAATCAGATTGTGCTTGTTCATTTCAAGAAACTGCTATATATCATGAAGATTATATAGGACATCTTCATAATTATATTATTTATATATTGTTCTCATCTTTGTTATTGTTATTATAATGTTTCAGACATTGTGCACTCCAGCCTTTTTCAGGTCATAACACTATGATGAGGACAAGAGTCTGAATGTAAATAAAGATAACTCTCATCCCAGAAATTCAGACCTTCATGATTGCATTCATATATTCAGATCAATATTTAACATTCCTGGGTTTGGGTTTATTGGCAGCAAACTACCTACATGAAGATAGAAAATGAATTCAGTAATATAACAAATTAGAAAGGGGTGTAAGACAAGGGTGGGTCTTCTCAACAGACTTAGTCAACATTTTATAGAATTAAATTAAGAGAAATAGAAGTCCTACCAAGGTTCATTATTGGCAGCTACAATCTTAAGCACATAAGATGTGCATATGACAGTATCGATAGCAGACATAGAAAGGAAACTACAGAAATTTTTACAGAAGGAAAGCGAGTAGAAAGGACTAAACATCAATTACAGAATTATAGAATGCATGGTTGTTAGCAAAAGGAACAGCCCAAAATGCAAATTACAAATTGGAGATACCAAAATCAAACAAATACAAAGATTTAAATATCTGGGAAGTGTTTTAACAGAAGACAGAAATTGTGGCACTAAAATCTGAAGTCACATTGGGATAGGGGAAAAATGCCTCCCACAAGCTCAGTAAAGTATTAAGAAACAGAAAAATTTCATTAAAAACAAAGAAAAGAGTACTGTACTGTTACATAATATCATTCCTCCTATATAGCAATGAATTCTGGACAATCTCCTCAAAGATGAAGAAACGTAAAAGAAATGTGGTTCTACAGAAGAATCCTGAGAATACCATAGACCGAACAAGTAAACAATGACAAAGTTTTAGAGAAAATGGAAACTAAAAGTAAACTTATACTGCATATCAGAAAGAGATGGTTGAAATTTCTAAGGCACATAATGAGGAGAGAGGGCTTCGAAAATCTGATAATCACAGGACAGATTGAAGGCAAGAAGGACAGAGGAAAGCAACACATAAACTACCTAGCAAGCTTTAGTAAATGGATGGCAGAACAGGGTTTGGGAGAGATAACAAAAAGACAAAATTTATTAAGAGCTACAAAGGACAGGAAATTGTGGAGAGTCATGATCACCAACCTCCTGAAAAAAGAAGATATTGTTATAGAAATTAAATCTCTACAATGATGCAGTTAAATACAAATGAAGTCTTCAATGTTCTTATGTAATAAAAATTATTTTTCAAATGACATTGGTTTATCCTCAAAATGTGTCAAAATAGAATCTTTCTGAATTGTCTTATATATTTACTATTCCATAAGATTCTCATTCAAATATATATATATATATATATATATATATATATATATATATATATATATATATATATATATAAAATGTATATTTGGGCAGCAACCTTCCTTTGAAACATGTTTCATTGGATATGTCAGACAAGTGAAATTTGATTAACTTTTTATTAGCATTCTTATATTTTTCTGTCTGGTGGGAGTAACGGAGTACAAAAATTGTCTGTATTGTCCATTGTTCCAAGCACTTTTGACAACTTCTTTAGCCATTTTCAAAGGGGCTTGTTTTTAGATGTTGTTAATTTCTTTTCAAGTTTGACCACATAAAATGTGTTTTTGTGTTGTTTTGAATACTAGTAGGAGCGTTATTCCAGGCTTCGTGTGTTGACTGTCGATGGAATTCAAGTGAGTGTCTTTCTATTGTTTTTAAAAAACATTCAGCACACCATTACCACTATTGAAGAAGGTGAGGTTGAGAGTAGGAGCAAGATGTTTTATATACAGGGCCTTTCTCACAAGATGTTTCCAGTAACTTGATTTATATAGAATTTTTGTGTTTTCAACCAGAATTTTCTTTAAGGGATCTCGTAATTCATAGGTGGCTAGATGTTTTTTTATGGCACTATGATCTGGTAAGTGACATGTCTACTCAAGGAGGTGGTAGTATGTCCAATATAGGTAATAGATTTATGACAAGAAACACAGTCTTGTACTGGGCAGTGAAATTGATACACTTTATATATTATATATATATATATATATATATATATATAAATTTTCAAACAAAATTTACAAAGATAAACCACAATATTCTAGTGTTTCTACATCAAAGAAGAACCATCATTGAAAAATTATCATAAACAACTTATTTTCCACTGTTATAAAAAAAGAATGATGAGAAAGTCACACATGGTGATATAGTATTAGCAATCTTACACCCAATAACTGTTTGTGAGCCTACAATATGTGTTAAATGATACTTGCCAATTTGTTTATTTTTTAATGAGGAGGTATTATTTTACCCCAAGCAAAGCGACAATGCCACTAAGATGCAAAGAGTTACTGAGAGCAACAGAGAATGAGAAGACTTTAGTGAGGAGAAAGGATAATAAAAGAAAAGGATTCAGGTACACAGAAGAAGGCAAAGATGCATTTAAATTCTTGAAGATTGTAAGTGGCAGAGAAGCAAGAAACTGAAAGAGAGTTCCACAAGTAGGAAGGATTTATCAAAAGGATTTTCATTTTTTTTTTTTTTAATACATTTACTTCAAGTCTTATTTCATGTATTTTCTTTTCAATCATTTCATCCCAAGCAAACTGATAACTCTTTTAAGACACAAGGAGCTATTAAGAATAGTGAGGAGAATGAGGATTCATGAACAGAGAAGATGGCAATGGATGTTAAATTTTTGACGATCATAGGTGGCAGGGAAGCAAGAAATCAGAAAAGAGCTTCCACAGGTGTGAAATGCGTGAAAAGAAACTATTAGAATAGAACTTACAGTTACATTCAGCTATTTCAACAGTAAAAAGATGAGACCTAATTGCCAATCTAGTAATACACTTAAATTAATGCAGTCAGATACTAAGGAGAATAGCTTAGAACAATTGCAATGAAAATATTTATAAAAAAAGACCAAGAGAAGCCACATTATGGCAGTGGCAGAATGACTGAAGTTGAGATGCCAGGTCAGGACTGATAACTTTGCAGACCCTTCTTTCGTATTCTAAGCAAAATTTGATTCCATTCTTCACAGGTAAGTTGCTGAATATTTGATATATGATAACAGATATAAATCTTATCAAGTTTTTAAATGAAATTCTTATATTTATGGAAGAAGACTCCTTAAGAAGGAAGCATATTTCTTTGGCTCTCCATCCATATATAAGAAAATCAAAAATGACAAAAGCATCGAAAGTCTCTGAGAAATATAATGACAAATATTGGCAAAATATGTAGTTTTCAAGTTGATGGCTATAAAAGACAAGACTCTAGTTACATACTGTTTAAAAATGAAAACATTGCACATTCAATAAAACCAAGCAATAAAATTTTACAAGGCATTTTAGGCCATCATATTATTCATAAATTCAAAAATAATGTTTGACATAAAAAATAGAATATTCTGATTGTTTACATAATTTATGGCCAGATGAATAGCATAAAAATGGTAAATAATCAATTTGTGATTTCCCATATGTTTGTATTCCTATAGGAATATAAGGAAGTGTTTGTATGTGTATGGGGCCAAGTGGTTACGATGCTTCCTTTCTGACCATGAGACACGGATTCAAATGTCACCCTGGTCAATCTGTCAGGAGAGTGACTTCTTGATATTATCGATCTGGAGGAGGTGATCCTAGCATGCGGCACCTTTGGAAAGCATATGAAAAAAACCATACCACAAGTTGATCCAAGCCTTGTGAGTGAAATTGGATAAATGGAACTATTTGGGAGCCGCTGATGGTTGTGCTAGCACAAAGTCACAAGTCATCATGACCGAGGGTTTGAACATGCTGGTCATGTTCAGACTGTTGATCATGCCAGATAATACACTCTCTCCCAGAAATTGTAAATAAGGTTCTCTTTGCATAGTTGCAGTCTAAACCACAGGTGGGCTCTGTGGGTGTTGAACAGGGATTGGCTAGCCACCCTAGTAGATAAAAAGCCTTTTAAGAAAGTGTTTAAATATGTGTTTTCTGCAAAAAATGGCATGTGAAATGTGTATTTTATGCATGATCCTCCTTTGCAGGACAGTGGCAAATGAGTGTCTCTTGCAAAGAAGTATTTCTCACTGGGTGCTTCAGGAATCTTACTCTATTTGATGCCATAAAAGATTTACTTTTTCCCACAAAAAACAAAGGTAAGAATTATCTCCCAAGTTTTATATGCAAATGTGAGATATCATTCACTCTCAATAATATTCATCTGAACAATTACCATGAAAGTATTTATAGAAAAGGCACAATGAGGCACCCTTACAGTGGAGGGAAAGTGAAAGAAGCTGATATAAAAAAGCATCTATGAGAGATGCACCAAATGTAATGCCTCCTATCTATGTCCATTAAAAATATAGCAGATACAGAGAGTTCAATAACACTGGATAGATAAAGATTCACCAACAAAATACTATGTTTTTCCTATAGTTACCACTATTCACTATGAAGTGTGTAAACAATGAGCAAGAGCTTTTGATTTAACAGCTGTACAAAAAGCACTCAGGTTTTTGCTTGTTGTATACATTACTGTTGCCACTACTGAAACCCAAGACCTACCCCCATAACTGCACTCACATCCATTGTTTAGTATACATAAACATTCAGTCCTGAGTATGACAATAAATTACATCCAACAGAAAGGCGTCTAATAGGAAGGTTGGAGGTTTTGAGGAGAATCACTTCTTAATTGCTGTTGTTCCTAGGTCCACTGTAATTTGGGTGGTAGCACCTGTTAGGGTCCCAGCTATGGGCAAATAATGAACCCCCAAACAAAAACAAAACATTATGAAATAGTAAAAATACCAGCAGTACATTTTTATATAAAAAGACCTACAACAGCTATTTATAGCAAAATGACTAACAATACATTTTATCTGTAGTTGAAGGCATACACTTGCATTAAAAATATTTGGATTTCGGTATTAAATAACCCATAGAGGTTGATATGCCACGAAACAAAACCAACTAACAAACCAATTACAAACATTCAGCAAGGACTAATGTATGTCCATGGGTTCAAATTTTTATTGCAAAGAGGAATTCAATGATATACCTCTGCTTTGAATGCAATTTCAAATGAGATCCTATTTCAGAAGACTGCCATATGCAACAAGGTAAAAAAAAAAAATGCCCTATCAGTGGGAAGGTTTAGCCTATATTGCTATAACATTCACCTCTGATATCATAGAACAAGATAAGAGGTATTACTTTTGGAGATTGGTGTTTTGAGACGCATAGAACCACCTCTTAATTGCTGTTGATCCCAGGTCCCACCTGACCCAGGGTGGTAGCACTTGTTAGGCTCCAACCTATGGACAAATAGTGAACCCCTACCCAAAACAAAAACACAATGAAAATATAAAAATACATTTTAATAGTAAAAATACCAGCAATACATTTTTATATAAAAAGACTGACAATACATAATCAGCAGGACATTTTATCTGTAGTTGAAGGCATACAATTGTGTTCAAAATATTTAGATTTCAGCATTAAATAACCCATAGGTATTGATATATTGCTAAACATAAACAAACAACCAACATGAACTTTCATGACATTAATCCTAGAAAGTCCTAAGTCCTAGAATTTTTTAAATGAAACTGTATTCCAAAATCTAACTTTAATTATAAAACACTGTCACCACCTGTAGTAGTTATGTCTACACTTGTATATGCACAAAAGCTGAATATCAGCTATCATGTATTTAATTGTGAAAGCAGAATAACATATCATATTTTTATTACTTCAACATTGCAAAGGAAATTAAATTTCAGCATTAAATGACTCATAAGGATTTGATATACTGTTAAAAAAATCAACAAATCAACTGATCATAATGACTGCATAAATAAAGACAAGATGGGCTTTGAATAATAAATAACATTACATTTACAAGACACAATATTTTAATTTCAGGGCTGAGATATTCTGATTAAGACAAAAAGTAAATGAAATAAATCTTCATTGGTCTTCTTGGAAATTCTTTTTTTGTTTTTCACCATGATCAATTTCTGTCTGTACAAAGTCCATCAAAATGAATGAGATATCCATGCCAAGCTAGGCCAATTGGTCAAGAAAAAAAATCACAAGATTTCTCAGTCTTTAAAAAAAAAAAAAGGAAAACAAAGTTCACTCTGATTAATGTCAATCTCCATTGTAAGAAACTAGAAAAGAGTAGAGAACCAGAGTAGAACAATCAAGTGTTTATTCTTGGAGAAACTAATCACAAAAAAGTAACAAGTTTGGAAATAAACATAGCACTGAGGTAGGGTTTTTTTTTTGGAAGGGGGGGTCTGTAAATTAAAAAAAAATGTAGTTATTTTTAAAGTTCTAAAGCAAGTAAACTATTTTTAATGAAAAGAAAATCTAATCTAGTACCAAAGAAGACATTTCTGATACAGAACAATCAACTCTTGCCTTCAAACAATTAATCTTATATGTTCAGTTCTTTATAGATAGTCAAGTTCCTAATTTTATAAATTTATTGAATATTTAATTCCTTTTAATAATATTATGCAAATATAATAGCACAGATCTATTTTGATTTCGAGTGGACAGTGTGTTTCAAGTATTAAAAGCTTCATAAGTGCATATTTACTCTATTGTGTTCTGAGCTAATGTTCTTTTTAATATCGTCCTTTATAGAACAATATAAAACTGACATTGCTTAAATAGTGATTTTCTAAGCATAGCTTTGATGTAACACAAGGTGAAAGTATGGAGCACCGAGTGAGGATCGAACTCACTATTCAGTTCATAATTGATCTAGAAAGACACGCTTGCTCAGGACAATGTGCCCTAAATGATTTTCTAAGTGTAGCTTAGATGTGGCACAAGGCCAAAAGTATGGAGCACCCAGTGAGGATTGAACTCACTGCTCATAAGTGAACTAGCAAGACCATGCTGAAGTCCCCAGAATAGTGATTTTCTAAGTGTAAATTAAGATTTGGCACAAGACTGAAAATATGGGGCACCCAGTGAGGATCAACGTCACTATTCTGACATGCTTAAATAGATTAGAGTTTTGGTTATTGGAATATCCAGTTGAAGACTCAAGAAATTGATGAAGTCTTCTGGGAACTGTTTATTGCCACTTTTAGTCTGAGTATAATATGCCTTATATAACAAAGATAGTAAATTCCCAAGGAAAAAAAAAAAGAATTGACCAGGTGAATTCCAGGAGATAATGTTTTGATGTATTTTAACAGAGGATGGAAAGGGCAACACTGAATTCCAAATGAGCAATGAGATAGCAAAACATGCCTATAGATATAGAAGAAGAATATCAAGAGACAGAGTATAACTACTAATAAAAATAAATTAAATTAGTTCACTTAACCTATAATAATTCATAAGATAAGTTTAAAATATATATATATATAGTGTGTGTGTGTGTGTGTGGATATCAATCTCTCTCACTTTCAAATTCTGTTATTATCACATCACATATGTATGTGATCTCTTTGAATTTGGACTATGCATGCCTTGTGTTACATAATAGTGAAACAATGTTGCTAATAGTTTCCTGACAGTGGGTGAGTCTATTGTTATGGACAGAGAAATGAACAGAAAAAAACTATTCATTATTATATATGTAGTTTAGTGAGAGAAAAAGAAAGAGGAATTGAATAGATTGATTGGTTTTCTAAAGCTTATCTACCCTTTTCAGGTTATTTAAAAGTAGAAAATAATTTTAGATTGTAAGAATTGGGGGGGGGAATGGGGAGATAATAATGATTTAGGGATACAAGTCTTGCTAATTAACCCATAGCTGGGGTGAAAAGAGGTAGATTCATACTTTTCCCAAGGGTATTAGTGTGTAAGTCAATATAAGGAACCCAACTGGAATTGGAACAAAGCTCTCCAAGTAACAGTTTCAATATACTGTCTATGTCTGTAAATAACAATTTCAAGCCCTTAACCATTACACCAGCTGTATATTCAAGCTTACAGTACCTGGTATTCCCAGGTGGTCATACCTCTGGGCACAGGCAAGGCTTGATTTTGCTTAACTTCATTTAACTGATATCATTTAACCGTTGAGTATTATTTTCCTTGTTTCCAATGAAGTTTTCTTGTTTCTTACTACTTTGCTTAGTTTTACAAAGGCATTATATGGGAACTGTGATATGGCCATAACCTCTATATGTTGTCCATGCATATGTGTATAAACATAAAAAGTGAAATTTATATAAATTATCATAATTATGATTTTAACAAAGCTAATTATTTGAAGTCCTTAAAATTGATTAGTCATTGCAAATGATCTTAAAACCTAGTCATTACTTTTGAACAAAAGTTGACGACACAGGAACAAAAAGATGAGATCAACTTGATGACCTCCTTGGTTGGGTAATGTAATAAGAAAAAAATTTTTTTATAAATGTTGTGGTATGAGCCAGTTACTCTCTTCAGTTTCATGAATCGACTGATCCATTCATGATAAGTAGTCCTGGATAAGAAGCTAATACTATTGCAGTGACTTGTCTAGCTGAGTATTGAATACTACTATCATGACTGACTCGATCAAGTTAAGTGTTGTGTCTTGCCAGGCCCCGCATCACAAAGATAAACATTTACATAAAATCAATGACCCGAAACTTCTCTAACACAACAACAGTATCAGTGACATCTAAAGGTGTGAGAAAAAGTCATTGATTAAATTATTAACAACCATAACACAACATGACAATTAGGAAGTTTACAGAAGATGCTCATTGCAATTTTGATTTAGTTAAGTCACTATAGGAAAACACAGGAAAAAATTTGGTTAATAAAGAATAAGTTATTATATTTCTTTATATCAGATCAGATCTGACTAAGGCCTGCTACAGGTAAGACGTAATCCAGTACAACCTGTTGTATGGATGGGTTGGTTAATTTTTGTTTAGCAGCATATCAATTTAATGCTGAAATCTGCACACAATTTTATACGTTCAACTACAGATAACTTGTACATGATTTTATACTTTCTGGGTAAAGCTATGTTTTTTAGATATATAGTTTGTAGATCATAAAATGTATTGTTGCTAATTTTACTATAGAAATGTATTTTTATATTTTTTAGTGTTGCATTCATTGGAATTTTGCTATAAAATGTATTGTTGCTCAATTTATTATAAAAATGTACTGTTGATTTTTGGTTGGAGGTTCACTATTTTCCCATAGCTGAGACCCTAACAGGTGCTACTATACCGAATCAGGATGGATTAGGAACAACAGCAGTTAAGAGATGTTTCCCCGCTCCTCAAACCTCCAATCTCCTGATCGCACATGGACAGGTGGTCTGTATCTAAACTAGCTACCTTACTAGCTTTTCTGCTGCCGAAGAGGGTGGTATATCACTCGGCAGGACGTCAAAAGGTGGATGAGCATCTTATAGGAGTTCCTTATATAAGGTTAGGATGGGGTCTTAAGCCTTGAATGGCATCCTTCCTAGTAACCACTTACATCTTAGTGGCTTTATTGCCTTGCTTGTGGTGAAAAGGTTAAAAACATAAAATTAAAAAAATATTTTAAAAAAAAAAGTTTAGTTTTTAATAATTCCAAATTCTTCAGATCAGATTCAGGCCTCCTACTGCTAACATGTAACCCAGTACAACCTGCTACATGGACAAGTGTTTATTATCTAAACCAGCTACCCCATTAGCTTTTTTGCAGGTGAGGAGGGTGGCATGTCAAAGGGCAGATGAGTTTCTTATATGAGCCAACACATACATACATATATATATATATATATATATATATATATATATATATATATATATATATATATATATATATATATATGGAGCTAGGATGAAATCATAAGATTTGAATGGCAATCTTTAATGAGATGTTATCTTGATAAAAACATTCGGTGTACTTGGACTGCCATGAGTGTCTGAGTCGAGCATCAAAAGAGCATCTGGCCTCATAAAAACCTTACTTCAAAACATTATGACAAATCCTCTGTCAGGCAAGACCCACCTTTCTTTGTCTGGGATTAATCTCTGTCCTGCCTCAACAAAAATACGCAGCCTTATATATTTGTATGTACACATGTCTCAAACTTTTTCTTCCAGCAAAAAAAGTTTACAGAAAAAGTTAGAGAAATACTGATCTACATGTGTGGATGCCACACATTTATATCAAAGTTTCTCAAAGTTTTCTTCCAGCAAAGTTTTCCAGTAGTTAAACATAGAAAAAATGACATAAGCAGGTCATTCAACCGCAATCACTTCAACAGCTCAGATAGTAGCATCTTTGACAGATAACATGTAGATGTGACTGTAAGTATAAATGAATGTTTATCAGGAAGTCGATGTCTTACATTTAGATGCCTTTCCTTATGATATGTCTGACTTCCATTTGATGATCTTCAAATGACACTTGCTTTCTCAGTCTGTTTATTTTATATGCATGCAGAAAAATGATCTGCTAATGGAGGCAGCTCAACTTTCGTGCTGATGCACATACACCAACACCATTGACTTTTCAAAGACAATTGCCATCATTCAGCTAGAACCCAACAGATATCTAAAGACTTTCTGTGTGTATGGTAGTCAAAACATCATAGCAAGAAAATATCAAAGAACAAAGGGAATTAATCTGAGAAAAGCAAGACAAAACAACAAAAAAAAACAATACAATGAGTGGAATATTTTCTTCTTTATATGCCATGTTCTTCCTTTATGACATAGGCAATCACCTCTGATATACATTTGTGGATGCCATACTCCTATATTAGAGGTTCTCAAACTTTTTCTTCCAGCAAACGCATTTGTCCCACCTGACAGTGTTAACATTACCCTTTATAAAAGATAATGATGTTAAAATATATGTATGCAATAAAACAGACAATTGACATTAGTATTTGTTATTTTTAATTAGATTGGTGAACTTAGTTCTTTCCAACAACTAACTCAATTCTATGCAGTTTCATAGACACATTTTGAATATTACTATACACCCTTATATCTTTCTCAATTGACAGCTAATATTCAAGATGTTTTCACAAGCCTTTTATATAACCCTTGGGGTGCACATAACACTTTTTATGAATACAATAAAATAGGCCCCTGAAAGAGAGGATTTAATGATTGATTCTAAACTATTCCTGTCATATTCAGCACAGTTCTTTGACAAACTTCCAATTTCATGAATTCAATATGATGAACCGAAGAAGCAACTAGCCTGAAAAGCCTACGCTCACCTTTTCTTCATTTACAGTTTACTTAAGTGGGTTATTATAATTAACAATGTGTCAAAAAGAATAACATTGTATTAAAGACCAATAATATCAAAGCAAAAATAGACAAGACCTAAAAAAAACAGCAAACACCTTTTAAGAGAAAGCAACAAAACTGCAAATGAAGTAGAATTTGAAGATAAAGATGACAAAGCAGGAACAGTAATAAATTGCAAAAGACTTAGGTTCAAGCATGTAAACAAGTGATGTAAGCACAAAGGCTGTACTAGAAAGTAAAACAAAGCACAATATGCTACAGTTTAGAGATTCAAACCAATCATTTCATCCAAAGAAGAAACCTGATCACACTGTAGGTCAACAAGGAAAAGAAATTCTGCCAGATTGTAGACATAGCTATGCCAATTGACATAGTGATGATGAAAGAGAGTGGAAAATTGGAAAGATACCAAAACCTCACCTAGAGTTGTGAAATATGAAGGAAAGGTTTAAGGTTATGCCTATCATATATTTCTATAGTTGAGACGATGCCTTAAGTGACCAGAATTGAAACAGGATAAAAAAGAAATTCAAAGAAAGATTTAGACATTCTAGACCCTGGCATTGTCATTGCCTGTGCAGATATAAAGTACTGGAGATTTCAGGAGAATTACTTTAACTCATTCTTCAGCAATAACCACCAGATATCAGGCAGGAACACAAAAATGCATGCAATATAAAGAATTTTTTTTTAATCATTTCTCACAAAGCAAGGTAATAAAGCCACTAAGATGTAAGGCAAGGGTCGGCAACCTACGGCCCGTTGGCCGGATCTGGCCCTCGAAGCATTTTGACCGGCCCGCGAGCCTGATTACCAATGACTCTATTTTTAATAATCTCAGTGCACTAAAAATATTAGACTATCTGCCAGTTATAAACTATATTAGACTATCTGCCAGTTATCTTTCATGAGACTTATTTTACCAAGTTGCGTTGCCTACGTTTAATGTCAAATAATGGATAAATATTTGTTATGACCCTTGGCTACATTAAAAGATAACAGAAGCGAAAGGAACGATAAATTGAAAAAGGCCAGGGAGGGACTGACATGCAAGGTAGCAGAAATCTAAAGACAGTTAAACATACGCGCATTATACATACATACCTCATGAATGTGTGGATGATACCACATGTGTACATACGTAAGTGTATATGTTTGCAACTATTTGTACTCGTATGTATGGGTATATGTGCTTCGTTTTTGATTGATGTGTGTGTGTGTGTGGTTCGTTTGTGGAACAATTTTCAATAACAGTTTCAAACCTACATGTCATAATTTCATCCATTTCACTTCGGTTGATTTTTTTCACTTTGAAGTATTTTGACGTTCCTTGAGGAAAAGTAATGTTTGTTAGGTGTCTTTTAATTTTAGATTTTCTTTTGTTTTTCTGATTTCTCAATGTTTATTTTCATTGTGGTTTTAAATATTTAGGTTCACATATGTAATTTTCCTTAATTTTTCATTAATGGCCTTCGTCCGGCCCGCGACCCATCATTATAACACGATCCGGCCCACGGGGTCGAATGAGTTGCCGACCCCTGATGTAAGGGCTTACTGAGTGTTAGAGAATATGAGAAAAAATACACTATTAAGTGGAGAGAACATTAAAAGAATAAGAATTAAGAAGACAGAAGATAATTATTGATATTGCATTTAAAATTTTATGATCAAAGTTGACCAGAAAGCAAGAAGCCAGAAGAGAGTTCTACAAGCAAGAAGTGTGATAGAAGAAACTTTTAGCATAGAAGTTACAGTTACATCTAGCCATTTCTAATATAAAATGAGGAGAGCTTACCACCAATCTAGTATTTATTACTACAAATATTATTTTTAGTGGGTACATGTATTTGAGTTGCTATCCACTAAAAATATAATTACATAAAAATAAAAAGTACCTACTAAAAACAATGTTTATATTCAAAAATGTTGAACAAAAAATCAAATTGTGTGTGTGTGTGTGTGTGTGTGTGTGTGTGTGTGTGTTACCATAATGTGGAAGGTATTTCTGCATAATGACTGTTGAAAACTGAAAATCAATATTTAGTAATAAGAACTTATTTTTCTTGACAATTTTTAACTGAAGATTTTAAAAGCAAAAATAACGTTTTACCCTCCTTTTTTTCCAAACATGTGCATATAAATGGTTATACATTGTTGTTATAAAGTTTGAGGAAAGAAAGCCAGAAACAGGTTACTATTCTTTGACCTGAGGAGCAAATGATTAAGTGGATGACAGACTCAAGGTCAATCAAAAGCGAAGTTATTTTTCTTAATTTAAACATATTTATGTATTTGTAAAAAAAAATAAAGCTCATTCATGTGAGTTCTATAATCATACAAAATCCAATAATAAGTTGTTACAGTATTGGAAATGTGTATGCAAATGTAACAGCTATAAAGGGCAGATATTATTAATGCTACCTTTGTTCCATAATAATTGTTACATTTAATGCATGAAATATGTATGCAAAAGAAACAACTGTTATGGGACAAAGGTAATTAATGCAATACCTGTCAAGTAACATTTGTAACATTTCCTGTATGATTATGTGTATGCAAATATAGCAACAGATATTGTGTGAAATATAAAACAAGATTATTAGGAACTGTTGAAAAATAATGTTATCTTTTAAGTAAACATTTATTTTGAATGCAGTTTTGTTTTCACAACTATTTAAATCATTAACAAAAAAAAAATGCAAATGAACATATTGATAATACTTGCCAAGATCATAAAAGTGGCATAAACACTGAGAGTCTTTCAATATTAATTAACAGCCCTTCTATGATAATAAAAGTTATTGATCTTTTTTTTGAGATATTCATACTGTTGTTTTTAATAACAAAATAGCCAGCCTCACTAAATTAACATGTTTACCAAAGTCACCAAGATTCCAAACAAAGGATACCAGGTAGCAGCAACCATACCTGGCAGGGGATATAAAAATTTGCTTTATGTCTAAGTTAATTCAATATATTCTCAAAGTTGGGTTTACCATGTCATGTGAAAGTAGAGACTTATTATCAAAGATTTGAAGACAATGCATGCAAGAACTTGCTTTTCCCATGATTCATTATAAGTATTAATAAGGCAGAATATGTGTAAGGTTTTGGGCTTATCAATGTTTATGTAGGTCAATTAATATCAGAGGAAGGAAATGAGATCAAGCGACATATATATATATATATATATATATTGATTTTTGTGCTTGATTAGTTTGCAGAAATGCAGCTGTATTCCAGTGGCCTACAATAAAATTGCTTTGCTGTTTTGATGGCAGAGAATCATTATTTGCAGATTTCAATATCATAAAGAGATTAATTACATCTAAAATATGTTGATCTTTATGCCATGTCCATTCAGGATATATGCAATCGTGGCTCTCCACAGTTTCCTGTCTTTTGTTGCTATCAACAATATTTCTCCTTCATGAAACTATCTCTTTCTGGCCTTTTACCTTCTTTTTTTCATTCCAAGCAAGGTGACAACGCCAATAGAACACAGAGGGTTACAGGGAGTGAAAGCAAAAGAGAAAGAAAAGATTGAAAATGGGGATGATTGAAGAAAGAGAAAAAAAGAAACAGGGTTCAAGAAAACAGAAGATGGCAATTGACATTGTATCTAAATTTTTGAAGAGTGTAATTATCAGGGAAGCAAGAAATCAGAAGGGATTTCTACAGGTGGGAAGTACAAGTAAAAGTGGCAGCTGCATCTAACTAGTTCAACAGAAAAATGGTGAGACCAAGTAGCATGCTTAGATTCATGTAGTCTGGGCACGTGAAAAAAAAAACACTCATTCAAGAAATTGATATGAAAATATTTCTAGAACAGACAAAGGGAAGCCATGTCATGTCGGTGATAAAGTGACTGGAGATGAGATGCCAGGTTAGAATCGATTGTCTTGCAGACCCTTCTTTGGATTTTTTCAACAGATGGACAGTAGGAGCACTAGACCAGATATGACAAAAGTATTCAAAACACAGATAAAGGGTCGATTTATAAATGTGCAAGATGGATTCTGATGAGAAAAATATTTTGGCACAGCAAAGTGAACCAACATTCCTCGCAAGCAGATGTAGCAACTAACTTGATACAGTTGGTCCACTTCATGTCAGTGTAAAACATGAGGCCAAGCAGGCATAGAGTGTTGCTCTCCTAGTGTATAGTATCAGCCATCCTGATGGTAGGCAGAAAAGGTTCTCTGTGGTGAGTAAATGAAAGCAATGTCCATTTGTGCAAACCTGTCAAGTGGATTACTTACTGCTTTCCTCTGATTCTCTTGCCTTTAATCTGTCTTGTAAGAATTAAAGTCATCCTTCGGTACATAGATGAGCATGACTCTCCACAGTTTCCAGTCTTACTCTCGGCATTACTGTCTTCTTCATAACCCCACTTTCTCTTTGTGGCACATGTTTCCACCATGCATTTGCACAAACTTGTCAAGTAAGCTACTTGCTACTTTCTTGTGTTTTTCTTACCCTCAATCTCTCTTGCGGACATAACATTTTCAAAAGGTATCCCTCATGACATAGATGATCATGGCTCTCCACAGTTTCCTGTTTTGCTCTCTGCAGTACTTTTTTCTGTATAACTCTTCTTTCTTTTTGTGGCACTTGATCCTCCATTCATTTGCACAAATTTATCAATTAAGTTACTGCTTTTCTCTGCTTTTACTGTGTTTTGTGAGTATTAAATTCTCAAAGACATCTCTCCAGGATATAGGGGGTCATGGATCTCCATAGTTTCCTAGCTTCTCTTGATCTCAGCTCTAACACTTTCACCCCAGCCCCTCAACCTCCGATGTCTTACTCTCTGGGTTGAGGTGTCTACTCAGTTTTAACTGAACTTAAGGGAGTGACCATAGGTCCCCTGAGCATCTGTAGATCATTCGACCAATCCACTGGTTTAATCCTGCTTCCTGCCCACGTTGTGTTTGGTTTGATCCAGAAAGCAGAAGTGATGTTTATCTATTCCCGGTCGACTGAAGATGTAGACACGGCTGGAGACTCTGTGCTAAGAAATTTAGAACGCACCAAAAAAAATATATATCCGCAGAAAGCCGGAAAAACAACTATTCAATGGTTGAATTGTTAATGTCTTTTATATAGCAGAAAAGAATAGTATAGAAAAGAAACGGGTGACAGAAAAGAAAATAATTGACGTAAAAACTCATACACTCAATTCTAGACAGAGAGAGAGTGGGTTGTGATTAGCTTGTTGTGAAATCGTCTCAGAATGATATACGACTCTTGCGATGGAGAGAAAGATTTCTGTGCACGTCTTAAAGTTTATAGTTATGTTCCTCCTCAGCGGTAGTAACAGTAGTAGTAATCTTCGTAGTAGCAGAAGCATCAGTACTTATATTAACAGTACATGTTAGCGGGGGTTTTGTTCCAAATCCCTGGCGTCACTTCCAGTCTCTGATATATCTCCACCCAGCCCGACTGCACTCGACAACAGACAAGCCCAAAAACAACCTTTTGATTATTGTAGCTTGTTCGACATTTCCGTTTCCAGTGGTTGTAATAATAGTAGCAGTAGAAGTCTTAGATTTTGGAGGAGTATTTTGCTTCTTCGTACTTATATCAACAAAATATGTTAGCAGGCATTTGGTTCCAATCTCTGACGTCACTTCTAGTCTCCGACCTCTCTCTACCCAGCTCAACTGCACTCGACAGCAGACAACCCAACCACTCTGTCAACAGATTTCTGTGCGCATTTATATAGATAAACCTGGCTGATCATAAATCAACCCTTGACCTGCACACGTTTATCACGAGTGCTGCCTTCAACACAAAATCAAGTGAATTTCAAAGTTCCTCATAGCCTTAGTAAGCTCTATTTTAAATTTTAACCGATAAAAAATTATCTCAATCATCTTCCATTGTCTTCATAATGACCCAATTCCAAATGGGCTAGATCAGATTCCCATCAGTAAACAAAATTGTTCTGATCTAATTTCGTTGTTCAAATCTACTCCAATTTCAATAAAAAAATTAAAAAAATATATGTGTGTTTGTGTGTGGTTACCAAACTTTCTCTGTTACACAGCAACATTTTCTCATTTATGTCTTTTGTTTCTCCATTCATTTGTATAAATTACTTACTGCTTTCTTTGGGTCCGCTTATCTTCAATGTGTTCTTTGTTAAATTCTCCAAGCCTACTTTCCTCATTCTTTGTTTCACCATTTCAACTGTTTCTGATTATTATCAGTAGTTTCTATCATTCTCCTTAGAATTTCCTTATTTGTCAAATGTTCTGTCCAGGATCTTTTCAACTACATCTTAGTTGTTTCAAATCTTTTTTCAATTGTGACTAAACTATTCAACTTTCAAAGCAGACATCACATAGCAATCTAACACACTTTTCTTCCTGTTATTTTTTCAATTTCTGATTTTCTGAAAAAGCAACTCTCACTATTTCTTTAAATTTCTGTGTCACACTTTCCATTACACTGCCTAGATAACTGAATTTCCATTTTTGTTTAATTCTGATGCCCCCAATGTGTAACTGACATCACGTGCTGGCTTTTTTGCTTGTGACCTTGAATTTCATCATCTTAAAATTAATAATTCTTTCTTTCATGAACTATATTATTTCATAGTTCTTTTAGATTGCCTTATGAATTGGACATTAACAGTGCCATCTGGGGAGCATATTTTGTTAAAGTTACATGCCTTGGCATAATTTTCTCAGAATCATCTCATTCTACTAATGAGAGAAAAAAAATATTCTTGATACATTCACAATTTGTTGTTCTCCTGCAAACAAGCCATTTGTTAAATCTATACAAGAATATATACAAATTTCATCCTTTCAAACTCATCACAAATAATGCATTATGTTTTTTTTTACGAAATGTTATGAATAGTACAAAGCATAAGAGCTACTCAAGGTAGAGCCTTACTAAATGAAGTTGTTGTATGTATGTAAAAAGAGGAAGTAAGTGCAGATTATGAGGATATGCAGGATAGATAACAGCTGACCCTAGAATTGAAGAGGTTGCTTATAGTGTTTGGGAAAGTTTCCTCTCAGGAGTCTGTTCCATAAAGTAGTGGCTCTTATGAAGAAGCTGTCAGAATGGAAAATCCTTCTTGCTAATGAAATATGAAGGGAATGATTTTATTTTATTTGACTGTTGGGTTTAAAGACATATTAACCTTCGTTAGGTCATTTCATGCCAAATAAGATCTGATTGGGCATCATAGGTTGTATAATGAATTTAATTTGTGAATAATATTATAGTTGAAAGCGATAGCCTTTGTAAAGTAGTTCATTTAAAGTTAATGATTTTGGTATGAAGTTCAGCTGGAGATTATTTTATTTTGTTCATTTAATTATTTGTCAAGATTAGTTATTACTTTTTTGCTTTTTTCAATAATGAAATTTGTTTGAACAAAGTATCTATAAAAAAATGATTTTTTTGCTATCCTCTGCCAGTCACAATGATGGAGAAAGCATTTCCTCGCACCATCACCAGTGATACACACTGCAAGAGCCACTCCATTTTGTGAGGTTCATCTCTTAATTGAGACGCCATCCAACCAGCCCTCCAAAGAACACCATTGAATGAGGGTCAATAATCCCAGAAGTCTCCACTGCCACAGGAATAAAAACGAAAACTCTGTCAGTAAGAGAAGAATATTTAACTAATTTTTTTATCTCCATGTCCCGAGCGACAGACCCCGGCTCAACCATGGCCCTGATCAAATTACTGGTTGAAAATGTATTATTGCTTAAATTTTTGAATATATCTTTGTTTCCTTAAGGAGTGTAATTATTTTATTTGGATCAATCCTGTTGAAGAGTTCATTCATATTATTTGCCTGATAATAATTTTCATGAACCAGACTTAAATCTATACATTTTATAAGTATGTGTTTCCACTGTATATTGTTCATTACATGTATAGCATAGAGATGGATTTTCCTTTTTTAGCATGTAGCTTTGGGTAATAGAAGTTTGTCCGAGTTGAAGTCAAGCTAGTACTGATTCCTCTTTTCTTATTTTTCTATAACCAGTTTGCCATTCTTTGATGCCTGGTTTGATTCTATAGAGTTTATTATTTAAGTGCTTGTTCCATTCTTTTTTGCCATTTGTTCATGATGAATTTTCTGATAATTGATCTGAGATCGGTATGTAGTATTTTTATGTTTGATGGGTTCTTCTTCAATGTATTTCTTGATGAAGGGAAGGAGGATAGTTTGCTCCTATGTATATATGGCATGGTGGGTCTTAGTTGTAAATGTCCGAACACGTGGAACTAGGGAATGTAGCCCATCAGAACTTTTTTCATGGATATAACAATTGAGTAACAAGAGTTTTGTGATGTTACATCTGCAGAAGAGGAGTTGTATGCACGGGGAAAAATTAATCACGTACAAAGCTGCATAAACATTTAAACAGCTTTCGATATATATTACTATTTGTACATTATTATACTACTTACATCGGACAATAGATATAGTTGAATATAGGGAGAACTAGATTCATGCCTTTCCAAATATATATGCAAGAAGTCTCAAGCACAATTTTTATCCATTTCCTTGGTTGATAAACAGCATATCATATGTACCAAAGGAAAAGCATGAACCCAACCCTCCCTAACTTCTTACCAATAATTCTTCTCGACTATAACCTTATCACTAGTGTGCTTTGTAGTTAAACATAGAAAAAAGTACATAAGCAGGTCATTCAACCGCAATCACTTCAACAGCTCAGATAGTAGCATCTTTGACAGATAACATGTAGATGTGACTGTAAGTATAAATGAATGTTTATCAGGAAGTCGATGTCTTACATTTAGATGCCTTTCCTTATGATATGTCTGACTTCCATTTGATGATCTTCAAATGACACTTGCTTTCTCAGTCTGTTTATTTTATATGCATGCAGAAAAACGATTTGCTAATGGAGGCAGCTCAACTTTCATGCTGATGCACACACTTGACTTTTCAAAGACAATTGCCATCGTTCAGCTAGAACCCAAAAAAACTATTCCAATTTGTTGATGTTGTTATCGTATCACTTTGTTCAGACTAATTCTCTAATCTTTCACTGTTTTCTTGTTAAGTTTTTGGCTGCTGTATATTCCCAGACTCCTTCAGGTGTCAGCTTTTATTTATCTTCAGTTTTAATTCTTTTTTTTTTACACTGAACCTTGTTTTGATAATGGGGTATGTGTCTTTTTTCCCAAATACATCCAGTGTCTATTCTCCTTTTTGGAATGTAAAATCTTGCTAGTTTAAAAAAAAATAAAACAGATATCTAAGGGATTTCTGTGTATAGCAAAAAACATTATAAAAGAAAACACCAAAAAACAAGGGAATTAATCTGAAAAAGCAAAACAGAAAACAAGATAATGAGTGGAACATCATATTTATGTTCTGTCCTTTTAGGACATAGGCGACCATGGCTCTCCACAATTTCCTCTCCTTTATAGCTCTTAATAAATTTTGTTTTTCTGTTATTTCTCCTAGGCAAGAGAGAGAGAGGAAACCAACACAGTACCTTCCTAGTGAGTTTGAGTATATGAAGGTACATACCAGGAGATTGCATGGCAGATATATACCATTGATTGTTGGGTAGTCTGTGCCTCATGGGTTCACTGATTATCAATTTTCAAGTGTCTGGTTAGTCCAGATTGATTGGAACATGACTTACCACAGTAATGTACAGGTAAGATCATTGTTAACCTGATGAGCTTGGCAGTTACAGCTGGGTTTTACTGTGTGAAATTTCATGTGAATGACAAGGTCTGCTTGGGCAAAACAAATGCAATTGTACTCTGAACATGCAAATTGGGGTGGGATATTTTCATCAATGGCTTCTCATTTTCTGGCCATGTGCTTGTTGATGCCGTGGAAATTGCAGATTGTTAGAAAAACATCATCCCTTTCTGGATGCTAAATCTTCATTTGTTTCTGTCAAGAGCATTGACTTTCTAATTTGGATCGTTGTACAGAAACACACACTTTGTGTTCATTTAAGCATAAATGTATCAATATAAGAATGTATAAGATGTTTTAATAAACATGAACAGATAATGAGAACTTATTTTCCAGTTAAAAGTATTGAAGGATACAGCAGAAGGAAGAAGCACTTGCAGCGTGAGTAAAAGTGAGGGAGAGGAACAATCTCAGTAAAGAGAATCATTAGGCTCAGTAATTGTAGAGGCTTTGTCAAGAGATGATGTGCATGCTATTTGTAAGCAAACATGTGAAACCAAAATGTATAGTGTACAATATAATGATTATTATGAAGAGGAAAGATAAAGATTGAATGGCATATGAACAAGTATGGATAATCATTTAAATTAGAGTGAAGCACAAAGAGACATGCCTTGCATTTATGGAAACAAATATTAACATATATACAGTGCTTTGCATAAGTAGTCACCTCCCACCTTGAATTTTGCACATTTGGTAATGTTACCAACTGGAAAGCGAATTGATGTTTTTTTACCATTTGATTAACACAAAATGCACAGTGCTTTGGAAGTGCAAAATACTGTTTATTGTAACACAAACAATAATTAGAATAACAAAGCCCTCATCTCTTGGATGAATAAGCATTCAACCCACACACTGAGTCAATAATTTGTAGAATAACCTTTTGCTGCAGTTTTGGGGAATATATTTCTACCAGATTTTCATGTCTACACACTGAAATCTTTGACGATTCTTTGCAAAATAGCTTAAGTCAGATTTGATGGTGACTGTGAACTGTGAATTTTCAAGTCTTGCCACAGATTCTCAATTGGATTTAAGTCTGGTCTTTCACTGGAGTATACTAACACATGAATATACTTTGATCTAAACCAATGGTGTTCTTTACTAAACACAGTCATAGTGCAACTCATACCCAGAATTCAAAGCCTACCTTAAAATTTTAAACAATGCATACACATGCACATACAGTGCCTTACACAAGTCTCCCCCATTTTGAACTTTTACCCCTTTTATAGTGTTAAAGCTGGAATTCACTAACTTAAGTAGACTATTTAGTATTTGATCAATACAAAATATAGAATACTTTGTTGGTGTAAGATACATTTTATTGTGACACAAACATTAATTAGGACAACAAGCAGTCATCTTGAGTAAATACTTTGTAGAACCACCTTTTGCAGCAATTATTACTGCAAGTCTTTTGGGATTGATTCTATCAGCTTTGCACATCTAGTGACTGAAATATTTTTGCTTATTCTTCTTTGCAAAATACCTCAATCTCAGTGAGATTGGATGGAGAACTTCTGTGAACACCAATTTTAAAGTATTGCCACAGATTCTCAAGTGGATACAAGTCTGGGCTTTGGCTGGGTCATTCTAACACATTAATATGCTTTGATCTAAACCATTCCATCATGGCTCTGGCTGTATGTTTAGGATTATTGTCAGGTAGGTCTCAAGTCTTTTGCCAACTGTAACAGGTTTTCTGTGATGATAACCCTGTGTATAGCTCCAGCCACATGTAACATTTTGCATTAGTTCAATTTTGGCATAATCTGACCAGAGTAGCATCTTCCACATATTTGTTGCATCCCACATGGCTTGTAGCAAAATGCAAATGGATCTTCTTATGGCTTTCTTTCAACAATGGCTTTCTTCTTGCCATTCCTCCATGAAGGCTAGATTTGTGAAGTACATGACTAATAGATTCTCCCACCTGAGCTGTGGATCATTTTCAACTCCTCCAGAGTTACCACGGGTCTTTTGGTTGCATCTCTGATTAATGCTCTCCTTGCCTGGCCTGTCAGTTTATGTGCATGCCCTTGTCTTGGTAAGTCCATGGTTGTGGCATACTCTGTTTTTGGATGATGGATTTATTGGTTGGGTATCTGCAATGAATAAGCGTCTCAGATTTGTGGTGTTCACAACTAATAGTTATACTGTGGACAGATTCTTCCACCTGAGCTGTGGGCCTTTGAAGCTACTCTAGAGTTATCATGGACCTCTTGGTTGCTTCACTGATTAATTCTCTCCTTGCATGACCTGTCAAGTTTAGGTGGCCAGCCTTGTCTTGATAGTTCTGCAATTGTATCATACTCTTTCCATATTTTGTATTTAATAGTGCTCCATGAGATGTTCAAAACATGAGATAGTTTGTGGAAGTTGTTAAGCTCAAATAATTAACAATACAATAGGGGAATTTACATAGGTATTTTATACTTGTGGAACTCACAAGGAGCTGCTAGTTCTGATTGTATCTACTATTCACAGAAAGATTTGTTGACTTATCTAAAAACCCATGTCACTGATTGGCAAACTTTTTGGGAAACATATAAGATTGGCAGAGTTTTTTGGACTTGCAGGCAAAGACAAGCTAAAACTATGGGTTTATATAAAACTAAGATAATACTATATTTTTTTATCATTTATTTTACAACATATTAAATTCCTCAATATGAATAAACATAAAACCTAATATAATTTCTTTTAGCAATATTATTAAAGATGAAGACACTGTGAGACTGGTGAAATTATTTTTCTGAAATAAAAACATGTCCAGTTGCAGTTCAAAATTTGTGCTTCCTATCATCATTCCTATCATCAAAATCGACTATAAATGCTGATCAGTTAAAATAGGCCAATAATTTTTTTAATTTTATATCACCGAAAGCAAGGTGATAATGCCAATAACATACAAGAAGTTACTGAGTGGGAAAAACAATGAAAAGACTTTAATTAGAAGAAAGGACAATAAAAGAATAGGCTTCAAGAAGACAAAATATAGCATTTGGCATTGCATTAAAATTTTTGAAAATTCTAAGTGACAGGGAAGCAAAAAACTGGAAGAAAGTTCCACAGGCAAGAAGTGCCAGAAAAGAAACTATTAGAATAGCATTTACATTTTTATCTGGCTAGTACAACAGTAAAACGGTGAGACCTAGTTGCCAATCTAGTAATACATTTAAATTCATGAAGTTGAGGTAACAAGGAGGAAAGCTCGTCATAACAATTGCCATGAAAATATTTCTAGAAAAAAAGAGTGAATCCATTTTATGGTAGTGGGAAAGTGACTGAAGTCAAGATGCCAGGTCAGGACTGATTACATTACAAACCCTTCTGTGAATTTTGTCAAGAATCTTGAGATATAAAACAGGAGGACAAGATTAGATATGGCAGTAATATTCAATGCACAAATGAAAGGTAGATTTATAAATGTTCAAAATGAATTCTGACAAGAAAAATTTTCTGGCACAACAACTTTACTCATCAGAATTCATCTGTCATTCCCTAAGAGTGAAACCAATAAAATATTCACCACTGAATTAAGTGCACTGACAAAGCAAAGAGAATACGTTAAAAAATAAAGATTGATTAAAAAAATTAAAGATTGCATTAAATAGATACTCTTTCATCATCGCACTACAGATGTACCGATATATCTATATGGCGGACTCTCATATCATGAACAATAAATGAGGGTCAGCATTGGATGGTGCCTTTCGTTTTACACTTATGCATGCTAGCAGGGGCGATTGTGGAGAAAATCAGGTAAGGGAAAGACATATTTCATCTGTGCTTTCTTAAGTGTGATACTAGCCCAGCCTTGCTGCAGGCGACAAAGCCACACTGACAGATGAAATTTATTAAAGCAGGATTTTGATGGCATCTCTGCTTCAGAGCTTGATGAAGCTGATGATGATGCTTCAGTCTACTATCTTCAAAACCCTTTAATTTAATGAAACATGTCTTACACCACTCCTTTTGGTTTGATTTTTGGGCTTCTTAGGTTTTTAGATCAAAATTGAGACGTTTCAAGTTGTCTTTCAATTTGTCTTTAAGATATCAATATACATGTACAAATATAAATCCTTTCAAGTTTTTAACCCAATTACAAACCTTAGAAAACTGTAAACCTTATAGATAAAAAAGTTTTCTTTATCTTTTTACAAGTTTCTCCATAACCCAATTATTTACCTAACTTTATCATCAAATTAGTGATTATTCAATTTTAGTTGATACTTAATATAATTAACATTGGGTTAAAATGTTCTAGAGAAATAATTTCAAGCTATTAACCAATTCTTATCTTTTTCATAAGCTTTTGAGACAAGATATTTTTTTGTAAGTTGATCTACTATTTGTTGCAAGAGTTTAGAAAAAATTTATTAAAAACAAGAGAAACTCCTAGAGATTTCAAAGTAAAAGAAAAAAGCTCAAAATAGGGGCTTTTTACATTCATTAATAAAATATTCATATATTCATTCATTGTGGATATGCTCTTGGCATAGTGATTACAAGAATGCAAAGTGGAATTACACATCCATGCAGAGTTCAAACTCAAGTCAAGGTCATTACATTTTAATTTTTATTGAATTTGTGGATTTCATGAGTTTAGACAATACACGTGCCTACAAGTTTATACATAAACATGCCTACAAATGTTGATAAACTGATCATTCATGCATCACAATGAAAAAAAACAACAAGCAAATATATTCAACCGAGAACCTATGCCTGAATGGGCTATGGCCATAAGCCCAACATATACATATACATAAGCACAGAAATATGAGCTAGCTGAGAATTTACAGGCAGCTATTTGTTAAGTAGGCTAATCTCATAGTTTGTCAGCCAACTTAACTGATTAACACAACTTATCCCAATGGCAAACAGTTCAATTACTTAACATGATCTAGAAAAGATAAATACACCAGGTATGCAATAAGCTGACAATCTTTCTCTCTAATATAAGGACCCCAACAAACACTAATGGATTAGTCTCAGGTGTTAATAGAGTACATTGAAGAAAAAATTAATATTAAGTGCCATGCAAGTATGACCCATAATCTAAAATCAAATATAAACTTCAATAATTGATCAAGGAAAGGTAACTTTCTTAAACTATGCTCAAAAGAAATCCAAGAATTTTTATGTGAATACCATTTGCATTAGATGCATGTGTAGTATAGAGGTTATTGGAGCAGGATCAAATATGAGTTCCAATCCAGCTGGATTCATTGCATTCCCTTTTGCACAAATACCCTTAGCATATCTGTTAACAGGACAGAAAAAAATATATATATGTATACCTAAAGGACTTAGCATCCTGTTCAGCTGAAAAAGTTATAAAACATCTTCATTTATTCTTTTTAACAATCAGAATGATTTCTTCATCTCCAGTGAATTTTCTCAAGATCTTGCTCTAACATGTCACTGCAGCAGGTAACTAAATCACTTCTTTTATTGTTTGACTTCTAGTGTGTATCAAGACAAGACTGTAGATTCTTATTTGGATTTTGTCAAGAATCTCAAGACATATAGCAGAAGCACCAGACGAGATCTGAGAGCAATATTCACTGCATGTAATTAAACATTATTCTATTATTATTTTTTAAATAAAGTTAGGACACTCTTCTTTTTTTTTTTTTACAGAAGAATATTCTTCTAAATTCTAAATGTAAGTGCCAAGCAAAGTGGTTAGAACATCAGTGTTCCAATCATGAGACCAGGGTTCAAATCTCACCAGGGTCGATTTGTCAAGAAGGTGACTTCTTGATAATATCATCCTGGAGAGGTGATTCGCACATTCAGCACCACTGAGGAGTGAATGAAAAAATATAGAACAGTTGCAAGTAAAATTGGGTCACTGAAACTATTTGGAAGCTGTAAATGATTGTAACTAAGGGTTTAAGTGTATTGGCCTTGCTAATGACAGTGATCATGCCAGAAAATGTGTTCTCTCCGAGAACCCATAACTACGGTCTGCTTGGCATAGTTGAACAAAAACAAATGTGTCTGAGCAGGCGTCTACAACAGGGATTAGCTAGTCATCATAGCAGCCAGCCATACGGATTCTTCTACATAGTTAATTCTCTGATGGATTGCTTCATCATATAAATGATAAATTTATATTTGAAGGATTGCATGACCTGTGACCTCAAAGTATTCTCAAAGATTTTCCTCACTCAGTGATCCATGAATATGGCCTTATGTTAAAATTCCCCATGTGAAACAAATATTTAGAAATAAAGTTAAAATATTTAAATCTGTTATTTCTGTTCTTGCTCTCAGCTGTCAGATCAGGGTTTTTCAGCCTAATCATTGAATAAAATACCCTGAGATTTCCTGATTTTGTGTCTGGTAGCAAGGCCTCTGATTGGAAGGTTTTGAAAAGCTTGGAACCACCTCTTAATTGCTGTTGTTTTCAGGTCTACCCTGACCTGCAGTAGTAGCACCTGTTAGGGTTCCAGCTATGGGCAAATAGTTAATTCTCAAACTGGGGTCAAGACACTATGAAGTATAAAAATAGATTTTTATAGTAAAAATACTTGCAATACATTTTTGAAAAAAAAATATTATCAGCAATACATTTTTTGAAAAAAAAATTTACCAGCAATACATTTGACTCTCAACAAAAACCCTATTTGCAAAAATACATCAATGAAGCCTAATCTATAAACTGATTTCTTACAAAGAATACATATTCTATTCATACAAACCTATCTTAAAAATCTTGTCAGCATTAAATAACCCATTGAGATTGATATATCGTAAAACAAAATAACCAATAAACCTGGTTTTGGGACATCATACAAGAAACAAACAATATTATCTATTTTGTTGTATCATTTGGCAAAACAGCAGACATTTTTTTACTAGGGTTATCTTTCACTGGCATGATCTATGAATAAATTAATGATTGAGATTTCACTCTGGATTGAAAGAAAACATTTTATTCTAACTTTGCTAAACCTCAAAAACAAATATATACCCCATAAATAACATTCAGCATTTACTGTCAAATAAATTTCAATTTCAAAACATGTATATAATTAACATTATAGAATGCATGTCAAGTTATATTAGAAAATTCTCTGATTTTTCTGACATGAAACCAAAATTCCCTGATAATTCCCTGCTTTCCAGGTTGACTGTGAACCCTGTAGATTTAATGGCTAACGGCTGAATGCAATCTTTTTCACAATGTTTTTAATATCCAAATAAATACTTTTGTGTTTAAAACAGAGTTCAATCTCATTTTCATTGGTTTTAATGATCAATTTTTAATGCATTCTCAACACACTAAATTTTCCATTCAAGTAGGTGCTTGCTTTCGTCATGATTATTCCTGAGAGACAAGGAATGAACCTAGAATTATCACCAATCACAATGAACAAATGTTCCTTCATGAAAGCCCCGTACTTTGAGTGCCTATTAAAACTTAAACTCAACCCAGACCTCAAGTAGGGCTCGTAAATGCAATGCATTACTAAAGATGCTGGGAAAATGATTGCTTCCTTGTACTGCTCTAATAAGTACCTGACTCCTTGTGCTATCCTCTACTTTTGGTGGACTCTCCCATCATATTTGATGTATGAGGATCAAGCAGCTCAGTTCCAGACACCAGCACATATGATTTGATTATAGTGGTGAAGGCTTTGTGGAGAATCAACTACACTTTTTGAAGGGGTGAATAGAGACTTGGTGCGCTAGGTCCCCAAACAACCCATCACAGGTTTTGAATTCAGAGTTGTCCTTCTCCTAGAACAGTGGCCATCCAAGGCTATAAAACCCAGTCTGTTCTGCTATTTACCCTTAGCTGGAGGGAGAAAAAGAGGATTAATACCTTTCCCAAGAGTATTAAACTGTAAGTGAATGTAATGGGTTCAACTGGAATTCGAACTCGGTTCTCTGATTCCTCAATCGAAGCCACTATCCACTACTCCACTGTGCCTCCTATGCCTCTACTTTTACAATAGCTAGATCAGGCCCAAAATGGAGTACTGCTGCCATACATGGGTAGAAGCTGCTCAATCTTCACTTTCCAGTCTCAATAGAGTCCAAAAACATTCATCCTTGTGGGTGACAAATTATTTCCACCCTACAACCCCTTTCTCGTAGACAAAACATCACAAGCCTCTCATTGCTCTTTCACTTAAATGCTCCTTCATTTATCTTCCCCACATATCCACATAATCTGTGCTTCATACTCTATAACCTTCTACCTCGTGTGGCTCTCGGGCCTTGTGCAGGAAAGCACAATAAACAGCAACATCAAGTGTAGGCCTGGTTACAATTATTAAATCCTGACAGTTATTCAAGGAACTCTAAATACCAGAAATTTTTGGAAATAAAGAAAAATATATGACATTTTTCAAATTGATTTGCTATGGGTTTTTTTTTGTTTTTTGTCTGATTTTAATCTTGCATAATTCACATTAGATATATTTATAAAACCATCTCTTTGAATGGTATTTGTATATCAAAATATTTCAATATTTTTGTTTAAAACTTCTGCCACTTTTCTTTATGTGTGTTTGCAGACATAACAATGAGAGTTTAATCTGAGAAATTATGAATTTAAACATTCCATCAAGCTAACTTAATTAAATTTTGTTACTTATTTTGCTTCGAAAATTTTATGTCATTCTGAATCATTTGTTGAAGTTTTTGAATCATTTGCAGCTCTGCTTGATAAGCTATTATTAACTCATGATTTATGCTAAATATAATGGATTTGTAATTGTAAAATCTTTTCTGATTATGGTGGTGATATGAAAACATATCAAACAATTTCAGATATTTACAAACAATACTTATACATAGAATGAGAAAGATTGTTAAAAAAGTATCATCCCTTTCTGGATGCTAAGTCTTCATTCGTTTCTGTCAAAAGCATTTTAGGATGCATAATGAGAAAAGAAAGCTTGGAGAATTTGACACTTGCTGGATATAATAAAGGCAAAAAATCTGTCAGTATAAAACATTTACAAGGAACAAACCAAATCCTTATCAGTATGAAACATTCACAGTGAAAAATGTTTTATAATGAGAGAAAATGGAAAAAAAAACAAATGGATACAAGATCTAGAAACAAAAATAAGTGTCTTAAAAAATATTAGAAATAAAGTGTCAAAAAAAACTGAAAAGGTCATGCTTATTATTTATGCACTCTATATCAGATTTTATTATACAAGTGAGTTATTTCATAATAAAAATTTATCCTAACCAACCAAGGTTGGCAAAGTTTTACTGAGAAAATACTGACTTGCATAATACATGCACACCCCTTTTATATGAGAGAGACAAAGGAAAGAATAGAGAGTAAAAAAGAAAGTAAAAAAAAAAAGTTATATATTAATTTGTGATTTCACTTTCAATTTGCTCAGCGGAACAATTGTCAGCAGTAATTAAAAAGCAATAAATTTGAAAAATCCATCAGAGAACTATAAACATTTTGATGTAATGGAATAACTGGTCGCCCTCATGAGTGACCACACTGTAGGTAGTAACTGCCTATAAGTATCTGTAAGTCAATGGACTACAGAGACTAGCTGGGATCTGTTGAGTAGGATTCAGACTTATGCAAGAACTACCGACTTTCCAATAGTAGCACTCACTACTGGATTGACATGCAATGACCTTGTGCATAACTGTTACCTTTATTCTTATTGTACTGTTTTTTTACAATAAACCTTTA
Organism: Acanthosepion esculentum; assembly: GCA_964036315.1. NCBI lineage: Eukaryota > Metazoa > Mollusca > Cephalopoda > Sepiida > Sepiidae > Acanthosepion > Acanthosepion esculentum. Next base: position 73,385,909 of record OZ038489.1, on the reverse strand, counting down.
CTTATATTATCCACCTTGTTTTTCAGGTATATATTCCTATTAGCACGAAATATGACACATTTCTACCTTGGAAATCCACTGGAAAAAGAAGATATCAAGGCTTATGTCTATGCAGTTTTAACATTGATACAACTTCCACAGAAAACAATATCTAATCAATTAAACTCTAAGACGAAAGGACTGACAAAAAATTATTAAAATATTTATATGAATCCATCATATTTCATATACAAAAGAAATAAGTTATTAATTTTAATTAATACAATATTTTTAAAGTAACAGAGATTGGATCCTTGGGGAAAGTTGGCTCTCTAGTTTCAAAGCGTGACACCAAAATCCAAAGGCAGACTGGAATAGCAAAAGATGTCTTTGAAAAAAAATGAAAAGTATTACAAAACAGGAAATTTTCATTACAAAGATAAAAGTGCTGAAATACTATATAATATCAGTGAATGTGGGACAAAAAGAGAAGGGTTGAGGCAACAGGGATGTAGTTCTACAGGAGGATGATAAGAATACTATGAATGGAGCATATGAGCAATGAGGAAGTTTTAAGAAAAATGGAAACAAAATGCACAATTATATATAAAATCAGAATGAGACAGTTGATATTTCTGGTACACATAATAAGAAAGCCTGGGAAATTTAACACTCACATAACATACAGAAGGTAAAAGGGACAGAGGAAATCATTGAATCACCTACCTAACAAAGAAGGGGAGATAATAAGGAGATAAACATTGCTAAGAGTAATGAAGGATTAAAAGTTGTGAAGAGCTATTACTCATGTTCTGAAGGAACACATTACACAGAATAAGAATTGTACAAATATCTTGGTATGGAGGCCATTTTGAATAAAACAAATAAATTAATAATTGCCATATATACTTGCATATTCTGCGACTTTTGAAGACCTAATCTTAAAGCTAATTTTAGGGGGGGGTGCATCATACATGAGATATGTACTGCCGGCCCTGGCTATGCCGTTGACCAAACTATATATCCATTTACCGTAGTCAAATTAGCTTCAATAATTTGGCCTTCAAAATTTGTATGATATGCGAGCAGATGTGGTAGTTAAAATAACTCACAGATATTTATTTTGATTTAGGTATTTTTAACAAGAAATCTAACTGCTAATGCATTCAGAGTTACTTAGAATCATAAAAGCTACTTGTCTTTGACAAGATTTTCACTGTAATTCATAAATTTAATGAACTTTAAAGCAGAAAAATAAAATGTTTCTTTACAATTAAACTTAATTCTGTTTCTGCCACTAACTAAAACCCAAATGAGTTACATATGCTGATATATTCCCTTCCGATCATGCAAAGCATGTTTTTCTTTTATGTGCATGTCTCTTCATTGCTAATAACACTTCTCCACAATTTTCTGTCTTTTGCAGCTCTTAGTAAATTTTGTCTTTTTGCTATCTCTCCTAAACCCTGTTCTGTCAACCATTTACAGAAACTTGTTAGGTAGGTTTATATGCCATTTTTCTCTGTCCATCTTACTTTTGAGGTTCAAATTTTCTAAGCCCTCTTTCCTCTTTATGTACCCTAGAAATTTCAACCATCTCTTTTTAATATTAAGTATAAATGTTCTTTTTATCTTGTGAGCGTCTAATTTTCAAAGCTTCTTCCTGATGTTATGTGTAAGTGTCATTTTTATTGCCATTGTCCTTAAAACTTTGTTATTGCTCACATGTTCGGTCCATGGTATTCTTAGCTAGACTCTTTAGAATAACATTACTATTGCTTCAAGTCTCTTCTTCACCTGTAAGGTGATTGTCCAGCATTCGCTGCCATAGAGGTGAACCAATATTATATTGCATTTCAGTAGTTCAGTACTTATGTTTCTTAATACTTTGCTTAGTCTTTGAAAGGAATCTTTCACCATCTCAATGTACTTTTGGATTACGGTATCACATTTTCCATCCTCTGTCAAAATGCTTCTCAGATATTTACATTTTTGCACTCACTTTATATCTGATATATAAAATAATCTAAATCTGATATCCTATGCCAGCTGATGATGGAAAGAGAACAAAACTAACAAGTAGTAAAAACAATAAAGACGACAGAAGTCAACTAAAAAAAACAACAAATATTTATGGTAAATCAAGTATGGTAATTTAGAAATTTGTAACAAGCTACAACAAAACCTCATTTATGGAACGCCTAATAAACAATGAACAGTTACTGGGCTGGGAATTAATTACAAAATAACAATGAATTCTCCTGAGATACAGTCTTTTATTGTGAATTTTTATTTTAAGTTAATCACTTAATGTTATATTCCGTGATAATAGGAATATATACTTGAAAGACAAGGTGGATAAAATAAGTAAAGGTTTATTGTACAAAACCAATACAATAAGAATAAAGGTAACAGTTATGCACAAGGTCATCGCAAGTCAATCCAGTAGTGAGTGCTACTATTGGAAGGTCGGTAGTTCTCGCGAAATTCTGAGTCAAACTTAACAGATCCCAGCTAGTATATTTAGCTACCCACCACCCACAAGGCTTACATGTGGCACAAGGCGATGTTTAACGTGGGATCTCTGATCCCGTAGGCTCAGACAAAAATATTCCCTATTTGAATGCGTATAAACGAGTTCAGGGCCAGTCTACCTCCCCAAACGAGACTCTGCCCTTCGGTAGAGCCTCGTCCTGGTTCCTCTCTGCCTTCGGGCAGAGAGTTCGACTGTCTAACTGGAACAGATCGCAGCTAGACGCTGTAGTCTGTTGGCTTACAGATACTTATAGGCAGTTACTACTTATAGTGTAGTCACTCGTGGGGGTGACAGGTTATTAACAACATAAGATATGCAGATGAGACAGTGTTGATAGCAGATATGGAAAGGTAAGTGCAAGAAGTCCTACTGAAAGTAGTGAAGGAAAGTGAGGATAAAACATAAATTACAAAAAGATAGAATGCATGATTATTAATAAAAGAATAGCCCAACATGAAAATTACAAATTGGAGATACCAAAATCAAGCAAGCATAACAGTTTAAATATCTGAGATGTGTTTTAACAGAGAGCATAAAGTGCAACACTAAAATTCAAAAGGTGTATTGGGATAGTGCCTTCCAAAAGCTAAACAAAGTATTAAGAAAAAGAAAAAGAAAAATTGCATTAGAAACAAAGACTGAACTGTTACATCAGTCCTCCTATATGGTAGTGAATGCTGGACAATCTCTTCACAGATGAAGAGACCTGAAAACAATATAAATATGGTTCTACAGAAGGATGATGAGAATACCATGAATTAAATATATGAGCAACAACAAAGTTTTAGAAGAAATAGAAACAAATAGGACACTTATACTTTACATCTGAAGGAGAAAGTTGAAATTTCTAGGGCACATAATAAGGAAAGATGACTTGGAAAGTCTGATACTCACAGGACTGATTGAAGGACAGTAGTAAACAACATATAACTTACCTAGGGAGTTTGAGTAAATGGATAGTGGAACGAGGTTTAGGAAAGATAGCAACAAAATTTATTAAGAGTTACAAAGTATAGAAAATTGTAGACAGCCATTATCACCAATGTCCTGAAGGGACATGGCACATAGAAGAAGGAAAATTTAGAGGCAGAATACATTGTTAGTAGAGGCATATACATTGTGTACTTAGGTAGCAAATGTTCTTTAAGGCAAATGTTATTAAAGACAACAGACATTTTGTGTCAATTTTATTAATCAACTTTTCCAAATTATGAATAATCCTTCTCAGATAAGGAGGAAATTCTATCAGAAATTTCCAAAGTTCATTTTGGAAAAAAATCTGGTCTAAGCTTTCAACTTTCTTAAGCCATCATCAGGGTAGGTAGAGACAAATGTTGAGTTTTGTAGAACTAGTGAGTAACATCAGCAAGGTGTAAGATGTTTGTGTGTGTTTTTCTTTTGTTGTTTTTTTTTACATACATTTAAGGATGAAAGCTCTTAAATTATAATTGTTTTTATTTATAAATGGTTGTTATTGTTGTATGCGTATTCCTTCAAGGATCATAAGTCTGTTTTTACATCATTATAGTTTAAGAGGCTGATTCCTCAAATGTATATGAAAAAAATAAAACACCTATCATACCCTACATATGTCACAACACTTCTCCTAGACTGGTTGCCAATCTAGGCTATAGGGCCCAGTCCTTCCAACTATTTATCTATAGCTAGTGTATTCATACCTTTCTGATAGGTATTTGAACGTAAGTGAATGTTACAAACTTGACTGAAATTTAAACTTGGCTCTCCGATTCCAAGCCATTATCTTTTATTCTACCTGCACATCCAAGCTTACAGCACCTAGTATTGCTAAGTGCTCACCCATCTGGATACTAACTAGGCTCTCTCTTTCTCTCTACACACACACACACACACACAATAATAAACTTATTTGATATATGGTTAAAATGTTCTATCAAATATGCTTTGGTGCAACATGTTAAATGCAAGGGATTCCTTTTAAATTCTTTTAATAACTGCATCAGTAACTATTAGAAATTCATTCAGTGCATTAAGAAAATTGTTAGTTGAAAACACAAAAGAAAAAGTTAAAGTTGATGGCCATTAAGCAACAATACACAAAAAAATTGAAACAATTGCCAGTTATTCAAGGTTAATTTACAATTCTTATATCTGAATTTACTATTATTCTCAAATATCTATTAATTTTTTTTGTTTTGTTTTTTAATCAGTATCACCCCATGCAAGGCAGTAAAGCCACTAAAACACGTGGTTATAGGGTGTGGAATAATTAGGAATAGAAACATTAATAATGAGCAGGAAGAGAAAAGAGTAATCAGGAGGACAGTAGATAACTGTTAGCATAGAACTTACAGCTACATCTAGCCAGCTCAACTGTCAGTTGATTTCTTGACACCTGTTTAATACTGTGCTTAAATTCATACAGTCTAGATACAATAGCAAAGAGCTCATCTGAACAATTACTATGAAAGTATTTATAAAAGAGGCAATCTTATGGGAGTGGGTAAGTGACTGAATCTGAGCCACCAGATTAGGACCAATAATATTGCTGATTCTTCTTTGGATCTTATCAAGGAGCTCTAGGTAAATTACACGGGCACCAGTCCATATGTGGCAGCAAAATTCTAAACATAGATGAATGGTAGACATAGATATGTAAGATAATTTTCTCTCCAGAATCTGTCTTGTATGACACATTTCTTCACTATATATATATATATATATATATATATATATATATATATATATATATATACCGAGTGTAACAGCAAAAGTGTCCAAATCATGTTACAGCCAAAAAAAAAAAGGCTTAATATCTAAAAAATCACGAAACTAATTGAGCTTCTTTTTTCCAGGTTTTCAGATGTTTAACCATCTTGACACCATTTTTCATAAGAACAATTAAAAAATCCTTTGAGTTATTCAGTCAGAAAGAGAAAAGGATAAAATCGTTTTGTGTCAGAACCACTGTCTTCCCAGATGAGCAATGGTGAGAGGAAAAAGATCATTCAGGCCTTCAGTAATGGTACTAACATTCATACTCTTGCTTCCATTTCCAAAGCCCGTTCAAGAACCATCAAGAGAACTGTGAATAAGTTTAAAAAATAGGAAACAGTCAAGAGAAAAACTGGATCAGGAAGTCAGGACAGGAAGAGGAATCACCATTTCAATTTAGAGTTAAAGAGATCAATTAGAAACGATCCAACTCAATAAGACGTTTGGCACGTGAGAGAGGAGTTTCAGCTATAACAGTACCTTGCAAAACACCACCCAAAAAATACAAATATATGCACTATATATATATATATATATATATATATATATATATATATATATATATATATATATTTACAGTAGGGTTCACTCTGTACAAGACCTGGAGACAACTCAAGATAGAGGCTTAGGTTAAGTGACAATTTGTATGGATAAGAGAGGAAGATAATGGTTAACCCTAGAATTCAACAGATTAAGATTGTACTGATCAGGGAAACATCCTCTTGGGGGTCAGTTCCACAGAGCAGTGGTTCATGGGAAGAAGCTGATCAAGTGGAACTTACCTCTTGTCAATTGAATATGGAGGGAATGTTGGCATAATGTAAGTGACATGGTGGGTCCTTGCTGTGATGGATAGGCCTGGTGGAACCAAGGAGTGTAGTTTGTCCAAACACTTTCCATGAAAGTAGCAATAGAGCAGCAAGAGGCTTGCCACATCTCACCTGTGAGAGAGAGAGAGGTTGGAGGGGGGAAAATAATTTGTCACCCACAAGCATTTTACTACCCATAATGCCCCACTGACCAGCATATATAAATAGTCGAGCCTCTATACAACACACATGGCCTGAAGATTGCATTCAAGCTTGAAACAGATTGCCGCCACTCAGTGGTGACCTGAATCTTTACTTCCATATATATATATATATATATATATATAAGAAATGAAATATAATATATATGAGAAGAAATGAAATAAAAAAGAATGAGTCAAATTAAGCTTCCTGAGCTTCTACTTAGAGTTGTTACTATATCACAATATATATATATATATATATATATATATATATATATATATATATATATATATATATATATATATATATGGGAAAACCGTATGACTAAGTGGAATAAGTTTACTTGAGACGCATTTCAATGAAGTCTTGAAGGCCGAAATGCAGCATAAGTAAACTTTTTCCATTTTTTTATACAATTTCCCCAATATTGTTCTTCATGTATAAGAATATATGTTGTTATCTCATATATATATATATATATAGGGGAACAGTGGTCAATATCAAGGATACAGTCTATGTAGACATAAACTGTGTGGATTGTTTATATCTAAAAATGTTATAAATATGAAGTGTAGTTATATTTGAAATCACTAGGTGCTCCAAATTTGTGGTCTTAAGTCAGACTAACTAATTTTAATAAATATGTATATTTATTATCAAATAATCATTGGGATTACTGGATTATTTTAAACAAAATTAAAACTATTATTACCATTAAAAGTTTTCTTTATGACTATTTTATTTTGATAATACAAAATATTGACCTTAATATTTCTGCTACGAGTTTTTCTCAACTGATTTTTTTTTCCCCGAGGAAAATATAAAGCAAGCAACAAAAATGTACAGAGAGACAGCGACAGTTTTGTGCCATTTGTTGCAACTGCATTCCATCGTTGCTGCACCTGACCACCCACCACTTCCCACTACTTCCATTGACACCACCACAGAATCCAGCTGCAAGTTTTTCACAAATGCACTTGCAAGGGAGAAGAATGCTGATGAGATATCTGTTGTATCCTATTGATCTGAAAGACACAGTAATATAAAGGAAGAAAAAAAAGTATGTCTGTTGGAATGGCAAGAAAAAACAGACATTGTACTACAAATCCCAGAGACAAAAATAAGGGGCTTTGGTACTCCTACAGAAAATAGTGAAATAAAACAAGAAGAAAGAATTAAACATCCCCTGCAAAAAGACATAATGCATGGTTGTTAGCAAAAGGATGAGCCCAAAATGCAAATTACAACTTGGAGATACTAAAATCAAACAAGTACAAAAATTTAAATATCTGGGAAGTGTTTTAACAGAGGACAGAAAGTGTAATAATGAAATCTGAAGGTGCATTGTGGGATGGCCAATGATGCATTCCAAAAACTAAACAGAGTATTAATAAACAGAAAAACTTTGTTAAAAATAAAGAAAAGCGTACTGTCTTCCAATATGTTAGTGAATGCTGGACAATGTCGTCAAAGATGAAGAAGAGATTTGAAGTAACAGAAATATGGTTCTATAGTAGGATGCTGAGAATACCATGGACCAAACATGTGAGCAACAACAAAGTTTTAGAGAAAATGGAAACAAAAAGGGAACTTATACTTAACATCAAGAAGAGAAAGTTGAAGTTTCTAGGGCACATAATAAGGAAAGCAGACTTGGAAAACTGATACTTAAAGGACAGATTGAAGGCAAGAGAGACAGAGGAAAATAACGCATAACCTATTTAGTGAGCTTGAATAAATGGATGGCAGAACTGGGTTTAGTAGAAATAACTGAAAGATAAAATTTATTAAGAGCTACAAAAGACAGAAAGTTGTGGAAAGCTATGACCACCTACATCCTGAGGGGACATGGCACATAAAGAAGAAGGTAGACAATGCAAGTTACATGGTAATTAATGGATAAAAAGGGTTGATGTGGTGATAGCAAACAGGTGCAAAAAAATATACTGTTTGCACACCTGTAAACAATATAGTCATACAAGTATAGATTGGTTAATAGAGGAAATGTAACAATAAAAACCAAAGTAGAGACAAGTACATATCAAACAAGAAAATCATATCACCACATACAATGCAGTAAAGCCACTAAGACACAAGAGGTTACTGAGTGTGAAAGAAAAAGAAAAAAGAGAAGCAGTGAGAACATTAGAAGAGTAATCAAGAAGACAGTAGATAATGACTGACATTGCATTTAAATTTTTGAACATCAAAGTTAACTGGAAAGCATGGAGCTGGAACAAAGTTCCTCAAGCAAGAAATGCACAAAAAGAAACTGTTAGCATAGAACTTACGGTTACATCTAGCCAATTCAACTGTGAACTAATGAAACCTTTCAACCAATCTAGTATTGCGCTTAAATTCATAAAGTCTACTTACCATAGTAAAGCATTCATCTGAACAGTTATCATGAAAGTAGTTATAGAAAAGGCACAGAGAAGCGACTGAAGATGAGATGCCAGTACAGGACCAATAATATTGCTGATTCTTCTTTGGATTTTATCAAGGATATCTAGATATCTAGCAGGAGCACCGGACAATATATGGGAGAAATCTTCAAAGTATGGACAAATGATAGCCATAAATATGTAAGATAAATTCAGGGGAGAAAAAGGAATTCAGTATAATCTTTCCACTTAATGTCAGCCAAGAATGTAAACCCAAGAAAGTGTAGCAAGTCATTCTCATGGAGATTAGTATCAGGTATGCTGATGAGAGGCAGGAAGGGGTCTTTCAGGTGATTGATAGATAGAAGATTCATTTTGAAGGCATTAAAACTAACATGCCATTCCTTACTCCAGTTGACTACAGACTGTAGGTCATTTCTTAGATCAGCTTCCAGTTTGAACTTATAAAACTGATCAGACTTACTATTCGGTAGTATTTACACTATTTATATTTGGACTATTGTCCTCATCCTTGTTGTTGTTATCACACTGTTTTGGCTGTTGTGCCCTCTGGCATTTCTCAGGTGTATATTGATTTTTGTAACCTACAGAGAATTCTGAACTGGACCCTTTATTTAATCTATGGGGGTAGACTGTTCTTGTTCCACTACCTATGTCTAGGGATATATTTATGCTTAGTTCTTATTTTTAAGACTGTTCAGTTATTGCTCACCTGTTTCTACCGAGTCCAAGCACAAAGTCATTTGGTCGTTACTATTGCTTCTGGTAATAATACTAGCAAAAGAATTATAACTAAATATTGCACACAAGAGTTGGCTCAGTGGTTAGAACAAAAGAGTGAAACTTTTAAGGTGGCACATAGGAGTTGGAAAATCCTGAGTGGAGAAGTGATGGATTCATGCCTCTCCCAAGGGCATTTGTGTGTAAATCAATGTAACAAGCCTGACTGAAATTCGAGCTCAGCTATCAGATTTCTCATTTCGATTTGTTATCCATTACACCACACCACACATCCTATTTTCTTTTTCTATATGCCGCATCTCTTCATGTCATAGGCGATCATGACCCTCCACAACTTCCTATCTTGTGTGGCTCTTAGCAGTTTTTATCCCTTTGCTAAGGCCTATTCACATAAGCTCATCAGGTAAGTGGTTCACTGCCTTCCTCTATTTCTCTTGCGCACAATATGTTTCATGAGGGTTATGTTTTCCAAGCCCTCCTTCCTCATTATGTGCCCAAAGAATTTCAACTATCTCTTTAATACTTCCTTGTTGCTTACTCACCCCATCTATGAAATCTTCAGCATCCTTTTATAGAACCACATTTCTACTGCATCTATTTTTTCTCATCTGTGGGGAGATTGATTGTCCAGCATTCACTGCCATATAAGAGGATGGATACCACATAGAAACCCAGCACTTTTTTCTTTGTCTCTAATGAAATCTTTCTGTTTCTCAGTATATCCTGTACAAAGTCATAAAGAGGCAAAATGGACACTGGAAAGTGAAGTAACATGGGGCAGTAGGTAACTTGAAACATTCAGACAGTAGGTGACTCATCATTGCAAGCAGTCCAGCAGGTAAGTTTATCAGCAAAAACAAATGACAATGAGAAAAAGAAACACCAGTATAGATTTATAATTATTACAGAACTGGTTAGTAGCACTTTTTTTATATTTTCCCAAGATATACCGACAGCAACAACCTTCATAAAATCTAGACTGAGGAAAGAATGTTAAAACTTTTGACTATCAGCTCAGTCATCTAGTTTTTATGGTGTGTTGCTATATGGACAATTTCTTCAAAGTTGAAGAGGAGAGATAAATCAACATAGAATGCTAAGAATACCATGGACAGAGCATGTGAGCAATGAGGGTGTTTTAATGAGAATGGAACTAAAAGGACACTTAGAATCAGAGAGAGACAGGTGAAATTTCTGGGACACATAATGAGAAACAGTGGCTTGGAGAATTTGATACTCACAGGAAATATTGAGGGGCAGAGGGAAACAGCAAGTAATCAACCTAACAAACTTGTATAACAGAATGACAAAACAGAGAGGTGGGAGGATACTAAAAAAACAAACATTACTAAGAAGTATAAGGGACGACAAGTTGTGGAAAGCTAATCTCCCTGAAGGGACATAACACTTTAAAACTCCAGTTTACATTTAGATATTCTTTTTATTTTCATGAAAGAATTATACTTTCTCTAATCTTAGACTCTTTATTACAAACTCGAGACATTGAAACTTTATTTAGTGAATACATGAAAAATCTCTGGAGTAAGGCAAAGACTGGAACACAGATTTTGCAACATGAAATGAAGAATCTTCTTGAAATGAAGATTTTCTCCCAACTACTTATAAATGTTATTTGTCAAAACCTTATAACTTCTTTCAATTAATATCCATCAAGAAATGTTAGAGATTAAAGTGGATTAAAAACTAAAATCTTCTGAAAGAGACTTAGGAAGTTGTAATGTATGATATCAGGCTTTTAACTCACTACACTTGATTAAAAAGTATGTAATAAATTTTAAAGAAAAGGAAATGTAGATATTTTAAAGATGTTTTCTTTTTTCCTAAAAATCTTGTCAAAATTTTGACAACAAACAGAATTGATGAATACACTGTTTGCAACATTAAGTCAATAAAAAAAAAAGATATTAAATATCAATAATAAAATGTGCTTATATTTTGTCAAGGAAATCAAGAACTTCCATTTTGAAATATGTATGATAAATTTCTTATTTTGTTAATGCCTATTACAAATAACTAGAATTATTTTGCAACACGCTGATGCTTGTTGAAATCCTCACAGTATTTAGTATTGTTAAAATTATTGCTAACATTTTTTGTCAAGATTTACATTTCGTTTAATTTCGCAAACCAATTGATGAAATTTGAATAAGCTGATTTGTTTGCAAAAATACTCTGACAAAAAACCTACTTCATGGTTTAATAATTTCTTTAATTTAATTTAATTTTATAGGACTTTATGGTAAACAATATTTTTTAAGAAAGTTTCATTTTTTTCCTTTTTAACAGCAAAGAATAAATTCTTATGATTTCTTACTCTTGAACATGCAACATGAATAAATATTTCTTTCTGGAGTCAAATTCCAACTTTTGAAGCATTTGTGCTTGTGAACTTTTTATAGTTCTCACAAACTCAGGCAAAATGGAAACTGGATTCTTGTATATATAAAAACTTAAAGAAAAGATATGCAAAAACAATATTGCATTTTTATTATAAGTATTTGTTATTTTAATCATTAAATTGTTTGTAAAATAGTGGGAGTATTTTGTATGTTAAATAATAAGACTTTTAATTTTTTCAAAAAGTATTAATGAAAAGTTATTGTACTAATCTATGCAACCTAGTAAAACCAACTGTATTTTGTTTTACAATTATTTTTCTCAAATCATGTTATAGAAATCACATGACTCAAAGAAGATTTCATATCATTTGATAAAAAGAATAAAATATAGTGTAGTTTTATATTTCTAAGTTTTTTTTTAACTCTTATCAAAAAAATCTACTAAAAATAAGAATATAGGCATATATTGCTATTATCAATACAACTAGATTTTTTTTAATTTGTTCAATGCTATCAAATGTTTAAGTTTTATGAAGCATGATAAAAAATAATTAAAAGATGGTAATAATTAAATAAATGAGAAGAAAACAAAGATTACATTTTGAGTAAGACTTGAACCTACCTACATTGATGATCTTGTTGGCATTTTACTAAAGATTTGTCTGTTTCTGTTGATCAATTAATCCAAAATGAAAACAATTAAGAGAACACGAATTATTGTGCACTCCAACCAAGAATGGCATGACAGCAAACCAATCAGAATTGAGGATTAGAAGAAACACCAAAGACTGTAAAGACAATACTGCTGGGTGCAGCTACAGTTATAATTATGGCTTGAACAGTGGCAATCTTTACATTGTGGCTTGCATGTTCAAATATATCAATATTTATAACATTAGAGTATTGTAAGTTTGGCAATTTTACCATTCATAATCATAAGAAATATGGATATTTGCAGAGGAATGAGTACACACAAACCTACAGACTAATATATGTACACACACAAACACGTACACACACAAACATATATGATATGCATATATATATGATTATAGATATATGGTGGTGTGCAAAAATAAGTAAACTCCTAAGATAATATTAAAAAAATCTGTTTCTTTTTTTCCCCAGGTACTCAACGAATCTTAATTAAACTATATATTAAGAAAAACTCTTATTAAACAAATTACAACCACTTTCAAAATTTTTTATCAAGCTGGGATAAAAACATAAATTAAAAACTAAGATGTGCAAAAGTGAGCCCTTACATTTAATATTTGGTGACTGCTCCTTTTGAGGTCATGACATCAACCAGTCTTTTTCTATAATTTCAAAAATGTTTCTGGCAATAGTGAGTGCTGATTTTTGACCATTCTTCTTGACAAAAATTACCACAATTGCTCAATTTTACCTGGGTTTCTTGCATGTTCTGCCTTCTTTCACTTGAATCACAGATTTTCATTTGAGTTTAGATCAGGACTTTGACTAGGCCATTCCAAGACTTGAAATTTCTTTTTTTGAACCCATTCTTTTGTGGATTTGCTTTGATGGATTCAAATCACTGTCCTGTTGAAAGATCCAGCTCCAACTTAACCCAAACTTTTGAAATGACGGCAAGACACTTTTGTTCATAACTGCTTAGTGTCTTACAGAATCCATTGTGCCATCAATGTGTAATATTTTGCCTGTTTCAGCTGCAGCAAAGTGCCCCCAAATCAATGCTGTCACTGTCATGTTTAACTGTTGGCACCAAATTCTTCTCTTTAAAATTCATATTATGAGCTCACCTGACATACAACCTATTGTTCCTCTCCGAAAGCTCTAGTTTGGTCTCATCCAACCATATAACCTTTTGCCAGAATGGTTCTAACTTATTAATATGAGCATTGGCATAGTTGACTCAAGCTTGTTTTGCTTTTTTATAAGGGATTGCTGAACTAGATGTCTACTTACTCTTACAACTATTTTTTGTGGATAGCCACTTCTTGGTTGTAATGCCATCATAACAAAGGCCTTCCATTTATAAATAATTGGTTGTATGGTGGAGACATGCACTTCAAATTGTTTTAATAGCTTTTGGTAGCCTTCTCTATCATTAGAGGCTTCAACTATGCAATTTTTTTAAAGTTCTCTTGATCTTGGCATACTTTTTTTTAAATTTAGTCTCTCACTGCACCCTTTTGCATACACATTAATTATATTGATTGACTGCAGTATACGCAGTTTAACAAAAAAATTAGCACGTGTCATTTTGAGTTTTACATGTGCACAAAAAATGATTTGTACTGGCAACCATGTAAAAAAAATACAGAGTTTAAATGTAAGGGTTCACTTACTTTTGCCCATCTTAATTTTTACTTAATATTTTTATTCAAGTTTGAGAAAATGTTTAGAAGTGGTTGTAAATTGCTTAATAAAGGTTTTTTTTAATGAATATATAGCCTAATTAAGATTTGTTGATTATCTGGAAAAAAGAGGCAATTTTTAAAAATATTATCTTAGGGGTTCACTTACTTTTGCACAGCTTTGCATATATCAGTGGTGAAGGGTCTATCATGCATGTAATGCATGAACTATATGCTTTAGATTTTTTTTTACAGGATAAACAATTTTGGTGTAATAAAAAATTATTTTTACTATCCTTTTTGCATCTGTAATCCTTTTCAATTCTTAGGATAAATTGTGAATAAGAGATATTAGTAGGGTAAGTAGAAAAGATCCCTACTTCCGTATACCACCAATCCCAAGCCAGTTGTATGTACCGGCACATAGAATATAAAAGAACCGAGTGAAAGAAGGGGTTAATGCTTAGTGAGTGAGAAATGTATTGAAAAAAAAGCGGAGAAAAATTTTCTGGCACATGATGAAGCAATTTTCCTAGCAGTAGACCTAGCAATTGATTCAATATAATCACTCTACTTCATGTCAGTGGAAAATGTGAGCCCAAGAAGTTACAAAGTGTTGTTCCCTTGGAGGTTAAAATCAATCATACTGATTGCAGGCAGAAAAAGGTTGTTTTGGCTTTAAATAACCCACAAAATGTTATTAAACCATTAAAATCAAATCAATCAATGGTGAAACTCAATGAATTTCTACCTAGTGTAATGAACACTTGAAACATTTGCCTTTGAAAATTTGTTCATTTGATATGCAAAATTCAATTGGCTATAATCTCTTTCCCCAATAAAATGTCATGACATTTTTTGACAAAATTGAGGAAATTTGGAGAATGACTACAGTCAGACAATATGCATAGCATCCAACAGTCAGTAACAACTGATTTTTTTTTTTTTTTTACAGTAAGGTTCACCCTGTACAAGGCCCAGGGGCCAATTGAAGTAGAAGGTAAGGGGTAGTTTATATGGATAGGAAGGGAAGATAATGATTGGCTTTAGATTTGAACAGGTTAAGATTGTAGTGATTGGGGAAATATACATGTTCCATAGGGCAGTGATTCGCAAGGAGAAGCTGGTTGAGTGAAAGTTACTTCTTGCCAATAGAATACAAAGGAAATGTGGGTGGTTTGCTATGTAAGTTCCCTTGCAGGTCCTAGCCATGAAAGTCAGACCTGGTGAAACTGTGAGATGTAGTTCGTCCAAGTAATTTTACATGGTAGAAGCAACAGAGCAGTGAGAGCCTTGCCAAATCCAGTCTGTGAGAGGTTGGAGTGTAGAAAAGAATTCTTCTCCCACAAGGACTCAGAGACGCTTTTGAACTCTATCAAGACTGAAAAGCGAGGTCTGTGCAGCTCCTGTCCAAATATGGCAACAGTATTCCATTTTTAGCCTGATCTAGCTCCTATCAAGGTAGAGGATAACATGAGGAGTCAGGTACTTACTGGAGCAGTGCAGAAAAAGCTGATTATTTTACCTGCATCTTTAGTGATGGCTCTGGTGAATCCCAAGTCTTTACAGCAAAGTTGCTGATCATTTTGCTTGCAAACCCTGATAAATTCAATTGAATATGTTAAGATAATGTTACTTCTAATTTATTTGTTGAATTAATAAAAATTAATAATTTTTGTTTCAGATTATAACAGTGTCATTTGCTAACCCCAGTATATTTTTCAATGCATATCACTGCCACATAGCAGGGTGTATAAAAAGTATCTTCATTTATTTTCAGACCTTTACTCTAAAGCTTATTTCATGGAGCCAACTAGACTACAGCTTTATTATTATTTTACAGTATACACACAACATTATTAATAAGTTTTGTTTCAGATGTTATAATGACGAATACAAGTATTGAGGTTGTAGCCATTTTGAGATCTTATTTTAAAAACATTGAACCTGCTTACAAAATGCAACAAGTGTAAAGAAATGAAGCAATACGTGATAGTACCAATCCAAAATTAGTTTAAGTCTTTTAACCCCTACTGAAGGTAGTAAAAGAAAGTGAGAAGAAAGGACTATCAATTCTAAGAAGACAAAATATAATGATTGTCAGCAAGTTACAAACTATGAATAGGAGTGAGGACAATCAATCAAATACAAAATGTAAATATGAGTTCACTTCTTGCGAACTTCACAGTTGTATTCTTGTACTAAGTTTAGTAAATAATTATATATAAGAGAGAGTGAGTGAGAGATAGAGAGAAAGGCAGAGAATTTGAGAACAAATAAATGAATGAGGGGGTGAGTGGATTAAGGAGAAACACTGGAAGAATTGAAGATTAATACAAAAACTCATATAGAGAAGCGCTTACTTTCAATATAGGATTTATAATGAAAAATGAAAACCACTTCACATTTCATGAGGTAATCAAAGAAAGTTTTATATATATATATATATATATATATATATATATATAAAGACAACAGGAAAACTATTCTTAGCCATCACCTTTTGTCCTCTGATGGACTTTATCAAGGCAATGTAGGATTTATTTTGTTGCACCTGTTTATATACAAAAGCAAGGATGTCATTGGTTTATGAAGGCTTTTAAATTTGAGAACGCTCATGAATATTGATCAGGTGGTTGAAAGGTCAGTCAAAACGAGTAATATTCAAGAAATTTATTTTTTCAAATGAACATTGTTTAAAGAGTGATTAGATTGTTATGGTATGTGATTGATATATGGGCTGTACATCTTCAAAAATATGAGGTAATGGATTTAACCGCTTTTTTGATTTTTCAACATATTTGTGGTTGTGTATGTTGGCTTGGGAAAGTAGTAATTCTTTCAGAAAAGGTGAGATTGAAAAGAAACTGGAGTGTAGATTTATATTTTGATAAAATTCAATAGCAACACTCTCAAGAATTTTCCTACTGAGTAATTTACTTTCTCTTTTGATGAGTGTGGCATTTTTTGGATCAAAATTGTGGTTATTTCTGTGTATGACCCTAGCATTTGATAAATTGTTATGTATAAGGTCTCTTTTGTGTTTATAGATGATACATTTTTAAAATTTCTGCATTCAGAAGATGAAACGCATTGGCTAAGATTAGTTTTTCCTCTTGTCTTTTTATTAATTTTGTTCAATTAAAGATACACTCTGTCTGAAAATAATATATATATATATATATATATATATGTATATATATATGTATATATATATAAAAGAGAAAAATATTTGTTTATTTTCTTGGTAATAAAAAAATTCAAATTGTCTCCAGAGGAGGTGGTCTCCATATTTTTAAAAATATCAAAATAAAGGATTTAATGAAAAATTTTTTTTTTCATTTTTAGGAAAATCTCTAACAAAGTGGAAAAATTTTGGAGGTGACACGTTTTGTCCTTTAGGACTTCAGACTAAAGTGATGTTTACATTGATGTGATTACACATGCTGAAGAGAGAGAGAGAGTATGCTGAAATTTTAAATTGAAATTAAATTTTCCACATTGTGACAATAGAAGATCTGCCAAGAAAGGTGAGGTGTTGTAAGAACCAGAATGTAAATATACTGTGGATGATCTTGCGATTAAAGCACTTTCTATACTCTCTTGTTTTAGTGAATTACTTTCTTTTTTAATTAGAATAACATTTTTTTTAAATCAAAATTATGGTCAGACTCATTACAGTGAGCAGCTGCTGTATTGAGTGTACTTTTTTGTAAAAGATCCTTTTGTGTTCTTATCTTTTATTTAAATTCATTGACGTCTATGTGGCAATAATTAAATGAATATAACAAACCCAAATGGCATTGGAACTCAGCTCTCCAATTAACAATTCTGAGTCATTATCCAGTACACCACCTGCACATCCAAGCTTAAAGCACCTGATATTTCCAAACAGTCACTCATCTATGTACTGACCAAGTTCAATGTTACTAAACTTCGGTGATCATATGGGAATGGCTGTTTTAATGTAGATGTAAGCCTCACTGAGTATGTTGTTTTGTAAAAGATCCCTTTTGTGTTCATATAATTTTTATTTAAATTCCTTGAGGTTTCTCCTGTGTGTTACTTGTGGCAATTATTGCAGGTGATAGAGTAAATTCTCCCTTCAAGTTTTAGCTTATTATTATTTTGTTTTGTCTTAATTAATTCTTTTAAACTAAAATAAAATCAAGCAACTAATTTTTCTTCTTGATTTACAATGTTGTTCTTTACCCAAAATAAATGACAATAATGTTACTGTTGTTTAATGCATAACTGAAAGCAAAAGAAAATCAGTATGACACTATTTGTTCATGATCATGAGAAACGTTAGATACAGATATTTAAAGGGCTTAACTTCATCATTTTCTATAAAAAAAATACCTGTGATCTTGTACCAAACAGTAAGTCACAATTTGTTTAACCAAAAACCATGAAAAAGTTTGGATATAGAGATTTATTTAACTTCATCTGACACAAGGGCACCAAGCATTAGGTACCCAAAGAGGATTAAAATCAAGACACTATTATTAGCATATGGTTTGAAAAACTAGCCCCATTAGATTAGATTAATCACTACAATCTCTGCTCATATACTTGTAAAATCTTCAATACTCAAGTCATATAAATATTGACTAGTTTTGATGAAAAATTTTTTTAAAAAGTACTCAGTGTAATCCATTGTAAAACTTTATTAATTAAAACATTTTTTCTATTTAATCTTTCCATTTCTATTGATTTACAAAAAATTCTGATATTTTTTTATTTTTAACATTGTTTCAAAAGCTTAAAAAAGTAAATGATTTTATGAAATAAAAGTAAAAATTCAGAGACAATAAGTCAGTTCATGACAGTATCAAAAAAAAATGACAATATACCTACATTACTCATTAATATTCTAACTAGCAATATCACATATTACTATCTAATCATATAGGTATATTGCTATATTAATTACTACTATTCAAACAATATAGCAATATTTCTTTGTTATTACTATTCAAACAGACAATATACCTATATTACGTATATTGCTTTCCAAACAACATAGCAATATACCTACATTATTTATTTAATATGCAAATGTTTTAGTTTGTTAGCTTCTTCTCCTCAATAAATCTGACAAAAATAATTTTGAAAGCTGTCTTCTACTTTTAATATTTGTCTTATTTATATATTTGTAACATGACATTTTATTTGTACTATTGTTTTAAGTTTTTAATCTCATTGAAAGTTTATAAAAAAAACGTATGCAGAATGAAAATTATATTAAAAATCAAGACACATTTTTACTGTCAATTTTCTTATCAGCAACTAGATGAGAGCAAATATTGTTTTTTTAACACTCCAATCAATGAATTGTCTTTTTCTGATTGAATAAACACCAAAAAGATTTGGTGAACACAGCATGATGGTACGTGATATTTTTAGTAAGAAAATGACACATTGGTTGATCAACACAAAAATGTTCTTTTTTTTTAAACAAGAAGCTGCCAACAAAATATCTTCCAAGGAATTAATTTAATTCATACTTTAATGTATATTGGTTTTGTTACAATATGAACAGGGATCATAAATAACTAAATGAACAAAAAGAATTCATCTGAGAAAATTTTCATGTTCAATCTGTATCATATCAATAGAAAATCAAGAAAAGGATTTCCAATAGTCAGGAATTAATACAAACATCACTGACAGAACATGATCCACTGTTCAACTATTTAAATTTCATTTTTTTTTTTTTCAGTTGAGCAGTATGTATTTGCACTCAGCAGAAAACAATGAGCAATAAATAAACAGTACTAAATAAAAATAAGAACTTGATGATATCCCTAGACATAAGCAATGAAACAAGAATAGTCTATCTCCATAGATTAAATAATGGGTTCAGTTCAGAAATCCCTGGAGGATACCCAGATTGATATATACTCATATAAGGTCAGAGGGTGCAACATCTGAAACATTGTGATAACAACAACGGAGATGAAGACAATAGTCCAAATATAAATAGTGTAAATGTATTGAACGGGTTGGCATACGCTCACTATTCACAGGCGCGATCCCACTACTTCCTGACACGGGGTCTTTTGTCTGCTGCGTTTCCGCCCTGGACTGAGTCGCCCCTCCTTAGTTAACCTGGTCAGTTCGAGCTCTCTCCAACTAACAATATTGATACCGGGCTTAGTGCGGACACCCGATCGCCATAACTGAACGAAGACCATAGACCACACTCTCAAACCGTCCACTCGAACAAGCTTCCAAAGTAGCTAGATTACAGGAGTACACCACCACTCCCAGCTCTTCCTGCCTCCAGCTGCAACACACAGCCTTGCTCACCAGCGTTTGTGAGCATCCCGAATCCACTAGGGCTGTGCACTCTACTCCATTTACAAATACTTGTATGGTGGGTAACTCGCTGGTGGCTGTTTTCTTTTTATTTCACCACAATAAATAATATTTAAATTTTGCATTTTTCCAACCTACCCACTGGTATTCAACAGCAGCTTGCCACATCCTACCTGTGAGAGAGAGGTTGGAGGGTGGAAAATAATTTGTCACCTACAAGGACTCTGAGGCACTTTTGGACTATCAAGACTAAAGTGAAGACTGGGCAGCTCCCGCCCATATATGGCAGTAGTACTCCATTTTACATTCACTTACATGCTAATACCCTTGGGAAAGGTATGAAATTTCTTCTTCTCCTCATAGCTATAGGTAAATAGCAGGACAAACCGGGTTCTATAGGATCTTGGATGACAACTGGTCTACCGCAGAAAGAAAAGGTAACCTACTGCAGGAAAAAAAAATCTGCCTTGTCAGTCATGTATTGAAAAGATACATGATCGCCTAAGCGTGTATCACGCATGGCACATAACTGACTGACCAACTCCATTTTAGGCCTGATCTAGCTCATGTAAGGATGCAGGGTAGCACAAGCAGTCAGGTACTTATTGGAGTGGTACAGTGAACCAACCATTTTTCCTGCATCTTTAAGAAAAAAGTCACAAGGTGTTAAATCAGGACTCCTGGCAGGCCACTCATACATAAAATAGGGAATTACTTTTCAATCACTCATATATATATATATATATATATATATATATATATATATATTTGAATTGGACAAAGTCCGACAATTTATTTAAAGACATTTATGATATGTTTAACGTTCTTTTTATAGATACAAGTATTTAAGCAAATGCTCTGTTTTATAATAAATTCAGGCCGGTAAATGTTATTTAATACTGTTTATTATAAAACAGAGCATTTGTTTAAATACTTGTATCTATAAAAAGAACGTTAAACATATCATATATATATATATATATATATATATATATATATATATATATATATATATATATATATATCCACTAAAAACAACATTTAAATTGATAAAATCTGTCAATAAATAAAAAAAATTAAAAAACAGGTAAAAAGCTTTATATGCACACACACATGCACACATGTATGTATATATATATATATTTATGAATGAAGACAAAAGGGAAAATTATTCTTAGCCAATATGAAGTGTTTCGTCCTCTGATGGACCTTATCAAGGCAAGTGTAAGGATTTTATTCTGCAACATTTGTATTTGTAACCAGGAGTAAAAATATCTTTACGTGTTGATAAAGTCCATCAAAAAAAACACATTAGTAAAGAAAAGATTTTCTTTTTTATCTTTATTTATATTGCTTTTTACAAATAGATTTTTGAT